>JAVGWX010000011.1:86729370-87271254 GCA_036924085.1 Ariolimax columbianus | reverse complement strand
ACTGAAGTATCGGAAGGTGTTCACAATGGGTACCGACACTTCAGTTTCCTGATAACCACCATTTGAACACGCCTCGTACTATCATGAGTATTATTTCTCTCAACTCTATAATGTCGTGGCTTGGCCAGTGTGTGAGTTATTTGTTAAGAGAGCCAACATCACTGCATTCAAAGGGCTTCAATCTCATTGTCAGGTTAACAGATGACAAAACTGAGTTTCTGCAGCTCACACCTTGTACACATTCCTGCTACTCACTCCTTGTACACATTCCTGCTACTCACTCCTTGTACACATTCCTACTACTCACTCCTTGTATACATTCCTGCTACTCACTTCTTGTACACATTCCTGCTAGTCCCTTCTTGTACACATTCCTACCACTGACTTCTTGTACACATTCCTGATTCATCCTCTTCGTGTGGTTAGGTTATTCAATCAACATATATTTCATATGGGGACCATTTCTGAGATTTATACCCAAACATGCGAGAGCACACACACACAAACATATATGTGTAGAGAGAGAGAGAGAAAGTGATACACAGAGAAAGACAGTATGTATGATAGAGAGAATGATGAATGAAATATGTTCACAAATTTGGTACAACATATAGTGTCCTTCGTATATTGTAATAACAAATGTTGGTGGAGAACAAAGACATCTTGAAAGATAATTGTGAAACCTCTAGTACAGCACACCATTATTAATGGTGAACACACATACACGCAACATCCCAATACTCTGGTACACACCACCATAATGGTTTACACACAACATCCCAATACTCTGATACACACCCCACCACCCTAATGGTGAACACACACACACAACATCCCAATACTCTGGTACACACCACACCACCATAATGGTGAACACACAATATCCCAATACTCTGGTCCACAGCCCACCACCATAATGGTGAACACACAACATCCCAATACTCTGGTACACACCCCACCACCATAATGGTGAACACACAACATCCCAATACTCTGGTACACACCCCACCACCATAATGGTGAACACACAACATCCCAATACTCTGGTACACACCACACCACCATAATGGTGAACACACAACATCCCAATACTCTACAACTATGTTTTCTCCCAGCAGAAAATCTTCAGTGCAACCAGCCAAGCTAGACAGATTCCTACAGTGGCATGTGCCAGAATGGCCCTGACCTCATGTTCTGTCCAAACACCTACTTGAAAATATGGTACATCGATAAACTCTTCACATTTTCTATTCACATCAATTTCAAACTATTATGTCACTCTACTGAGCGGTTAACATGTAAAGTATATACTTGAAAATGTATTTACCCTGATGGCAATTATGATTATAAAATAAAGCTTACGGACCCTGGATACTGCCTTACTGAAGCACTGGTAACTACAATGTTGCTACACATGCTCATCAGTAGAATAAAGCACATTACATTCCTGCTCACTGAAATTCTAAGCACCAAGCACACACTTCCTCTGTTCTTTATTGACGTATCTTCAAAGTGTTCATCCCTTGAGGACGAGTATTATGCTGTCTCTAAGTATTGTAATGGAGAACCCATTTCCCAACACCTACATTTGTTTTGACATGCACCATCTTGTCTGTTCTCTTCCACCTCTATCTAGTCTCATTCAGCTAGGATGTCATACAGAGATTCATTTTTGTATATACTGACAAGCTGTTCTTTGTTCTTCCATTTCAAATATCTGACTTGTTAAAACATTGTAGCTGACCTGGACTGTCCTCCAAGCTTGTTGAGTCGTACTCAATTTAGTCACAACAGGGATCACATAGACAAGTAATTAGCACCTGAAATATGGCAAAACTGCTAGACAAGAAATGACAATCTTAGCATTAATAATGGCTAACTAGTCAACAGCACTAGAATCCAAACACGACCCTGCTTGGCTGACTATTATCTGTAGAGATGACAGAAGTCTTGTACAGCTTGGCTGACTTGTCTCAAATCTTTAGCGCTGGGAATAAAGAAAATGAGACGAAGAGATTAACAAACATGCATGTACATACTGTGTGGGTCGCATGAGTCTTACTACTTACTGAGACAGCTGTTATGAAGAAAAATAAGTGTTTACTGAAAAATGTGTCAGACAAGTGATTAAATTGAATGCCTGACCTTAGACCTGTGTAGTTTTACTACATTCTAATCATAACAACAAGTTGGGTTCACGTTCTCTAAAGTCTTGGACGGACTAGGAACTAAGAGTTAGTATTAGTTTTAGTCGACCTGTACTTCTACAGGGGTCAATGCCCCTGTGCAGGTTCCAGCTGTGGCTTTAGCTGGGAGGAGGATTTCCTGCTTAGCGCGCTAGGCTCGAGCAGCTTATTACTCAGCTGTGTTGGGACAAGTGCCACGGAAGGTGGTTAACTGATGTGCAAGTCCATCTTAATAAATGCAAATACTAGAGCCTGCAATGCTGCTCTAAACAAACCACTTAGCCATGGCCGGTATTATGCCATGTCAAACAGTTAGTCGCCTCTTAAGACATGCTCTCTGTGGGTCAGTGGTGCTAGTCTTGACCTTGTCATACACAAAGACTCTGCCAGACCACTCTATAACTATATAACAGAATTGATAACATTTAACATAATTCCTTTTTTTCCTCTTGAACCTTAGCAAAATTCATGCTACCAATTTCTTCTCTATTTCATAACTTCTCCATGAGCCTCTCTGTTTCATTGCATAACTCAAGGCTTTCAGATCAGCTGTTCAAAATGAACAAATATTCAAGCTAAAACATGATTTACTTGGTACAAGCCTCATGGAAGTCTCCCAGCTGTTGGTTTGTGGCTGTCACTGCTCCTCCTCTGTTTTCTGTGGGCAGGGCTTTCAGTGTATGTTCCAGCCATTTGCTAAATGTCTGTAGGAACAAATACAAGAAGATCATTCAATATTTCAGCTGTGGTTTTAAATACAATAAAATTATATTGGGTTTTTAGATAATATAACTGTTTTCATAATGTAACAGATTAGTAAATGTGGTCTGAAACATCGGTCTTCGGAAAAATGTGTACAGAGACATGAAACCAGACATGAAAATAGACATGAAACCTGACATGAAACCTGACATGAAACCAGACATGAAGCTAGACATGAAACCAGACATGAAACTATACATGAAACTAAACATGAAACTATACATGAAACTATACATGAAATTAAACATGAAACTAAACATTAAACCAGACATGAAACTAAACATTTAACTAGACATTAAACCAGACATGAAATTAAACATGAAACTAAACATTAAACCAGACATGAAACTAAACATTTAACTAGACATTAAACCAGACATGAAATTAAACATGAAACTAAACATTAAACTAAACATTAAACCAGACATGAAACTAAACATTTAACTAGACATTAAACCAGACATGAAATTAAACATGAAACTAAACATTAAACCAGACATGAAACTAAACATTTAACTAGACATTAAACCAGACATGAAATTAAACATGAAACTAAACATTAAACCAGACATGAAACTAAACATTAAACCAGACATAAAACTAAACATGAAATTAAACATTTAACTAGACATGAAACTAAACATTAAACCAGACATGAAACTAAACATTAAACCAGACATAAAACTAAACTTGAAATTAAACATTTAACTAGACATGAAACTAAGGAATTCAACTGTAATTAATTCAGCCACATAGAAGCAATGAACAACTTACTGGTCGGTCTCTTAATATGAGCTCATACAGGACTTCACTGATGTCAGCTGACATGGATGAGGGAAGACAGAACAGGCAGGCATTGATCAGCGATATCAGTAGTTGCTGTCCATGATCTTCTAGAAGCTTCTTCACCAATGTCTGGAGCAAGTCCTGGTCCTCTTTATCCTGAATTCCAGAATATGAAAGTAGAAGTCTAGCACAAAGAATTATAACTTCTCATCCTCAAACGCATCCAATAGTGACCTCAATTTACACATAACCAGAAGTGATCTTAATTCACACATACCCTGAAGTGACCTTAATTCACACATACCCTGAAGTGATCTTAATTCACACATACCCTGAAGTGACCTTAATTTACACATACCCTGAAGTGACCTTAATTCACACATACCCTGAAGTGACCTTAATTCACACATACCCTGAAGTGACCTTAATTCACACATACCCTGAAGTGACCTTAATTCACACATACCCTGAAGTGACCTTAATTCACACATACCCTGAAGTGACCTTAATTCACACATACCCTGAAGTGATCTTAATAGCTGCACCTACCACCTGTACCCAAAATAGAAAAATTGGGACTAGTGACAAATGCGGCTACAATACATTTGTTTGCAAGTCATGTCAGATTTTCCTTGTATTTAATCTCCATCTCCCCTTGGTAGTCCCACCCAAATGGCTAATAACTCATCACCAAACATATGAATATGCATTACGCTCTGAAAATGCAGAATTCTACACAAGGCTTTGTAATGATGATAGTGGATATTTTTTCTGGAAACATACCATCATATTACCATCACTCCACAACTCAGTCCATATGTCACAAATCTTCTACGATCATTGCTATTCTTCTACTGAATCATAAGGCTCGTCCCCTGTGCCTGTACCTTGTGGGAGGTAGAGAAGTTTGTGTGCCTCATGACCTTAAGAGCAATGCCTGCTGTAGTGTAACTACCAGAATCCCAAGACAGACAGGTCAGAGACCAGACCAAGTGGAGATACAAACATGTTGTCCTGCAGGCTGACTGGGGACAGTCAAAAATTAGGAAAGGCAAACTTGGCCGAAATGTGTGTTGAAAACAGATGCACTAAGCCACAGACCTAATGAAATAGTAGAGCTAAATTTTTGCTTCATGAGGATGTCCCAAATGAAGAGATAGCAGTGTGGTGCTCAACCTATGGAACCCCACCAGAGAGTAAGAGTGCTACTGGTGGTCATCCTCCTCTTTGCTGTGGAGTCAAGGTATAGAGGGAAAGAACAGAGCTATTCACCAAACACCAAGAACACAACATACTGTAGTGGAATGTGGAAGGTGGGTCCTGAATTAAAAAAAGTCCCACCATCAAAACGACTACATGAAGACCAAATTAATGGGGCATGTACCCAGGAGACACAGCTCAATATCAACCACAGATTTTTGGTCAGTGGTTGCCAGGCCTTCAGACTGGACTGGGAAGGACACAATGGAGGCGTGCTGGTACTCACGTGAAACTCAATTGTAAGCAGCGAGGTAGCAGTGAATATAAATAACCAGGCAGAAATAATAGAAGTTAATATAACTATCAATAAAACTAATATCCTCATTTATAACCTGTATGGTCCACCATTTATAACCGATATGGTCCACCAACAAAAGACTTCTCACTTTCTAGTAAGTAAATAAAGAGCTACAACCACTATGCGGTTGGAGACTTCAAAAGCCACTTAGAAAGATGGAGATATTCAGACAGATAGTAAAGAAGATAAAGTAGAGGTAAAGAAGATAAAGTAGAGGTAAAGAAGATAAAGTAGAGGTAAAGAAGATAAAGTTGAGGACTAGGAAATTGATAGAAATCTCAACCTAATAAATAGTCAGGATGATGAACCAAGCTTATACTCCAGAAGGTGGCACACGACCTCCACTCTAGAAGGTGGCACACGATGTCCCCCTCCAGAAGGTGGCACATGACCTCCACTCCAGAAGGTGGCACACAACCTCCACTCCAGAAGATGGCACACGACCTCCACCTCCAGAAGGTGGCACACGACCTCCACCTCCAGATCTAGCTTTGTTAACAGGGAATATTCACCTTAAAATTGCTAGAGATGTTCTCTGCCAATGGTCACGTATCGACCACAGACCTATAAGAGTCTGAATAAAGATGGAATCTGTTCCCCATACATAAAAACCTTTGCCTCGCTGGAACTACAAAATAGCTGACTGGGATAGATTTGCCATTCTCACAGACAGACTTTGTGAGACCATAAATCCACGAAACTGCGGCATGAAAACAATGGTTGGAAGCTTCAATAAAGGTATTCTGCAGCTCCAGCATGAACTATCAGATGCCAGAAACTTGACAGAGCTAGAACAACAAACTGAAGCAAACATCGTTCTCAAATAGATCACTGCAAACAAGAAGTAAAAGTAAGTAGCATGCCCTTTACAGAACGTCGTTTCTTACAACCGCCACCTATTGGCTGTTATAAGTTTCTTGGCAAGTATGCAGTATGGTAGGTTGTCATTACTTTCAGTACGTGGAGAAGCAAGCGCTCGAGAAAAAACCCAGTGTCTGCCAAACTGGACACAGTGGGAATCGAACCCAGTGCGTGATCAAGACGCTGAGCAGCGCATGAGCTGCAGTGGTCAGCGACCCATAGCTGACTGCTAGTGTCAGAGCCAGCGAACCGGAGCTGCCAAGACCCTTCTACACCTCCACGCGGTGATCCTAGATAACAGGCTGCAGCAGGGCAGACTGGCTAAGGAGAAGGGATCGAAGAGGGAATGCTAACCCGGTACTCAAAAAATGCTTGCTGAAGTCGGATGTGTTGGACGAAAAGGTGCAAATATCGCAGTTAAGCTGTAAACTACGACACAAGGCATTCCATTCTCTGGACTACATTCTGCTACTTAAGCCCGTTCAGGGTTTGGTAGTGGGAGATTGAGAACGAACGAAGAAGAAGAACCCAGTGCGTCTGGATTGTGAAAACTGAGTGAGTTTCACCCCTAGGTCGTGCAGCCTCTTGCAAAATATAAAAGAACTTTAAATCAGATACAAGAAAAAATAGAAACTCCCTACCTAGATAGTGAGGAAAACAAACTTTGGAAACTAGCTAAAGCATTGAACAAGGAAGAATACTACACCAAGCAAATTACAATCAAACAAGAGTGACCTTTTGCTAACAGGAAAAAAGCTGCAGCTGCACTTATGAAACACTGTCCTAGTGCAAATCATATGAAAGTTACAACACACCACAACATCAGTATTGTGGCAGAAGAGTACATGATGGCAAATTTAACAATGCATGAAATGTTGATGGCAATGAAGTCACTAAAGAAAAAGAAATCACCAGGAAAAGATGGGATAACAAATTAAATGTTTATAAGTCTGGTCACAAAGGCAAAAGAGGAACTCCTGCCAATCCTTAACTGCGGTAGGAAAAAGTAATTGTGCCGCAGGCATGGAAAGACTTTACAAATCCAAATAGTTACATGCCAATCAGTTTATTAAACTATGTGTGACAACTGATGGAACGCATGATAAATACCAGACACGTGGCATTTAGAAGAAAACATCTTTTAATTGCACAGCAAGCTGGATTCAGACAACAGCAATCAAACGAAGATCAGATCAACCACATTGTTCTAGAAATTTAACATACCTTCCATAAAAAAAAACATTCACTAGTGTCTGGTTGGATTTAGAAAAAGCTTTGAATAAAGTGTGGAAAGAGGGATTGAAAGTCAAGCTTCGTAGAAGTCAAGTCTGCAGAAAAGTGTACAAATGGATCAGTCGCTATCTTGAGGTGCCCTGTCACCCACGTTGTTCCACAGATACTTCTTCTTCTTCTTCTTCGTTCGTTCTCAATCTCCCACTACCAAACCCTGGAAGGGTAAGTAGCAGAATGTAGTCCAGAGAACGGAATGTGTTGTGTCGTAGTTTACAGCTTGGCTGCGATATTTGCACCTTTCGGTCCAACACATCCGACTTCAGCAAGCATTTTTTGAGTACCGGGTTAGCATTCCCTCTTCGATCCCTTCTCCTTAGCCAGTCTGCCCTTCTACAGCCTGTTATGCAGTATCACCTCGTGGAGGTGTAGAAGGGTCTTGGCAGCTATGGTTCGCTGGCCCTGACGCTAGCAGTCAGCTATGGGTAGCTGACCACTGCAGCTCATGCGCTGCTCAGCGTCTTGATCCCGTTCCTCAGATACAAAACTGATATAACGGAGAACTTTCCCAAAAGTATGCACAGTTCTGTTTTGTGCAGACATTATGGATCTCTGAAGAAAATATTGCAACAGCAAGCATTCAGATACAACATGCCCTAATATCACTGGAGGAGTGGGCCAAGACATGGCTAATGAAGATAAATGTGTCATGTCACACAGTTAGTTGCCTCGTACGACATGCTCTATCACTGGAGGAGTGGGCCAAGACATGGCTAATGAAGATAAATGTGTCATGTCACACAGTTAGTTGCCTCGTACGACATGCCCTAATATCACTGGAGGAGTGGGCCAAGACATGGCTAATGAAGATAAATGTGTCATGTCACACAGTTAGTTGCCTCGTACGACATGCTCTATCACTGGAGGAGTGGGCCAAGACATGGCTAATGAAGATAAATGTGTCATGTCACACAGTTAGTTGCCTCGTACGACATGCTCTAATATCACTGGAGGAGTGGGCCAAGACATGGCTAATGAAGATAAATGTGTCATGTCACACAGTTAGTTGCCTCGTACGACATGCTCTATCACTGGAGGAGTGGGCAAAGACATGGCTAATGAAGATAAATGTGTCATGTCACACAGTTAGTTGCCTCGTACGACATGCTCTAATATCACTGGAGGAGTGGGCCAAGACATGGCTAATGAAGATAAATGTGTCATGTCACACAGTTAGTTGCCTCGTACGACATGCTCTAATATCACTGGAGGAGTGGGCCAAGACATGGCTAATGAAGATAAATGTGTCATGTCACACAGTTAGTTGCCTCGTACAACATGCCCTAATATCACTGGAGGAGTGGGCCAAGACATGGCTAATGAAGATAAATGTGTCATGTCACACAGTTAGTTGCCTCGTACGACATGCTCTAATATCACTGGAGGAGTGGGCCAAGACATGGCTAATGAAGATAAATGTGTCATGTCACACAGTTAGTTGCCTCGTACGACATGCTCTAATATCACTGGAGGAGTGGGCCAAGACATGGCTAATGAAGATAAATGTGTCATGTCACACAGTTAGTTGCCTCGTACGACATGCTCTAATATCACTGGAGGAGTGGGCCAAGACATGGCTAATGAAGATAAATGTGTCATGTCACACAGTTAGTTGCCTCGTACGACATGCTCTAATATCACTGGAGGAGTGGGCCAAGACATGGCTAATGAAGATAAATGTGTCATGTCACACAGTTAGTTGCCTCGTACGACATGCTCTAATATCACTGGAGGAGTGGGCCAAGACATGGCTAATGAAGATAAATGTGTCATGTCACACAGTTAGTTGCCTCGTACGACATGCTCTAATATCACTGGAGGAGTGGGCCAAGACATGGCTAATGAAGATAAATGTGTCATGTCACACAGTTAGTTGCCTCGTACGACATGCTCTAATATCACTGGAGGAGTGGGCCAAGACATGGCTAATGAAGATAAATGTGTCATGTCACACAGTTAGTTGCCTCGTACGACATGCTCTAATATCACTGGAGGAGTGGGCCAAGACATGGCTAATGAAGATAAATGTGTCATGTCACACAGTTAGTTGCCTCGTACGACATGCTCTAATATCACTGGAGGAGTGGGCCAAGACATGGCTAATGAAGATAAATGTGTCATGTCACACAGTTAGTTGCCTCGTACGACATGCTCTATCACTGGAGGAGTGGGCCAAGACATGGCTAATGAAGATAAATGTGTCATGTCACACAGTTAGTTGCCTCGTACGACATGCCCTAATATCACTGGAGGAGTGGGCCAAGACATGGCTAATGAAGATAAATGTGTCATGTCACACAGTTAGTTGCCTCGTACGACATGCTCTATCACTGGAGGAGTGGGCCAAGACATGGCTAATGAAGATAAATGTGTCATGTCACACAGTTAGTTGCCTCGTACGACATGCTCTAATATCACTGGAGGAGTGGGCCAAGACATGGCTAATGAAGATAAATGTGTCATGTCACACAGTTAGTTGCCTCGTACGACATGCTCTATCACTGGAGGAGTGGGCCAAGACATGGCTAATGAAGATAAATGTGTCATGTCACACAGTTAGTTGCCTCGTACGACATGCTCTAATATCACTGGAGGAGTGGGCCAAGACATGGCTAATGAAGATAAATGTGTCATGTCACACAGTTAGTTGCCTCGTACGACATGCTCTAATATCACTGGAGGAGTGGGCCAAGACATGGCTAATGAAGATAAATGTGTCATGTCACACAGTTAGTTGCCTCGTACAACATGCCCTAATATCACTGGAGGAGTGGGCCAAGACATGGCTAATGAAGATAAATGTGTCATGTCACACAGTTAGTTGCCTCGTACGACATGCTCTAATATCACTGGAGGAGTGGGCCAAGACATGGCTAATGAAGATAAATGTGTCATGTCACACAGTTAGTTGCCTCGTACGACATGCTCTAATATCACTGGAGGAGTGGGCCAAGACATGGCTAATGAAGATAAATGTGTCATGTCACACAGTTAGTTGCCTCGTACGACATGCTCTAATATCACTGGAGGAGTGGGCCAAGACATGGCTAATGAAGATAAATGTGTCATGTCACACAGTTAGTTGCCTCGTACGACATGCTCTAATATCACTGGAGGAGTGGGCCAAGACATGGCTAATGAAGATAAATGTGTCATGTCACACAGTTAGTTGCCTCGTACGACATGCTCTAATATCACTGGAGGAGTGGGCCAAGACATGGCTAATGAAGATAAATGTGTCATGTCACACAGTTAGTTGCCTCGTACGACATGCTCTAATATCACTGGAGGAGTGGGCCAAGACATGGCTAATGAAGATAAATGTGTCATGTCACACAGTTAGTTGCCTCGTACGACATGCCCTAATATCACTGGAGGAGTGGGCCAAGACATGGCTAATGAAGATAAATGTGTCATGTCACACAGTTAGTTGCCTCGTACGACATGCTCTAATATCACTGGAGGAGTGGGCCAAGACATGGCTAATGAAGATAAATGTGTCATGTCACACAGTTAGTTGCCTCGTACGACATGCCCTAATATCACTGGAGGAGTGGGCCAAGACATGGCTAATGAAGATAAATGTGTCATGTCACACAGTTAGTTGCCTCGTACGACATGCCCTATCACTGGAGGAGTGGGCCAAGACATGGCTAATGAAGATAAATGTGTCATGTCACACAGTTAGTTGCCTCGTACGACATGCTCTAATATCACTGGAGGAGTGGGCCAAGACATGGCTAATGAAGATAAATGTGTCATGTCACACAGTTAGTTGCCTCGTACGACATGCCCTAATATCACTGGAGGAGTGGGCCAAGACATGGCTAATGAAGATAAATGTGTCATGTCACACAGTTAGTTGCCTCGTACGACATGCCCTAATATCACTGGAGGAGTGGGCCAAGACATGGCTAATGAAGATAAATGTGTCATGTCACACAGTTAGTTGCCTCGTACGACATGCTCTAATATCACTGGAGGAGTGGGCCAAGACATGGCTAATGAAGATAAATGTGTCATGTCACACAGTTAGTTGCCTCGTACGACATGCCCTATCACTGGAGGAGTGGGCCAAGACATGGCTAATGAAGATAAATGTGTCATGTCACACAGTTAGTTGCCTCGTACGACATGCCCTAATATCACTGGAGGAGTGGGCCAAGACATGGCTAATGAAGATAAATGTGTCATGTCACACAGTTAGTTGCCTCGTACGACATGCCCTATCACTGGAGGAGTGGGCCAAGACATGGCTAATGAAGATAAATGTGTCATGTCACACAGTTAGTTGCCTCGTACGACATGCCCTAATATCACTGGAGGAGTGGGCCAAGACATGGCTAATGAAGATAAATGTGTCATGTCACACAGTTAGTTGCCTCGTACGACATGCCCTAATATCACTGGAGGAGTGGGCCAAGACATGGCTAATGAAGATAAATGTGTCATGTCACACAGTTAGTTGCCTCGTACGACATGCCCTAATATCACTGGAGGAGTGGGCCAAGACATGGCTAATGAAGATAAATGTGTCATGTCACACAGTTAGTTGCCTCGTACGACATGCTCTAATATCACTGGAGGAGTGGGCCAAGACATGGCTAATGAAGATAAATGTGTCATGTCACACAGTTAGTTGCCTCGTACGACATGCCCTAATATCACTGGAGGAGTGGGCAAAGACATGGCTAATGAAGATAAATGTGTCATGTCACACAGTTAGTTGCCTCGTACGACATGCTCTAATATCACTGGAGGAGTGGGCCAAGACATGGCTAATGAAGATAAATGTGTCATGTCACACAGTTAGTTGCCTCGTACGACATGCCCTATCACTGGAGGAGTGGGCCAAGACATGGCTAATGAAGATAAATGTGTCATGTCACACAGTTAGTTGCCTCGTACGACATGCTCTAATATCACTGGAGGAGTGGGCCAAGACATGGCTAATGAAGATAAATGTGTCATGTCACACAGTTAGTTGCCTCGTACGACATGCCCTAATATCACTGGAGGAGTGGGCCAAGACATGGCTAATGAAGATAAATGTGTCATGTCACACAGTTAGTTGCCTCGTACGACATGCCCTAATATCACTGGAGGAGTGGGCCAAGACATGGCTAATGAAGATAAATGTGTCATGTCACACAGTTAGTTGCCTCGTACGACATGCTCTAATATCACTGGAGGAGTGGGCCAAGACATGGCTAATGAAGATAAATGTGTCATGTCACACAGTTAGTTGCCTCGTACGACATGCCCTATCACTGGAGGAGTGGGCCAAGACATGGCTAATGAAGATAAATGTGTCATGTCACACAGTTAGTTGCCTCGTACGACATGCCCTAATATCACTGGAGGAGTGGGCCAAGACATGGCTAATGAAGATAAATGTGTCATGTCACACAGTTAGTTGCCTCGTACGACATGCCCTATCACTGGAGGAGTGGGCCAAGACATGGCTAATGAAGATAAATGTGTCATGTCACACAGTTAGTTGCCTCGTACGACATGCCCTAATATCACTGGAGGAGTGGGCCAAGACATGGCTAATGAAGATAAATGTGTCATGTCACACAGTTAGTTGCCTCGTACGACATGCCCTAATATCACTGGAGGAGTGGGCCAAGACATGGCTAATGAAGATAAATGTGTCATGTCACACAGTTAGTTGCCTCGTACGACATGCCCTAATATCACTGGAGGAGTGGGCCAAGACATGGCTAATGAAGATAAATGTGTCATGTCACACAGTTAGTTGCCTCGTACGACATGCCCTAATATCACTGGAGGAGTGGGCCAAGACATGGCTAATGAAGATAAATGTGTCATGTCACACAGTTAGTTGCCTCGTACGACATGCCCTAATATCACTGGAGGAGTGGGCCAAGACATGGCTAATGAAGATAAATGTGTCATGTCACACAGTTAGTTGCCTCGTACGACATGCCCTAATATCACTGGAGGAGTGGGCCAAGACATGGCTAATGAAGATAAATGTGTCATGTCACACAGTTAGTTGCCTCGTACGACATGCCCTAATATCACTGGAGGAGTGGGCCAAGACATGGCTAATGAAGATAAATGTGTCATGTCACACAGTTAGTTGCCTCGTACGACATGCCCTAATATCACTGGAGGAGTGGGCCAAGACATGGCTAATGAAGATAAATGTGTCATGTCACACAGTTAGTTGCCTCGTACGACATGCTCTATCACTGGAGGAGTGGGCCAAGACATGGCTAATGAAGATAAATGTGTCATGTCACACAGTTAGTTGCCTCGTACGACATGCTCTAATATCACTGGAGGAGTGGGCCAAGACATGGCTAATGAAGATAAATGTGTCATGTCACACAGTTAGTTGCCTCGTACGACATGCTCTATCACTGGAGGAGTGGGCCAAGACATGGCTAATGAAGATAAATGTGTCATGTCACACAGTTAGTTGCCTCGTACGACATGCTCTAATATCACTGGAGGAGTGGGCCAAGACATGGCTAATGAAGATAAATGTGTCATGTCACACAGTTAGTTGCCTCGTACAACATGCCCTAATATCACTGGAGGAGTGGGCCAAGACATGGCTAATGAAGATAAATGTGTCATGTCACACAGTTAGTTGCCTCGTACGACATGCTCTAATATCACTGGAGGAGTGGGCCAAGACATGGCTAATGAAGATAAATGTGTCATGTCACACAGTTAGTTGCCTCGTACGACATGCTCTAATATCACTGGAGGAGTGGGCCAAGACATGGCTAATGAAGATAAATGTGTCATGTCACACAGTTAGTTGCCTCGTACGACATGCTCTAATATCACTGGAGGAGTGGGCCAAGACATGGCTAATGAAGATAAATGTGTCATGTCACACAGTTAGTTGCCTCGTACGACATGCTCTAATATCACTGGAGGAGTGGGCCAAGACATGGCTAATGAAGATAAATGTGTCATGTCACACAGTTAGTTGCCTCGTACGACATGCTCTAATATCACTGGAGGAGTGGGCCAAGACATGGCTAATGAAGATAAATGTGTCATGTCACACAGTTAGTTGCCTCGTACGACATGCTCTAATATCACTGGAGGAGTGGGCCAAGACATGGCTAATGAAGATAAATGTGTCATGTCACACAGTTAGTTGCCTCGTACGACATGCCCTAATATCACTGGAGGAGTGGGCCAAGACATGGCTAATGAAGATAAATGTGTCATGTCACACAGTTAGTTGCCTCGTACGACATGCTCTAATATCACTGGAGGAGTGGGCCAAGACATGGCTAATGAAGATAAATGTGTCATGTCACACAGTTAGTTGCCTCGTACGACATGCCCTAATATCACTGGAGGAGTGGGCCAAGACATGGCTAATGAAGATAAATGTGTCATGTCACACAGTTAGTTGCCTCGTACGACATGCCCTATCACTGGAGGAGTGGGCCAAGACATGGCTAATGAAGATAAATGTGTCATGTCACACAGTTAGTTGCCTCGTACGACATGCTCTAATATCACTGGAGGAGTGGGCCAAGACATGGCTAATGAAGATAAATGTGTCATGTCACACAGTTAGTTGCCTCGTACGACATGCCCTAATATCACTGGAGGAGTGGGCCAAGACATGGCTAATGAAGATAAATGTGTCATGTCACACAGTTAGTTGCCTCGTACGACATGCCCTAATATCACTGGAGGAGTGGGCCAAGACATGGCTAATGAAGATAAATGTGTCATGTCACACAGTTAGTTGCCTCGTACGACATGCTCTAATATCACTGGAGGAGTGGGCCAAGACATGGCTAATGAAGATAAATGTGTCATGTCACACAGTTAGTTGCCTCGTACGACATGCCCTATCACTGGAGGAGTGGGCCAAGACATGGCTAATGAAGATAAATGTGTCATGTCACACAGTTAGTTGCCTCGTACGACATGCCCTAATATCACTGGAGGAGTGGGCCAAGACATGGCTAATGAAGATAAATGTGTCATGTCACACAGTTAGTTGCCTCGTACGACATGCCCTATCACTGGAGGAGTGGGCCAAGACATGGCTAATGAAGATAAATGTGTCATGTCACACAGTTAGTTGCCTCGTACGACATGCCCTAATATCACTGGAGGAGTGGGCCAAGACATGGCTAATGAAGATAAATGTGTCATGTCACACAGTTAGTTGCCTCGTACGACATGCCCTAATATCACTGGAGGAGTGGGCCAAGACATGGCTAATGAAGATAAATGTGTCATGTCACACAGTTAGTTGCCTCGTACGACATGCCCTAATATCACTGGAGGAGTGGGCCAAGACATGGCTAATGAAGATAAATGTGTCATGTCACACAGTTAGTTGCCTCGTACGACATGCTCTAATATCACTGGAGGAGTGGGCCAAGACATGGCTAATGAAGATAAATGTGTCATGTCACACAGTTAGTTGCCTCGTACGACATGCCCTAATATCACTGGAGGAGTGGGCAAAGACATGGCTAATGAAGATAAATGTGTCATGTCACACAGTTAGTTGCCTCGTACGACATGCTCTAATATCACTGGAGGAGTGGGCCAAGACATGGCTAATGAAGATAAATGTGTCATGTCACACAGTTAGTTGCCTCGTACGACATGCCCTATCACTGGAGGAGTGGGCCAAGACATGGCTAATGAAGATAAATGTGTCATGTCACACAGTTAGTTGCCTCGTACGACATGCTCTAATATCACTGGAGGAGTGGGCCAAGACATGGCTAATGAAGATAAATGTGTCATGTCACACAGTTAGTTGCCTCGTACGACATGCCCTAATATCACTGGAGGAGTGGGCCAAGACATGGCTAATGAAGATAAATGTGTCATGTCACACAGTTAGTTGCCTCGTACGACATGCCCTAATATCACTGGAGGAGTGGGCCAAGACATGGCTAATGAAGATAAATGTGTCATGTCACACAGTTAGTTGCCTCGTACGACATGCTCTAATATCACTGGAGGAGTGGGCCAAGACATGGCTAATGAAGATAAATGTGTCATGTCACACAGTTAGTTGCCTCGTACGACATGCCCTATCACTGGAGGAGTGGGCCAAGACATGGCTAATGAAGATAAATGTGTCATGTCACACAGTTAGTTGCCTCGTACGACATGCCCTAATATCACTGGAGGAGTGGGCCAAGACATGGCTAATGAAGATAAATGTGTCATGTCACACAGTTAGTTGCCTCGTACGACATGCCCTATCACTGGAGGAGTGGGCCAAGACATGGCTAATGAAGATAAATGTGTCATGTCACACAGTTAGTTGCCTCGTACGACATGCCCTAATATCACTGGAGGAGTGGGCCAAGACATGGCTAATGAAGATAAATGTGTCATGTCACACAGTTAGTTGCCTCGTACGACATGCCCTAATATCACTGGAGGAGTGGGCCAAGACATGGCTAATGAAGATAAATGTGTCATGTCACACAGTTAGTTGCCTCGTACGACATGCCCTAATATCACTGGAGGAGTGGGCCAAGACATGGCTAATGAAGATAAATGTGTCATGTCACACAGTTAGTTGCCTCGTACGACATGCCCTAATATCACTGGAGGAGTGGGCCAAGACATGGCTAATGAAGATAAATGTGTCATGTCACACAGTTAGTTGCCTCGTACGACATGCCCTAATATCACTGGAGGAGTGGGCCAAGACATGGCTAATGAAGATAAATGTGTCATGTCACACAGTTAGTTGCCTCGTACGACATGCCCTAATATCACTGGAGGAGTGGGCCAAGACATGGCTAATGAAGATAAATGTGTCATGTCACACAGTTAGTTGCCTCGTACGACATGCCCTAATATCACTGGAGGAGTGGGCCAAGACATGGCTAATGAAGATAAATGTGTCATGTCACACAGTTAGTTGCCTCGTACGACATGCCCTAATATCACTGGAGGAGTGGGCCAAGACATGGCTAATGAAGATAAATGTGTCATGTCACACAGTTAGTTGCCTCGTACGACATGCCCTAATATCACTGGAGGAGTGGGCCAAGACATGGCTAATGAAGATAAATGTGTCATGTCACACAGTTAGTTGCCTCGTACGACATGCTCTAATATCACTGGAGGAGTGGGCCAAGACATGGCTAATGAAGATAAATGTGTCATGTCACACAGTTAGTTGCCTCGTACGACATGCCCTAATATCACTGGAGGAGTGGGCCAAGACATGGCTAATGAAGATAAATGTGTCATGTCACACAGTTAGTTGCCTCGTACGACATGCCCTAATATCACTGGAGGAGTGGGCCAAGACATGGCTAATGAAGATAAATGTGTCATGTCACACAGTTAGTTGCCTCGTACGACATGCCCTAATATCACTGGAGGAGTGGGCCAAGACATGGCTAATGAAGATAAATGTGTCATGTCACACAGTTAGTTGCCTCGTACGACATGCTCTAATATCACTGGAGGAGTGGGCCAAGACATGGCTAATGAAGATAAATGTGTCATGTCACACAGTTAGTTGCCTCGTACGACATGCTCTAATATCACTGGAGGAGTGGGCCAAGACATGGCTAATGAAGATAAATGTGTCATGTCACACAGTTAGTTGCCTCGTACGACATGCCCTAATATCACTGGAGGAGTGGGCCAAGACATGGCTAATGAAGATAAATGTGTCATGTCACACAGTTAGTTGCCTCGTACGACATGCCCTAATATCACTGGAGGAGTGGGCCAAGACATGGCTAATGAAGATAAATGTGTCATGTCACACAGTTAGTTGCCTCGTACGACATGCTCTAATATCACTGGAGGAGTGGGCCAAGACATGGCTAATGAAGATAAATGTGTCATGTCACACAGTTAGTTGCCTCGTACGACATGCTCTAATATCACTGGAGGAGTGGGCCAAGACATGGCTAATGAAGATAAATGTGTCATGTCACACAGTTAGTTGCCTCGTACGACATGCCCTAATATCACTGGAGGAGTGGGCCAAGACATGGCTAATGAAGATAAATGTGTCATGTCACACAGTTAGTTGCCTCGTACGACATGCCCTAATATCACTGGAGGAGTGGGCCAAGACATGGCTAATGAAGATAAATGTGTCATGTCACACAGTTAGTTGCCTCGTACGACATGCTCTAATATCACTGGAGGAGTGGGCCAAGACATGGCTAATGAAGATAAATGTGTCATGTCACACAGTTAGTTGCCTCGTACGACATGCTCTATGTGGGACAGTGGTGCTATTCTTGTTCTTGTCATACACAAAGACCCTGGCAGACTATTCGGAGTTGGAGTGTACAGATGGACAAGTAAAGGTCAAGATTTGTCCCATAGTAGTTATAGTACAGTCAGGGAATGAAGCTGTTAGACACTTCAGTATACTAAGCCACAGCTTGTATGAGGTAGTGGACAGTTCCTTCCAAGAAATTGGTTCTACACTTACAGTATTGTCAAACAAGGCAGCAACAACTAATCACCTCTCCACACACAAAAGCTGAGAAGTGGTACACTTGAAGTCTCAAACAATTCCTCCCCTATGGCTGTGTTATTAACTTTGAGACTACAATTAGCTTGAATGTCTGTTCCAGTACTTTCCTCTTCTCTTGTTTTAAAAAATATGAAATGGCAATTTTGATTTTTCTGTATAACACACGTAAACAGTCCATGCCATTCAATTCATTTTTCTTGAGCATTACACTAAAATAATTATATGTTTGAGCATTATGCTAAAATAAATATGCGTTTGAACCTCACGTTAATCTTTAGCACGCCACCTTTTTTTCATTGCGAAAATTTGACCTAATTAAATAACTTAATTTCTCGCTATGGTAGTCGACTTTCAAAATTTGTAACTTTACTGTTTGTTTGTCAATAAATATGATTTTCTTGTGTGTAGAGACACAATTTAATAACGAACATGTGGGTGTTATTGTTTTTGTTTATGTTTGTTAGTTTCTGAGATACAAAAAGATGAAGTTGAAAATTTATGAAAATCTCGGAAAAAATTTGGACTCGACCACTAGGCCTAGTCGCTCCGATTGAAAACCATGGAAACCACAACAACGTATCGATACTGTGTTTACAATATCGACACAACTGTTAGTTTCCAATTTAAACGTAGTTCTTTCATCTAAATAAACAAAATAAACAGATCTACTCGATAAAGATCGTTCCCAACAACCTACTTCACCTTTCGCAAAAAGTCGGCTTGCTCCAAACGGCGTATACAAATTTAAATTGTTCAAAAGCCATTTGTAATCTAACATACAATACTTTTAGCGGCAAAATATCGTGTATATATGGTGACGTATTCAGCTTTTAAAAAATGGCTGTTGGGAGTGTCTCCGTTTAAAAAAAAAAAAAAAAAAAATTTTTTTCCGCACACCATTTTTGTAGGCAGAGTTGGTCCGCTAGCGTGTTACAAGGGCGTGTTAAAGGTTAAAATAAATATGTGTTTGAGCATTACGACTGCTGTCCATACAAAGTTAAGTACCTGTTTCTCATGAGTACACTGGATCATATACACAAGGAACTTCATGACGGAAGCATTGGCATCTTTGTGATCCAGTGAGCAAGCAGCAATAGCACAGCACATGATTGGCTTGGCCACAGGGCTCATAACAAATGGCAGCTGGGCTTTCTGTGTGAACCTGTAAATTAAAGCTGGATTGGTTTTATATGGACTAGACGAATGAGAAAATCTGTGCAAGAAGTGCATCACTTCAACTCGCTACAGTACAGGAAGAGTGCCATTGAGTACCAACTGATTGCCTAAGACGTTCAAACAGGCAGCTGGTCTTCTTTGGACTTAAGTGATCCCACCATTGTATACTATGCTGCCATTTATCATCTTTTCACTTCATGTAAGTAATGGTAGAAATAGTTACCATTCATTCAACAAATATTTGTTATAATTTTAATCTACATATTGCTATCAGATTTATAATTACAGTAAACTCTCGATTTAACAGAGCCTGAAATAACAAATTTAATGAACCAGACAACTAGTAATACAGTAACATATACTTTGTTGAATACCCTGGTGTAGACTCATTTTGTTTCGGTTTCTTTCTACCTCAAGTTATTGTAAGATCAGGTTATATACAGAATATTTCTGTGATTTGGAATTGTGACTTTAATAATTAAATAGAACCTTACTTCGTCTTTGGCATTCATCCTGAAAAGGACGTTTTTGACGTGTCGTAGTTTACAGTTGGACTGCAATATCTGTGCCTTTCTGCCCCGACACATCCGATTTGAGCCCATCATTATTGTGACCGGGTTTGCGTTTCCTCTTTGATGCCTAATCTCTTAGCCAGGCTGCTTGGTTGCAGTCTGTTTCCAGGGTTGCCAGTTGGAGGTGGAATAGGATCTTGGTGAGTCATGGATCACTGAACCTAATGCAAGCAGCCAGCTATGAGTCATTGACTCCTGTCAGCTCATTCACTGCTGCGTCTTCGGTCCTGTGCAATGCTTACAATTCATAATGGGATCTAGTGAAAGAGGAGTTACAAGAAAGAACTTAAACGTGGAACAATAATTCTAGCTCATTGAAAAATTAGGACAAGGCAACTCAAAAGCATTAAACTGTGCACGGTCATGTAATTTGTATTTGAGATTTCTCTTTTTTAAAATTAAAAAAAAATTAAACATTAAGCAAATCTTCTGCACTAAAGGTTCCCCGTTTAATGTGTAAATTCTTCACATCATGTATGAATTACCAGAAGGAATAACTACAGTACATAACTAACTGCCTGCACAAATAAGAGCTGATATGGTATAGTATGGTATTTGAAAGTCCATTGGACCTCGAGATGTGGCCATACCAAATCAGCTTTCGCCGTTTGATCATTGTGAGGAGGTCGTCGTACAGTCTACTTGCATCCTCATTTAATATATCATTTATTAATAATTTAGTAACTAAAAGAAAAAGAAAGTTTACATAGTAGGACTTTGTCCTAACAAATTAACTCTAGTTATGATCGGCATCCTGAAAGTTATTGAACAAACAATTGTACATGTAATTGGTCTGGAATACATTTGAATAATTAAATACATAAACATGTGACAACATGAGCATCCTACTGACCTCAAACACAGCCTGAACAAATCATCCACTGTGTCTGGGTGGTTTCTCAAACCATTGTGTTCTTCTAAAATTTGGAAGGTAGGGACACAAAAAGCCTGCAAGAAAAGGGACATAGTTACAAGCTTTCCACCAAAAAAAAAGCTGCATATTAAAAAATGATTTACAAGAACTTCAATTTAGAATTGTATTCACTTAAAATGAAAAGCCCTTAACAATAATAGTTCTTTCATAACAATTAATTCTAGATTTTACCTTTGATAAAATTACTTCAATATGCTGATACATGATATACTTACTTTAATATGCTGATACATGATATACTTACTTTAATATGCTGATACATGATATACTTACTTCAATATGCTGATACATGATATACTTTGTGCAGCTGATAGGTCACTGATACCCTCTCAATCACTCAAATATTAGCTCCCAGGCAAGACACAACTCACCTGTAGCATATCCAACAAGCCAGAGACACAGTCTGGCTCACTACCGTACTCATCCACCAGGACACTGCCAAGGTACAGGAAACACGAGTGCTTATGTGTCTGGTACAGCCCAACCATCTGTCAATGGAAATGGCACAGCTTTAATATCAAGTGAGAAAAACAACTGTGAGCTGGAAAACTATCAAAGGGTCAGGTAAGCAACAGACTGTAGAGGAAATTATTTGCTAACAAACAAAATGGTTAGTTCTTGCAAGCTTTTCATTTGACACAAAATTAGATTTGTCTATCTGCTAACCTAATTTTTACCTAGGCCTGCATTGGTATAGCGCAGCAAATCATTGGGACACATAGAGAATATTGTTGGCATCCTTGCATATGGCACATCTACCAGACTGACGCAGAGGATAATGTGAACCTAAGTTTATTTATTTAGTTCAGTTAACTTGTTTCTGTCTCTGCGTGTCAACTGAAGCGTTTGAGACAGGTCATTGGTGACACCAGGATGTACATTGTGGAATGAGGACATTGTGGAATGAGGACATTGTGGAATGAGGACATTGTGGAATGAGGACATTGTGGAATGAGGACTTTCAAAATATAGTTGGGACTATCACTTGTGCGGAGTACATTTTCAGAAAAGGAATGTTATGGGTCGGTCATCTTATGATAATTAACCATGATCAACTTACAGATGGCTTAAAATGCAAGACAATCTGGCATGAAGGAGGTTAATGATATATAGCATGAGCGATCCTGCATCAACATGGGTTTATGACGACAGACGCAATGCACTTAACCCTTTACAGCTTGCAGGCGACAAAATCCTAAATATGTCCGCACGTCACGATCAAAATGGACCTCTTTGTCTTTCGTGATTTAGAGTGCTGAATTTCAATCTTTGACGGCTCTACCCGATGGTTGTGTTCGTACATGCACATATAATGTTTAACTGTAAAATTATATTTGGTAGGTCGCCATTTAGTGTATGTTATGAACTTTGAAAGTCTTACCAATATATTTCTACGAAATAATTTATTATTTGATTAGTCCAATGATCATGCATCTGGATTACTTCTGGATTTTCAACACATGCCCGATTCAGACTATCTAATACGAAAGATATGTGGGTAGGAATTGAGGGATGCATCAGTATAACACACAACATACTGAGTACACACACAAATTTGTCTCAATAATTTTCACCTCTCCATTAATGTCCTCAACACTTCATACTAATCTAGATTATTTCAATCAGAGAAGAACTAACAGAACCATTTCCAATAAGATAGAGGTTACCGCAGGGTTGCTTGCTTTCACTGAGTAATACATATTCTAGGATAATGATGAAAAATGTTCAGAGTTGTAATAGGGGTGCCAAAGTCACTGGCATGAATGTTAATGTCATCAAATTTGCAGACAACCAAGCAATAGTGGGAGAAACAGTGGTAACATTGCAGATGCTGTTTGAAAAAATTAACGGCACAGGTAAAGAGTTTGGCATGAAAATAAACACATTGAAAAAAAAGACTTCGGTAATAGCCAAGTAACATAGGCAAATTAACATAATCATTAAGGCGAAATAATCGTACAAGTACAGAAGTTCACATATTTAGGGCAAACCATAACAGAAGTCTGCAATGAGACAGAAATTAAGACAAGGATTGCATTTGCAAGAAAGGGCTTCAGAGAAAAACAGAAGAAATTGCTAACCTGAAAGAATATCAGGATAGAACTGAGGAAAAGATTAAGTGTCACTCATATATGGTCAATTGCACTGTTAGGGCCCAAACATGGACTCTTAGCAAACAAAAATAAACAAAGATTGGAAGCATTTGAAATGTTGATGTTATGGTGATGGTGCTGGTGATGGTGATGTGGAATGGAAGGAGTTATTTAGATAGAAAGAAGATACAATGGCAAAATGTTCACTGAAGTAGGTGCACTAAGACAAATATTACAAATGATACAGAAATCGGAGACATTTCTTCTTCTTTCGTTCGCTTGGAGTATATTTACATCTGCAAAGTTGTCTCTTGTATGAACCTCACTGTCTTCTGCAGCTCACACAAAGGTCCATATAGTTTCCCTTCCAGTGTTGTTTTCTTGGCTAGTATGTCCGCCTCAGTATCTCATAATATGGGCAGTCCTGAAGTATATGCTCCGCAGTCTGGCGTGCCTGTCCACACATACACATATTTGAGTTGTCAATCCCAAATTTTGTATACATATGACTGCGGAGTTGGTTGTGTCCTGTTCTGAGGCGCAGTATGACAATCTGCTCTTACATGTTTATATTGTGATAGCCGTTTTGAATTTGTGTCTGAGACATGAAAGTCTTCTTTAGAAGATACTATAGAATGGGGCGAACCAAGACTCACTTTTACATCTCATGCATGCAGAGACATTAAAGTACAAACCTAAGCAGAAATAAAGAGAGATGTAAAGATTAGGGTAAAATGGAGAGACATACTCAAACAACCTTACAAGTCTCAGAATTGTTCAACCAGATGATGATAACTAATTGTAACAGTGTTAACAGTTCTGTGTGAAGAAATATCATTTAGAACAGACGAAAATTGGGGTTAGCGACTGTATTCTCTGAGAATAAAAAATTGCCTGAATATTAGTTAGCGACCCCAGGTCAGTCCAGGGTCAATACAACATCGGTGTCAACACTAGGTCGGCAGGAAAGAGTGAGGTTAATGTTCACTAAAAGTGGGAAACTTGTCTAAAATTGGGGTAGGTAGTAGATTGGCCATTCTTAGTATCGGACTGGTACCAGACATAAGTGGTGGGGGTAGGTCGACAACAAGGACTCGTATGTCAAGCTGTCACATTTAGAGTGAGTGACCTATAGATATTTCAGTCAATAAGAAACTAGATGGGTGGGACCAAATCAGATTGATAGCTAACTAGCCAACTAGAGAGGACCACTAGACAGCCATTTTGGGTTTACAGGGCTAATAAAAGGGTCTATTAAAGACAATGTAGATGGGGGATTCAGGATTCGGGAGAGAGAGCATTTACGGGGTGATTATCCCATATTACATCTAGAGTCTTGCATTTCGCTCAAAAGGTGCGAATGATGGATACCCTGTAAACAACAAAAGAAAGATATCTGATCACTTGTGAGTGAGATGATTTGTTGTGGTATGTGGTCTGATGATCCCAGGAATACAAATCCCAAAGTATGTGCTGAAAAGGGTCTGGTGAATCTGATGTCTGTGTAAAAAGGGGTCTGGTGAAACCAGGGATACAAATCCCAAAGTCGAGTCGAAAAAGGATGTGGTAAACCCAATGTTAGTGTTAGAAAAAGGAAGGTGGGCCCTAAGAGTCCTCAGAGAACACATTCTCTCAGACCGGGTGTAACACAGGCACCAGAGGGACACATCTCAACGATTGAGAACTGGTAACTGGTCTGAGTGTAAGTTGTAGCTATAGTCTCCTTCAAGAGCTCAATCTAATGCATGTTCATACGTCTGATAGCCTAGAACAGCCAACCTGGAGGGACAGCAGATTTATCCCCCACTTAGATGACCCAGAAGAGCGGCAGCAGACAAGTTAGCTAGTTAACCACTGATTTGTAACCAGATAGTATTATATTAAGTTTAGGATTTGTGTTAGTTGAGATAGGAGATTCAGAACCTGGCTACTTTAGTTACTAAGGCAGTACCAACAGCTCATGTTTGAATATTCTGTGTTGGTTTAGTATATGATATTACTTAGTTTAGTAGTTATTTTCTTTTGTTGATATTGTGTAACAATTATTCTTGTAAATAAATGAATTATCTCGTTCTATGGTTAATGATAGTTTTAGTGTTTACTGTGTTGAAGTAGTGTCGTTGTGTAGTCTATGTTATAGTCGTGTCGTGTAGTCTATGTTGTAGTCGTGTCGTGTAGTCTATGTTATAGTCGTGTCGTGTAGTCTATGTTATAGTCGTGTCGTGTAGTCTATGTTATAGTCGTGTCGTGTAGTCTATGTTATAGTCGTGTCGTGTAGTCTATGTTATAGTCGTGTCGTGTAGTCTATGTTATAGTCGTGTCGTGTAGTCTATGTTATAGTCGTGTCGTGTAGTCTATGTTATAGTCGTGTCGTGTAGTCTATGTTATAGTCGTGTCGTGTAGTCTATGTTATAGTCGTGTCGTGTAGTCTATGTTATAGTCGTGTCGTGTAGTCTATGTTATAGTCGTGTCGTGTAGTCTATGTTATAGTCGTGTCGTGTAGTCTATGTTATAGTCGTGTCGTGTAGTCTATGTTATAGTCGTGTCGTGTAGTCTATGTTATAGTCGTGTCGTGTAGTCTATGTTATAGTCGTGTCGTGTAGTCTATGTTGTAGTCGTGTCGTGTAGTCTATGTTGTAGTCGTGTCGTTGTGTAGTCTATGTTATAGTCGTGTCGTTGTGTAGTCTATGTTGTAGTCGTGTCGTTGTGTAGTCTATGTTGTAGTCGTGTCGTTGTGTAGTCTATGTTGTAGTCGTGTCGTTGTGTAGTCTATGTTATAGTCGTGTCGTGTAGTCTATGTTATAGTCGTGTCGTGTAGTCTATGTTATAGTCGTGTCGTGTAGTCTATGTTATAGTCGTGTCGTGTAGTCTATGTTATAGTCGTGTCGTGTAGTCTATGTTATAGTCGTGTCGTGTAGTCTATGTTATAGTCGTGTCGTGTAGTCTATGTTATAGTCGTGTCGTGTAGTCTATGTTATAGTCGTGTCGTGTAGTCTATGTTGTAGTCGTATCGTTGTGTAGTCTATGTTGTAGTCGTGTCGTTGTGTAGTCTATGTTGTAGTCGTGTCGTTGTGTAGTCTATGTTGTAGTCCTGTCGTTGTGTAGTCTATGTTGTAGTCGTATCGTTGTGTAGTCTATGTTGTAGTCGTGTCGTTGTGTAGTCTATGTTGTAGTCGTATCGTTGTGTAGTCTATGTTGTAGTCATGTTGTGTAGTCTATGTTGTAGTCGTGTCGTTGTGTAGTCTATGTTGTAGTCGTGTCGTTGTGTAGTCTATGTTGTAGTCCTGTCGTTGTGTAGTCTATGTTGTAGTCCTGTCGTTGTGTAGTCTATGTTGTAGTCCTGTCGTTGTGTAGTCTATGTTGTAGTCCTGTCGTTGTGTAGTCTATGTTGTAGTCGTGTCGTTGTGTAGTCTATGTTGTAGTCCTGTCGTTGTGTAGTCTATGTTGTAGTCGTGTCGTTGTGTAGTCTATGTTGTAGTCCTGTCGTTGTGTAGTCTATGTTGTAGTCCTGTCGTTGTGTAGTCTATGTTGTAGTCGTGTCGTTGTGTAGTCTATGTTGTAGTCCTGTCGTTGTGTAGTCTATGTTGTAGTCGTGTCGTTGTGTAGTCTATGTTGTAGTCCTGTCGTTGTGTAGTCTATGTTGTAGTCGTGTCGTTGTGTAGTCTATGTTGTAGTCGTATCGTTGTGTAGTCTATGTTGTAGTCGTGTCGTTGTGTAGTCTATGTTGTAGTCGTGTCGTTGTGTAGTCTATGTTGTAGTCCTGTCGTTGTGTAGTCTATGTTGTAGTCGTGTCGTTGTGTAGTCTATGTTGTAGTCCTGTCGTTGTGTAGTCTATGTTGTAGTCGTGTCGTTGTGTAGTCTATGTTGTAGTCCTGTCGTTGTGTAGTCTATGTTGTAGTCGTGTCGTTGTGTAGTCTATGTTGTAGTCGTGTCGTTGTGTAGTCTATGTTGTAGTCGTGTCGTTGTGTAGTCTATGTTGTAGTCCTGTCGTTGTGTAGTCTATGTTGTAGTCGTGTCGTTGTGTAGTCTATGTTGTAGTCGTGTTGTTGTGTAGTCTATGTTGTAGTCGTGTCGTTGTGTAGTCTATATTGTAACTCTTAAGATAACTAACTCAGAAAAGTCTGCTACATAATATAGTCTTTATTATGAATACTTCATGAAATAGATAGAATAATAATGAGTCTTACGATGTTTAGATCGTAATTTTAGCATAATATTTTCAATAATAATAAATTTTATTTTGAATAAAACTTGGACGCACGGAATTCCTGCATTTTGGCCCAGACTTAAGGACACACATTGATCAAATTAGCCCATACTGAAAAGGGCTAACCATGGACATATGACGCTCAACGGTACATGTGGATGGAAAACTAACTTGTTTCTTTTGTTCTGTTTTTGACTGCCCAGGTTCTTATAAAGACCTTTATTCATTTAAACATGGATCCTCATCTGTACTGCTTGGATATAAAACTGTTTTTAGTCAGTATTGATGTTCAGTTATAACACAGTTCTTCCCATATTTACCTGTATGCTTACCTGTGTGACTAGAGGGTTTAGCAATGTGACAAGCTTACCTGTGTTGTAGAGGGTTTAGGAATGTGACAAATTTACCTGTATGACTAAAGGGTTTAGCAGTGTGACAAGCTTAGCTGTGTGACTAGTGGGTATACCAGCGTGACAAGCTTACCTGTGTGACTAGAGGGCTTAGCAATGTGACAGAGTTCTTGCTCAAACACCTCACAGCAAATCGTATGCATCGACAGCATCGCTCAATAATGCGCACATCAGCCTGGTACTTCTCACAAGCTCTAGATAAAGTCGGCCACACCTAATGGACAACAGAATCCAGTTTCAGTACTCACATAATGAACACGCCATCAAACTGATATTGTTACCTACATACATGGGAAGAAATGGAGAACACGTATTGGAAAAAATGGATAACACGTATGGGAAGAAATGGATAACACATATGGAAAGAAATGGATAACACATTTGGAAAGAAATGGAGAACACAAATCTGAAAAAATAGAGGCATTGACAAAGAAACTTTGCACATGATCATTGCCTAATGCACACAAGGATAGTGAACTATTGACTGTTCCCAGACTACCTAGAGGCTGAATTGTGTTGACTGGTCGGGTGGTGAACTGTTGACTGTTCCCAGACTACCTAGAGGCTGAATTGTGTTGACTGGTCGGGTGGTGAACTGTTGACTGTTCCCAGACTACCTAGAAGGTGAAACATGATGACTGGTTGGGTGGTGAACTAACTGTTGACTATTCCCAGACTACCTAGAGGCTGAAATGTGATGACTGGTTGGGTGGTGAACTAACTGTTGACTGTTCCCAGACTACCTAGAGGCTGAAATATGATGACTGGTCTCTGATTCAAGGCTTCATTGTGTGTATGTAATACTTCCACCACCTCAAATAATGTGCTAAATGTAAACAAGGATCAAGTGACAGAAGACAGATGAGTTGAACATATAAAGCTCTCTTTAAACAAAAATCCTGGTGGCTATCAAACACCTCAAGAGCAACAGAAAAAATCATTGCATAAATAATTGAAAGATAACTCTAAAATAGTACAAGAAAATTATTTTTGTTCCTACAATGAAAAATATCGGTGCCCACCTACCTCTACAATGACAGCCTGGCAAGGATGTATCTGGCCATTGACAACAACTGGGTTGGTGTGTCTGAAGCGAAGGATATGAAAATATGACGATTTCATTTTGTGTAAACTAGCATTTATTAATTCAACAAGGCTTACATTATAAAAGTTTTTATTTTAGTTATGTCTCGTTCTGTGTGAATCACATTTGCACAAATATGGTTCACGAAAGCTGTGATTCAGGTGTTTATCACACAATCATTGTCAGTATCATTATCTGGACTATATGTTTGCATATTAAAGTGAACAACAGAACTTTCTTCACATCACTTCAAATCTTGGTCCTACAGTTCTACTGATCGGGTCGATTCCACAAGTGCCCTCATCGTTTTTCATGGATTGTTCAGGTGATTGTCCAGGTACGGAAAGTAATGTTAACATACCGTACTACACACTTGCCAAGAAACTAATAGCAGCGAAATAGGTTGGCGGCTGTAAGAAGTGACGTTCTGTAAAGGACATGCTACTTACTTACTTACAGTCGGCTATTTTATATATATAAAAGAAAACTAGCCAAGAAGAAGTCATACTAATGGATGTGTATGCATGTTCATTAGTAGTATACAAAGACAGACACCATGAGATGTTACCTAAACACAGCAGCCAGTCTATCCAACCACACAGTTGGATCATTCGCTGCCCCAGATTTCACTGATCCACTTTCTTCATTTAGCAGCTGAAAGAAAACAAATGTGAAACACTTCCTGGGGTAACCAAGTCAGAAATTAAGAATGTGTGTGCACACACACAAACGTACATGCGCATACATACACACACGTGTACAAATTTTTGAAACTCTGAATATGTGTGCAAATGTTTGTAACATTTTGAAATTATTTCCATACATATATGAACATGTGAAAATATGTGCATGCGTTTTGACACTAATAATATAAACACTGTGTTCCACAATTTAATGAATATATTAAAATGACTTAGTCTCAAATTGAATAAAGCTGAGACTCTATTACGAGATCATATATAGTGAGGAGCAGCAACTAGAAAAGAGTCCTTCTAATACTTCTTCTTCGTACACTGTCAGACGTCAACTTGAATTTGTTCGAAGAAAGCAGCTGTCATCCTGAGGCTGTCGACACTGCCATAGAGCTTGTCTAGTGTTGGCACTGGTGATGACCACATGTGCTTTCTCTGGTCCTCGTATGTTGGGCAATTTTGCAGCAGATGTTCAGCAGTCATTTTCCCTGTACCACATGTGCATTCGTCAGTGCCACTTATCTTCAGTTTATTGAATAGATGGTACCTCAGTCTGTTGTGGCCTGTGCAGAGTCTGAAGACCACGACCTGCTTTCTTCTGTTCAACTGGTAATAAGCATTATTTTTTGTGTAGCCAGTATACTCTGTTTCCCATTTGGCCATGTATTTGTCCCTAATAAACCTTTTGGACTCTTCATAGGTTACACTAGAATCTGGTTGTGGTAGCATTGCTCCTTCTTTTAGAAAGGAAAAGACAAAACAGATCCAAATGGATACAGGCCTATCAGCCTACTGAGCTGTGTCGGCAAACTGATGGAACGTATGATAAACACCAGACTAATGTGGCATCTGGAAGAAAAACGCATACTAATTCCACAGCAAGCAGGCTTTAGACAGCACAGATCCACTGAGGATCAGGTCATCCTCATAGTCCAGGAAATAGAAGATGCCTACCAGGAACAGAAACACACAGTAGCGGTTTGGGTGGACCTGGAAAAGGCATTTGACAAAGTCTGGAAAGATGGACTTAGAGTCAAGCTAAGAAGAAGTGAAGTTTGTGGGAAAATGTACAAGTGGATCAACCACTACCTCAAAAACAGAACGGCCAGAGTTCAAGTACAAGGGCAGATGAGCAAAAAGGTGACACTTGAGCAGGGAGTACCCCAAGGAGGAGTACTGTCACCCACACTCTTCCTGGTGTATATAAATGACATTACAGAGAATATACCAAGAAGAGTCCACAGCTCAATGTTTGCAGACGATCTGGCTATGTGGACCTCTGAAAAGAATCTCCCCATAGCAAGAAATCGGATGCAGCAGGCCCTAACATCGCTGGAAGAGTGGGCGAACTCATGGCTGGTCAAAATAAACGAGGAAAAAACAACATGTACAATATTCTCGCTATCAATCAAACCCCAAAACACCAAATTAAGTCTAAACGGCAAATACCTGCAGCCAAACGACAACCCAAACTACCTGGGAATCACATTTGATCGGCGCATGACATGGAAAAGTCAGATCGAGAGAAACCAAATGAGAGCCAGAGAAAGAATGGCAATCATGAGGAAACTTGCTGGCATAAGCTGGGGAGCAGACGAGAGCATACTAAAGAAACTGTACACTGGAAGAGTGAGACCAGTTCTCGAGTATGGCATTGCGGCATGGACAACAGCAGCAAAGGCGAACTTCGATAAAGTTAGCAAACTCCAAAACCAAGCCATGAGAGTTATAACAGGAGGCATGAAGTCAACGCCAATTGTAGAACTTGAAAAGATTACAAAACTAACCACATGAACGCACTAACACCAAAGCCCATCCCTACTGTACGAAAACCTACCTGGAAGCAGCATATATTTCCAGAGGTGGTAGAAAATATACCAGGTATTGGAAACAAAAACGTGCCAGTCTGTAAAAGAAAGAAGAGACACTACCCTGAGTTACATAACGGAAAACTACCCAAGCATGGACTGGACCCATGCATACACCGCCGGTTCCGTAACAAATACAACACAGAACGGAGGGGCAGGAGCATTTCTGAACCTACCAAATGGCAGAAAAATAACACTGTCATTCGCTACTGGAAAATACACAAGCAATTTCAGAGCGGAGGCAGAGGCACTGAGGGCGGCAGTGGAAGAAATGGTGACAGGTAAAAGGAATGAAAGCCATATAGTCCTGCTTACAGATGCTCTGGCCGTAGTCACAGCACTAAAAAGCCAGAAAAATACTGAACTTAATGATTTAAGAGCAGTACTCTGTCAACTATGCCAGCAGGCCGCACCAAAAAGGGTAGTGGTGCAGTGGGTTCCATCTCACTGCAACATCCAAGGCAACGAGGAGGCAGACAGACTGGCAAAAGAAGGTGCAAAACTACCACAACCAGATACTAGTATGACATACGAAGAGTCAAAACGGCTTATCAAAGCCAGATACATGACCAAATGGGAAACCGAACATACTGGTTACACCAAAAACGATGCCTATTACTAGTTGAACCGAAGAGAGCAGGTCGTTGTCTTCAGACTTCGCACTGGCCACAATAGACTGAGGTACCACCTATTCAACAAATGGAAGATAGGTGGCACCGACGAATGCCCGTGTGGTACCGGGAAAATGACCGCTGAGCATTTGCTGCAAAACTGCCCGACATACGAGGATCAGAGAAAGCAGATGTGGCCATCACCAGTGGCAACACTAGACAAGCTCTATGGCAGTGTCGACAGCCTCAGGATGACGGCTGCTTTTTTCGAAAAAATAATGGTTACTGTCTGACTGCGTACGATGAAGAAGAAGAAGCTCCTTCTTTTGCCAGTCTGTCTGCCTCCTCGTTGCCTTGAATGTTACAGTGGGATGGAACCCACTATACCACTACTCTTTTTGGTGCGGACTGCTGGCATAGTTGACAGAGTACTGTTCTTAAATCATTAAGTTCTGTATTTTTCTTGCTTTTTAGTGCTGTAACCACGGACAGGGCATCTGTAAACAGTACTTCTAATACAATAGGATAAATTGGTGCTGATATGATTAAACACAAACATTAACATTACGGAGAAAGCCAAAAACTCAAATACGGGAACAAACAAGCAGGAAAGTTGAACAGGAAGTCTTGAACTTGAGAAAATATGTCAGTGTTGTATGTTCCAGGAAGGGGGAAGTACGAACATGGGAAGACAAGAAGTGGCACAGTACCAGTTTAGTACAGTACCTTCTCTAGCGGTGAAATCTGACATGCACAAAGTTTGCTCAGAGCTTCTGTAATGTTGCCGGAGGGTAGCTTGCTCAGTATAGTGGCTGTACCTGTACAGAAGAAAGAGAACATCAATTGTGACAAACAGGAACTTTTGTGTACCCACGACTGCTGCTGATCCATATGTGTAGGTCTGTATCCATGACTGCTACTGATCCATATGTGTAGGTATGTATCCACAACTGCTGCTGATCCATCCATGAAGGCATGTATCCACGACTGCTACTGATCCATCCGTGAAGGCATGTATCCCCGACTGCTACTGATCCATCCGTGAAGGCATGTATCCACGACTGCTGCTGATCCATCTGTGTAGGCATGTATCCACAACTGCTGCTGATCCATCTGTGTAGGCATGTATCCACAACTGCTGCTGATCCATATGTGTAGGCATGTATCCACGATTGTTTGGGATAGTTTTCTTCGACCATTCTCGATTCACTGTCGTACTCATTACGTCCAGTTGTGAGGTCACTGATGATGTTAGAATTTCTAGACCAAGATATTAATGCCAGATTAGCCTTCCTACTGATGTCCAGGACCTTCATATCATGCTTACACACATACTTTAGAATCAGCTGCGGTCAGCTGACTGTTCTAATGCTATCTGCCCATAGGGAATATCTTTGGGAATGTGGCCATCTTCCATGCGAGGAACAATGCCAAGCCATTGCAGTCTCAGGACTGAGTACACACTTGGCAGACCGGTGCGAGAGTGTACCCCTGCATTTGTCACTCTGTGCCTTCATGTAGTTCAAAGAATGAATCACAGACAGATGGAAGATGCCTTTGCTATTGTTTAGTATAGGCTGCCCAAGTTCCGCTACCATATAGGAGCATGCTGACGCCAGCTGCATTGTACACCATAGTCTTGGTTTTAATTGTGGTTTTAATTGTGAGTTTCTGGTTTTTCCAAACAAGTGCTGTGAGGCAAGCAAATGTAGTGGCAGCTTTGCCAATGTGACTGTCTATTTCTGGGTCTAGAGAGAGCTTGTCATTGATGAGAGATCCCAGGTATGTGAGTTGATGTACAGCTGCCAGTTCATAATTATCGATGCTAATAGTTGGCGTGACATCTGCTTCATGTCACAACATATTTGTTTTATTGAGATTCATTGTGACATCAAAGTCTGTGCACACCTGAGAGAAGTTTTATTGAGATTCATTGTGAAATCAAAGTCTGTGCACACCTGAGAGAAGTTTTATTGAGATTCATTGTGAGATCAAAGTCTGTGCACACCTGGGAGAAGTTTTATTGAGATTCATTGTGAGATCAAAGTCTGTGCACATCTGGGAGAAGTTTTATTGAGATTCATTGTGAGATCAAAGTCTGTACACACCTGGGAGAAGTTTTATTGAGATTCATTGTGAGATCAAAGTCTGTGCACACCTGGGAGACGTTTTATTGAGATTCATTGTGAGATCAAAGTCTGTGCTCATCTGGGAGAAGTTTTATTGAGATTCATTGTGAGATCAAAGTCTGTGCACACCTGGGAGAAGTTTTATGGAGATTCATTGTGAGATCAAAGTCTGTGCACACCTGGGAGAAGTTTTATTGAGATTCATTGTGAGATCAAAGTCTGTGCACACCTGAGAGAAGTTTTACTGAGATTCATTGTGAGTTAAAAGTCTGTGCACACCTGGGAGAAGTTTTACTGAGATTCAAGGTGAGACCAAAGTCTGTGCACACCTGGGAGAAGTTTTACTGAGATTCAAGGTGAGACCAAAGTCTGTGCACACCTGGGTGAAGTGACCTATCAAGTTCTGAAGATCCTGCTGACTGTGGCTGACAATTGCATCATCATCAACGAAGAGCAAGTCCCATTTGTTGATCTCCTTGATTTTTGTTCTGAAATCCTGCTATTCAAACTGCTGTACATTCCTTATTATGCAAATCTTTAGTTCCTGTGGCTTACTAAGCCTGGGGGAAGATAGATTGTGATTGGATAGGAATTTGATTATTTCTTCGAATTTTTCCCTGACAGTATTAAACAGCCTACTCTTATCGATTTTCAACAGCCAAGGTGTCTTTTATGTGCACAGTATATACAAAAGATCTCTGTGTTTTTCATCAATCTCCAATATGACCAGATGCTGGTCTCACCTCCGTAGATACCAAGGAACACTTGAAACTTTGTAGAATTAAAAAACCCCACCAATTCAAGCTTTCATTTCTCGAGAGACAAGCGCTTTATGTCTCAGCCACAGTAACCCTTAGTGTTCATATCTTCATTGAGAGTTATTTCAATATTTACACATCCTGTTCAACCCCAAATTAATAAATCAAGCCAGGAGAAAGCCATTGTAATATATTTTGTCACCCCACACCTCCCCTGGGGAAGCACCCCCTGAGTTAAGATCCACTGACCTAACATACAAAACTCAACAATCTTCATAATCAAAGGCTGAGGAAAAATATCTCTGACAAGATTAAATAGAGAAATCCCAAAGACGTACCTTTTAGAAGGCCAATGGCAGCATCTGTTGACAGTTGAAAAGTGTCCATAGATTCCACTATATGCATGAGTCCCTGGAAGTGGCTGGCCATGTGATTTGGACATTGTGTACATATATTATGTAAAGAATTAGCAGCAACTGAAGCCAACTGGGGCTGCTGAAGGCCAGACAGCAAATACTGAAGAATTAAATCTGTGAAAGGAAACAATATACCACAAACATGTGAAAACCTCCAGCTGTGTAATTGGGTACATACAAGAAAACTATCAGAACAACAGGTCACACAATGACAAATAATAAGAAAAATTAAAATGTATACTGGTAACCTGCTTGTAAAAGATGTGAAAATCTTTGAAAATCATCTTGAACCTTAGGCACGCTACATAATTTGTGAAAAAAATTTGACCTAATTAATTTTCTTAATTAGTCGCTGTAGTAGTCGTCTTTCAAAATTTGTAACTTTTATGTTTGTTTGTCAATAAATATAATTTTCTGGCGTGTAGATACACAATAGCATAACGAACATGTGGGTGTTGTTGTTTTTGTTGTATGTTTGTTAGTTTTTGAGATTTAAAAAGATAAAGTTGAAAATTTATGAAAATCTCGGGAAAAATTTGGACTCGACCACTAGGCCTAGTCGCTTCGATAGAAAACCATGGAAACCACAACAACGTATCGATACTGTGTTTACAATATCGACACAACTGTTAGTTTCCAATTCAAACGTAGTTCTTTCATTTAAACAAACAAAATAAACAGATCTACGCGATAAAAATCTTTCTCAACAACCTATTTCCCCTTTCGCAAAAAGTCGGCTTGCTCCAAACGGCGTATACAAAATTAAAACTGTTCAAAAGCCATTTGTAATCGAACACACGATACTTTAACCGGCAAAATATCGTGTATATATGGAGGGTGTAGTCAGCAGTAAAAAATGGCTGTCAGGAGTGACTCCGTTCAAAAAAAAATTTTTTTTTTCCGCACACCATTTTTGCAGGCCGAGCTGGTTAGAAGAGAACGGACAAGGGCGTGCTAAAGGATAAAATGCTCAGATAGATGTGAAAGGAATTGCCCATAAACTCAACTAGGAATAACATGATAGAGATGATGAACCCTATACTAACCAAAGACATTGATACACCTGAACTCAAGCAGCAAATAAAAGTTATGTCCACGACACAAATCAAGTTATGTCCATGACACAAATCAAGTTATGTCCACGACACAAATCAAGTTATGTCCACGACACAAATCAAGTTATGTCTATGACACAAATCAAGTTATGTCCACGACACAAATCAAGTTATGTCCACGACACAAATCAAGTTATGTCCATGACACAAATCAAGTTATGTCCACGACACAAATCAAGTTATGTCCATGACACAAATCAAGTTATGTCCATGACACAAATCAAGTTATGTCCATGACACAAATCAAGTTATGAAAATCTCAACTAGTAACCCCAACAACACTGACTCTTTACAGTGTTGACGCATGTGCGTCTTTCGTTTAATGTAGAGTTATATCTGTTAGGTGGATATTTAAGTTTTCTGTGAATCTCTAAAGGTGTATTCTGCATGATGACATTAGGAGTTAAAGAGCCAGGAAATGATCTACTATTAGATCATCTGAATTACACGAGGATTTTAAATACAAGTTCAATACAGACAACAGTGAAAGTAGTTATGCTTTAGATGAGATAGACCAACAATTTCAACTCGTGCTGTGAGTAAAGAATAATTATACAATTATGTGGTAAACCCAATCTAATTACACTTAACACCTCATAGCAGTATATATTTTTATTATAAATAATGAATATTTCATGTCATAGATAGTTTCATTATTATGTGTTTAAAGATATTTTAGCTTAAATTCTTTAATTTAATTTTATTTTGAAAAAATACTTTGACATTCAAAGTTGTGTTGCCTTGGATAATAAAACACAAATTAGCAAAATTAGGTTGGACTGTAAAGAGTTAATGGATATTTATCCACAGCAGACATTCAAGCAAAGTCAACCAACAATCTACTAACCAAGTAAATGAGGGTTGTTCTCTATCCATTCTGCCAACTCTCCCAGCAGTTGGATGCTAGTGTACCTCACTGCAGCGTGAGTGTTGTCTGGCATGGCAAGGATGGCTTCAACAACCTGAGGTACTGTTTCTTTCTCTTCCCTAGGATCAGTAAAAGTCTCAACTGGAGCCCAACATTGTCAGTATTGGTTCAATGATCTAATTGTCATGTTCTTTGTCAAAGTTTACACAAGCAGCTCATCTCATTAACATGTGCAACATTATCTGACAGGTAAGGACAAGTGTTCACCTGTGTGGATTAGACAGGTAAGGACAAGTGTTCACCTGTGTGGATTAGACAGATAAGGACAAGTGTTCACCTGTGTGGATTAGACAGTTCAGGACAAGTGTTCACCTGTGAGGATTAGATTGTTCAGGACAAGTGTTCACCTGTGTGGATTAGACAGTTCAGGACAAGTGTTCACCTGTGAGGATTAGACAGTTCAGGACAAGTGTTCACCTGTGTGGATTAGACAGTTCAGGACAAGTGTTCACCTGTGTGGATTAGACAGATCAGGACAAGTGTTCACCTGTGTGGATTAGACAGTTCAGGACAAGTGTTCACCTGTGAGGATTAGATTGTTCAGGACAAGTGTTCACCTGTGTGGATTAGACAGGTAAGGACAAGTGTTCACCTGCGAGGATTAGACAGTTCAGGACAAGTGTTCACCTGTGTGGATTAGACAGGTAAGGACAAGTGTTCACCTGCGAGGATTAGACAGTTCAGGACAAGTGTTCACCTGTGTGGATTAGACAGGTAAGGACAAGTGTTCACCTGCGAGGATTAGACAGTTCAGGACAAGTGTTCACCTGTGTGGATTAGACAGGTAAGGAGTGTTCACCTGTGAGGATTAGACAGTTCAGGACAAGTGTTCACCTGTGTGGATTAGACAGGTAAGGACAAGTGTTCACCTACGAGGATTAGACAGTTCAGGACAAGTGTTCACCTGCGAGGATTAGACAGTTCAGGACAAGTGTTCACCTGTGTGGATTAGACAGGTAAGGAGTGTTCACCTGTGAGGATTAGACACATAAGGACAACTGTTCACCTATGACAATTAGTCATGACAGTACAAGTGTTCATTGTGTAGACCTAGGTGACAAACAAACGAACAATGCATCCTCCCAATGACAACTAAAGATGGTTTGATGTGCCAGACCATGAAATACACCCCAAGAGGAATACGATTGACATTACTTTCAATTTTGGAAGTTATGGAATATGCAGATTTTTGTTGTCGTGCGTTCTCCTTATTTATCTATTCCCCAAGGCGGTGTGCGTTGCACTGTGGTTTTTATTTTGCGCCTGTCGGCCCAGTGCATCCGACTTCAGCATGCATTTTTCTGTAAGGGTCTACTTCCTCCTGCATTTTCTAAGGGATTGCTTCCTCGGGGTAACGGCCGGTGTTGTGATGGGGATCGAACCCAGCACGCTCTGGTTGTGAGCCGTGTCACTTAACCACTATCCCACGCTGTTGCCGAATATGCAGATGACCCTGCACTCAGTGCACACTCAGACTAAACAAACACTTGAGAAAGACTGAGTACACAACAGGTAGGACTGAATATTAACATCAAGAAGACAAAAATTGAAGACACCAAAATTCAATATACCAAATTAATTCCACACCAATTAAAAAAAAGAACAAAGAACTAGCAAATCTGGATACATTGACATACATGGGACATACAGTAATTCCAGTTGGCTGAATAGGCCAAGACATGAACAGCAGAATAAACAAAACCAGGAGAACTTTTGCCAGTCTTCACAGTACAGCACACAGACAAAGCTAAGAACATACAAGAGTTGTATACATCTGTGTACTTCTCTATCGCGCGGAGCGTTGGAGAGTAACAGAAAATAGATGTCCAAATTGTCATCTTTCCACACAATCTGTCTTAGAAAGCTTGATACAATTTTCTGGACGAACACCATCACCAATTGAGACCCTTTTCCTGAAGCAACCAAACAGATATGTACGCCATCATATCTGGTCAATGCTGGAATGGGATTGGTATTGTGTGTTTACAAAAACTGACACCATCACCTCAACTGCCATGCTACTGACCACAGATTAAACTTGAAAGAGAGACAGACCTTAGACAAGCTGGCAGAGAACTATAAAAGCTAAAATGGATGTCTAGAGTTGGGTCACCACACAAAGGACGACTGCAGACCAAGTGAAGTGGAGGGAGTTTGTTACTGCCTTAAAAGATACCAACAGGTGTGATGGGCATTGTCTGCTGTCTTAGTCAAGGATTTCAGGAGAATGACAGCTACAATATGTACGTCAGTCTGGCTACCAAGATATGCAAATGTGCGTATGTGTGTGTGATTGTAGCAATATACATGATTGTTTACTATGATAATGCTGGGAGGCAGACTAACGTCTGGTCAGGCACAACACACTGATCAGACATGTTAGTCAGGGTCAGGGACAACATACTGATCAGACATGTTAGTCAGGGTCAGGGACAACATACTGATCAGATATGTTAGTCAGGGTCAGGGACAACATACTGATCAGACATGTTAGTCAGGGTCAGGGACAACATACTGATCAGACATGTTAGGGTCAGGGACAACATACTGATCAGACATGTTAGTCAGGGTCAGGGACAACATACTAATCAGACATGTTAGTCAGGGTCAGGGACAACATACTGATCAGACATGTTAGGGTCAGGGACAACATACTGATCAGACATGTTAGTCAGGGTCAGGGACAACATACTAATCAGACATGTTAGGGTCAGGGACAACATACTGATCAGACATGTTAGTCAGGGTCAGGCAAAATATACTGGCCAAGACCTCACCTCAGCTTCCTAGTAGCCCTCCCTGGAAACAGGCTATTTTCATGGCACCTGGCTAACGGGGTGAGAGATCGACATGATCCCCGTAGTAGTGAGCGACACGCAGATGATTCCAAGCATAGCACAACTGCCTGGAGCACCTTGGTCCACCTTCATCAGCACTCCATTTGTTGAAGCCGAGGTCCAACATTCCATTTGTTGAAGCCGAGGTCCAACATTCCATTTGTTGAAGCCGAGGTCCAACATTCCATCTGGCGGTCCTAACCAGCTTATAGAAAAGCCTGATTCTAGCCATCTGTGTTGTGGTTTTATAGCAATGATTTTTACATGGTGAGGTTGTCAGCTCCATGCACAATCTTCTTTAACATGCCTTGCCAAAGGAAGGAAAATGTTTGCACTACTTGGGTGGAGATGTTATTTCTGCTTCTGGCACTACACAGACAGCATCAATATCTAGCCACAAAAGTCAGTTTATTTTCACATATAAAGTCAGTGACCTTTCAGATATATCGCTGTTTTAAAGCACGTCTCCCATGTGTGCAAATAGTGCATACAATTATTATGACATACTTTGAATATGTTAGAGGAGAATCAACCGATAACAAGAGAGGAAGTAACTGAAGCGGCGAAGATGCTAAAAAAGGGGAAAGCTGTGGGTGTAGATAATATCCCAGCAGAGCTTCTACAAGTGGGAGGTGAGGTAATAATTGAGGCTCTGACATACATCTGTAACAGAATTTGGTGGACAGGAGAGTGGTCAACCATCTGGACAAAATGGACAGCAATGAAGCATTACAAGTTGAATAGTAATATTGTGAAGGTAATTGAGAACCTTTATGAGAATGCGTCAAGTGCTGTTTCTGTAGACGGAATACTAGGCGAATGGTTCCTCCACACGCCTGTTGGGGTGAGACAGGGTTGTATACTCTCTCCAACACTCTTCAATGTCTGTTGGGGTGAGACAGGGTTGTATACTCTCTCCAACACTCTTCAATGTCTGTTGGGGTGAGACAGGGTTGTATACTCTCTCCAACACTCTTCAATGCCTGTTGAGGTGAGACAGAGTTGTATACTCTCTCAAACACTCTTCAATGTATTCTTGGAAAGAATAATGGAGACGGGCCTAGACGGACATGTTGGTACGGTCAGAATAGGTGACAAACGATTACAAACCTACGATTTTCAGATGATACAGATGGTCTGGCAGGTACGGAAACAAAACTCCAGGAGCTGATTAACAGATTGGACAGAGCTATGGCATGGAGGAAAATGCAGACAACACAAAGCTCATGACTAATAACACGGACGGGTTTACATCTGTGATAAAAGCAAATGGTCAGGAAATCGAAGTTGTACGCCGGTTCAAGTATCTGGGATCACTGATCAGTGACGAGGGCTCGCAGTCTGTGATAGTTGCCAGAATAGCACAGACAACAGCGGCGAAAGATGGCTTGGTATGGGCATGTCACGAGGTCCAGTGGGATTACAAATTCGATACTGCATGGTTCCGTACCAGGAAAGAAAGGGCGGGGACCTCCAAGGAAGAGATGGACAGACAACATCACTGTGTGGTCAAACCTTCGTCCCGGTGAGGCGCGACTGGCGGCAGCGGACAGAGAGATATGGCGTGGGATTGTTTTCAAGTGTGCCCCAACAACCTGATGGGTTACGGGATGAACTGAACTTTGAAGGTCAAGTTGAACCTTTGACTTCTCCATACTGCCACATAACTCATAATATGGGTGTGAACATAATGTGGGTGTGAACATAATATGGGTGTGAACATAATGTGGGTGTGAACACAATATGGGTGTGAACATAATATGGATATGAACATAATATGGGTGTGAACATAATATGGGTGTGAACACAATATGGGTGTGAACATAATATGGGTGTGCTCATTCATGCAACATAAATTCCTGTAATGTTATGAGACTTGTTATCAGCTCTTTGAGATGATCAGTAGCATCCTCAGGCAGATAAGCCAATGCTCACAGTGGACAATGTCAATCCATTATATTTCAGTGGTCAATCAACATAGGCTCAGGGAAGAGTGAAGACCAGTTTGTTGACCCAAGCTTACTTACCTGTCTCATGGTAGGATAGTACTCTTAATCAAGTGCCATGTAGCCAATGTATTTGCTGTTTTACTGGATATTGTTTCCACAGTCTCAGGTTAACTTTTAGCCTGCTACACTATTTGTTGAAAATTTTTACAACTTTATATTTCACTATGGTAGTTGACTTTCAAAATTTGTTAACTTTTCTGTTTGTTGGTCAATAAATATGATTTTCTTGTTTGTAAAGACACAAATTGAATAAAGAACTTGTTGGTGTTTTTGTTTGTTAGTTTCTGAGATACAAGAAGATGAAGGTGAAAATTTTTTGGAAAACCACACACAAATTTTGACTCGACCGCTAGGCCTAGTCGCTATGATAGAATTCCATGGAAACCACAACAACGTATCGATACTGTTTACAATATCAACACAACTGTTAGTTTCCAATTAAAACGTAGTTATTACACCCAAACAAACAAAATAAACAGATCTACTCGATAAAGATCTTTCCCAACAACCTACTTCACCTTTTGCAGAATGTCGGCTTGCTCCGAACGGTGCATAAGAAAAATTTTTAAAATCCATTTGTAATCTAACATACAATACTTTTACCAGCAAAATATCGTGTGCAGATGGATGACGTATTCAGCATTTTTTAAAATGGCTATGGGTAGGGTCTCCGTGCTAAAAATCTTTTTTTTTAAATTCCGATTTTGTAGGCCGAGTTGGTCTAGAGATTCTGAACCAGGCGTGAAGTAGGTTAAATTTAGCTATAAATAGTTTTTTGATGTACAAAATTAGTTTTCTTTATGCTGTACTTCACTTCCAGTTTATTATTTTTTTTCGTGGAAACTCTTACACAGCGATTAACAGAAACTTCTGTGTGCCCCACAGTCAAAAGGTTAATATGGAAATAGTAATTCCTGATGTCAAAGTTACCTACACAGGAGTAAAAAAAAAAAACCAGAAATGTTGAATGACAACTTACGGCAAAATATTTTTGGCTACAGCTGTCATGATGTACAATGCTGCTTCAGACACGGACCAAGGAGAGGTTTTCGATGACTTGAGGATTTCAAACATCTGCAAAACCAAATCAGACATCTCAATGTTGTAATACAAATATAACATTAAACCATGTGTCTGTGAATACTGACAAGCATAATTTTGGTAAATGTAGTATCAAATCTATGAATACTGACAAAAATAACTTTGGTAAATGTAGTATCAAATCTATGAATACTGACAAGTATACTTTTGGTAAATGTAGTATCAAATCTATGAATACTGACAAGTATACTTTTGGTAAATGTAGTATCAAATCTATGAATACTGACAAGTATACTTTTGGTAAATGTAGTATCAAATCTATGAATACTGACAAGTATACTTTTGGTAAATGTAGTATCAAATCTATGAATACTGACAAGAACAATTTTTGGATAAAGTAGTAACAAATTTGTTAATATTGAAAGAGAGAACAACAAATAAAAGTGCACATAATGTGTCTAGCAGTTGTCATGTACAAAAATAATGAAGCAAACATCAAGTCAAAATGTTATCTCAAAGTCCAAGCTTTCCTAAACTCTCCTGTCAATCAATCAATACCTATGAGCTCCCTGTGGGGCACGGGTCTCCAATAAATACATGCCAAGTCCTCATGGCTTGTGCCTGAGCCATCTGATCTAGCTCTGTGCATGTCTTCCCTGTTTCCTTTATGTTTCTCTCGAGTTATCTTCTCCATGTGCGTTTTGGTTTGTCTCTATTACACTTGCCTGGGGGATTCCATAGACTGTCTTGTGTATCAGTTGATTTTCATAATGTGTGTTTTAAATCCTTCGCATGTGATCATGTGTAGTAAGTCACTGCTCTCCGTATATGATTGGTGTTTCAGTGTGTCAATCAATCAAAACCTTTTCAGTTCCCTGTGGAGCACAGGTCATCAACAAATACGTTTTCTTAATTATGTTAATGAGCTTCAGAGACACCCTATAGTACCTGAGCAACTTCCAGAATGATTCTCTGCCTTGGCTGTTGAATGCCTTTTTATAGTCCACATATCCAATGTAAAGTGGTGAATTCCATTCCCTACTTTGTTCAACTGTTATTCTCAGTGCAGCTATCTGGTCTGGGCAGGACTTATTTGATCAAATGCTTGCTGTTGCTTCTCTCCGCTGTTTCGTCTATGCCCTCTTTTAACCTCTCTAGGATGGTCCTGCCCAACATTTTCCAACCTGCCCAAATATATAATTTTTTGTGGCTAAAAGTTTCTACGGGATAGGGTGGCCAGCCGCCCCATGCCCAACACTTCTTAGTCGCTTGGCAGGTTACAGTGATACTATTCTTTGCTTTCCTTTAGATTCCCGTTAACACCACATACTTTAAAATGGTGATTTAGTTTTCTGTCTTGTATTGTCCATGTGATACCCAATGTTTATTTTGTTATTTAAGATTTTTGTGGTTAAAAGTTTCACAGAGTGAGATAGCCAGCCCAATGCCCAATCCTCCTTAGTTACTTCTTATCACATATTTGCATTGCTTACATTGTTACTCTTCGCTTCCATTTTTGTACCTCGGCAAATCCAGGGCAAACTGTTCTAAAAGTAAAGGTCGGTCCCATGGCAACAATTGCCATCGGGAATGAAGATAACTCTTCATGGACTAAGCCGCAGCCTATGTCAGTTGGGGTGGCCAGTTCCCTTCCTTGCCGTTTATACCTTCACCTACTCGTACGTCAGGTATTCTAAGCGACCCCAAAACATACTTTATTTACTCAAACTTTGTAAAACTACAACTCTGTGGGATGGAAAAAATCAATGGAGTGAAGGAACTAACCTGAACAAAACAAGATGATGAGCCAGCTATGAATATAATGTCTTTGATCAGCTCTGATACCCGCACTCTGAAGTCTCCAAAATCACCCAGCTCATGGGGAATTCCATCCTGCAAGACAAAACGTACACGTCTACAGCACACATCTATACATGAACCAGCCACACAGATCAAATTATCTCTGCTGAGGTTTGAGTGGTGGGGGAGGGCGTGCTGGTGAGGGTGAGTAGTGAGGTTATAAGTGGACCAGCCCACAGACCAAACTTGCAGGAACAAGCAGTCGTAACTCTACAATAAGTGACACATTTAAATATATAGATGCTGAAGTTGGATGCCCTCCAGCCTAGGACACAAGGCAGAGAAATTTGAATGTATCTCCATAGTACTAACAAATTAGAATGTATCTCCATAGTACAAACAAATTAGAATGTATCTCCATAGTACAAACAAATTAGAATGTATCTCCATGGTACTAACAAATTAGAATGTATCTCCATAGTACTAACAAATTAGAATGTATCTCCATAGTACTAACAAATTAGAATGTATTTCCATAGTACTAACAAATTAGAATGTATCTCCATAGTACAAACAAATTAGAATCTCCATAGTACTAAATGTCAGAAGTATAGAAGGGAACTCATCACTTTCTATCAGATTTGTGGACTATGAAAAAGCATTTAACAGAACAGACAGAGAATAACTTTGGAAGTTGCTAAGGAAATGGAGAGCTCTACGATCAAAAGATGAAAGCTGACTTGGTATGGTCACGTCTCAAGGTACAATGGACTTGCAAATACCATACTACAGGGCACAGGACAGGGCAAGCAAAGGCGAGGACGTCCGAGAAAATGATGGGAGAACAACATCCATGAATAGACTAACCTATGACCTGAGCAGACACAAACAGCAACCGCAGACAGAGAGGGATGGCGCAGCATTGTGGAGGTGTCAGCAGAGGTGCCCCAGCAATCTCAGGAGGTCACGGGATGAACTGAACTGAATTGACATGATTGTCAGCTTATCTTGAGCCATTTGAGATCAAAATAAAAATAGATCTAAAAATAAACAACAATCAGATTGTGTTTGCAGACACACTCCTACAAGATGTGCAATCATTCATATACCTTCATTGGTTTGCAGACACACTACTACAAGATATGCAATCATTCATATACCATCGTAGGCAGGAGGAGCTTTGATTGCATTGGGGAACTTATGGAAATCAACAGAAAAGTCCCGCACAAAAATACAAATGTTCGTTGTCAAGCCTATTCTATTGTAAGGCTGAAACATGGAAAACAACAACAAAAAAGGTAGACTTTCATAAATTGGTGTTTGCGCAGAACAGAAAAAACAGAAGGTATTGACATTGGATAGGACAAACATTAATTTACCTTTACCATACCAGATACAAAAATTACATCTATTTCGTGCAGCAGTTGCTTCATTCTTCGGCACCTAACATCACAAAATGGTTGTTGATTTTGAGAACCTCTAATCTTTTTTTAAAATATTTTTTTGTAATTTGTTTTTTTTGGGTGTGTCTAGATATATACTAATAAAGAGCTTGGTGTTATTGTTGTTAATTGTGGTGCGTAGGTTAGTTTCTGAGTTACAAGAAGATGAAGGTGATAGTGGTGAAAAAAAAGCACAAACATATAGACTCACCCGCTATTGTCTTCCCTTGGTAAGAAACAAAGAAACAATGATTCGCAGAAAACCATACTAATACCACTATCGATGTTTACAGTAATGGCTATGTCTGTCACTTCGACTATTAACGTAATTATTGTTTCTACATAAACAAACCAAATAGATCTACCTCAGAAAAATTTGTTGCAGAAACTTATCTACCTCCGAAAAATTTGTTGCAGAAACTTATCTCCTCCATACTCAATAATGGGTGAATCTTCAAATCCAAGCGAAAAATAGAAGAAATACTTTAAAAAAATCTCAAACTAATTTCAAAATTGCCATTGTTTTCATTTAACCCTACATGACGGAAGTTGGAACTCTCTGCAATAAAAAAAAACAGTATGTTCAAATATTTCTATGACATTAACCTGGTAGTTTACATACGATAGAGCGTCGACCCTAGAGCTGGCGCAGATTATCGACTGCAATAAGGAAGGAAATCGTCGCAGTTTCATGGCCATTGTACAGTAAAGGATATGGAAACTAGTTAATAGCATTACAAGTAAGTCTCTGTTCTGGAATCCTCCAGGCTAAAGAAGTAGAGGCAGACCAAAACACATACAGAGAAAAGAGCTTGAGACATACAAAAGAAACAATAGATGATGTGGACCGAGCTGAAGCAGGTGATCCACAACAGGAGAACTTAGCGTGTTATTTGTTGAAGACATGTGATCCACATAGAACTGACATGTTTTCATTGACTGACACCATTTTGAGATAGTATCTTCAACGACGATATAATATTCAGATGATAAACACTAAAGCTTGCTTCTGATTGGTTACTCTTATTTGATTGATTTATACATATATTGGTTTTTCTTGTTCGAGAGAGGGAGGGGGGGGGGGGGGGGGGGAGAAAGAGAGAGAGAGAGAGAGAGAGAGAGAGAGATTTGAGATAGAGAGAGAAAGAAATAGCTCTTGAAATAATGTTGTAACAGAAAGCAATAGTATAATAACAACTATCTCACAGTTCAACAAGTGCTCAGCCTCCTAACATTCCAAGAGTGTGGACCAATTGTGTTACACAACTCCAATGTTTCATTCCCATCTAGCCACTTTTCAAGTTTGGAGAGAAAGCAAAGTGTATGTTATGACATGACATTCACAAATGGTATAAAACTCAAACCTCAGACAGAAATTGTATGACATACAGACAAGTTGTGAGTGGCTTACATGGTCCTCATCAAGCTGGCAATGCTGACACAGACCCAAGATAAGGTTCTGCACATATGGCTTGAACATGTCGGCCAGTTCCTGGTTATCTTGCTGATAGAGGTCCTCTGACAGCCGGTACCAGAAGTTGAATGTGATCTCCCCTACCTGAATGAGACAATACCAATGTCTTATAAGGTTGCCAACAAAAGTAGTGTGTACACCAAAGATGTTTTCTCTCAGTGATAGAGACACACACTACGACCTCTTTCCTTACATGACACACTGTTAAGACTGCACGAAAAATTATCATTTCACTCATTTGTTGTCCTAGCAACTGAAGAAAATGAGACTTTTAACAAAATGCTAATTAATCACATATTGATTAAATTCTAACATACTGCAGCAACAATGCAAGACTATTTATTCACTTCTTACTTTGCTACTTGAAGTCTTATATCTGAGATATTGGCTCAGATGAGATCTAATTAACATCTCAGATAATGTCTGACACACTCCAAATGGGTGTTTAACATTCTTTTTAACATCTGAACATTTGACAGGTGATTGCTTAGGCAAAGATCTAACATCAGTCTTACCTCATAAAGGTGATGGTTGACACACATTAGAAGCAGATCTAATAGCCGAAATGTTCCCAGACCCTGTACGGAAACACAAACAAACATTGACTTGTTTCTGTAATTAATCTTGCTGCCATCCCTACCAACCACATATTCAATGGCACTCTCTGGCATGCCTAGAAGTCTGGGGAACACTAGTCACCTTTCTATCAAGCATTCATTTATTCATCTACTGCTTTCTTTACTTAGCATGGTATGAAAACAATGTTTCACTTTGGCCAGATTATCAAACCACTTTATCCAACTCCTCAACGTGTATCTATACAGACAGACATGGTTGAATCTCAAGAGTTTCTCCTATCAGAGAGAGGAGAATGGGGGGGGGGGGGACAGACAACTAACTCAAAGTTTACATTATTTTAAAATGTTTACGTTTTGGGTGCGGCATGTCAAGGAAATATGGGTGAAGTTATCTGCTAACTATTATGATTGTAGCATAACTGCAACACATCACACATGCTGAAAGCATCTCACATATTTTGTATGAGGTTGAAATGTTTCACTAGTAGAGCTTCTTGGACAATCAATTTTTAAAATGCAGAGTATATCAGAGATAGCAAATGGACACGTAGAGTGACGTCGTGGTGGCTATACAACTTCAGCCACCCTCACGGACAACCGAGGATGAGGTGGAGAGATGGCATAATAAAGGTCCTGGACTCAACATGGTACACCAAGGCAAAAGAGTGAAATGAGTTTACTCAACATTTGGCAACCTGTTATTAGACACACGTGCATGATTGAATACCTGGATTTTGAGATTGAGAGTATGTCATAAAAGGCTAAGTAAGCAAACAAGACTATGTGACAAGAACATAGTATTCAAAGATCCCCTTTAATGATAAAAACAGGAAGGCCGGCAATGTTCATTGGCTACATTAGAAAAGTGTACATGGAAAACCTTGTACAATTGGAAAGGTCAAGGGCAGAAGTAGAAAGTTCTTGGATGGCTTGACAAGATGAAATGTTGAAATGTGCTAAATTCTCAAAGTACAGGTGATTATAATATAAACTGATAGTAAATTTCACAAAATGTGATACATGACGATGATTATACAATTATATTGAGCTTTGTAATGAATCCACAAGAGAAGTATATATTGAGAAAACTAACTTAACAAAACAAACATGACAATGCACACGATGTCGACTTGTGTGATTGGATCACTGAGATGTATCTATGTGAGAATGCTAACATAACAAAACTAACATAACAATGCACACGATGCTAACATAACAAAAAAATATAACAAAACTAACATAACAAAACTAATATAACAATGCATATGATATTGACTTGTGTAATTGGGTCACTGAGATGTATAACGGCAAAGAATACTTGTATTTCCTGAACATGCCACATCAAATGTGAGAGCCTGTGAGAGTGTCTGTCTGACTACATGAAACCACATCAAATGTGAGAGCCTGAGAGTGTCTGTCTGACTACATGAAACCATGTCAAACATGTCACACCAAATGTGAGAGTGTCTGTCTGACTACATGAAACAACATCAAACATGTCACACCAAATGTGAGAGTGTCTGTCTGACTACATGAAACCACGTCAAACATGTCACATCAAATGTGAGAGCCTGAGAGTGTCTGTCTGACTACATGAAACCATGTCAAACATGTCACACCAAATATGAGAGCCTGTGAGAATTTCTGTCTGACTACATGAAACCACGTCAAACATGTCACACCAAATATGAGAGCCTGTGAGAATTTCTGTCTGACTACATGAAACCACGTCAAACATGTCACATCAAATGTGAGAGCCTGAGAGTGTCTGTCTTGACTACATGAAACCATGTGAAACATGTCACACCAAATGTGAGAGCCTGAGAGTGTCTGTCTGACTACATGAAACCATGTGAAACATGTCACACCAAATGTGAGAGCCTGAAAGTGTCTGTCTGACTACATGAAACCATGTGAAACATGTCACACCAAATGTGAGAGCCTGAGAGTGTCTGTCTGACTACATGAAACCATGTGAAACATGTCACACCAAATGTGAGAGCCTGTGAGAGTGTCTGTCTGACTACATGAAACCATGTGAAACATGTCACACCAATTGTGAGAGCCTGTGAGAGTGTCTGTCTGACTACATGAAACCATATCAGCCAAGTGAACTCACCTCATTTGGTGTAGTTAGAATCATATGAAAGAGAGATTCACTTAATTCTGTAAACACACGGCAGTAATTGAGACACCTGTTGTAGAACAAGACATTCACAAATATTCAAGCAAATAACAAACTTTTATATACATATACAAAATGGCAAACTTGATGATGGATTAGAGGTGACTAAATCTAGCCTGCACAACGCAGTGTGACTGCAGACGTAAACTTACTTTATTCCTCTTACTTTAATCCGGTATTCAATAAGGCAAGGTTGCCTAATGCCAGGTAGCCATAAGCTGCTTGAATTTGTGCCTGTCTTTTGCCTTGGAGTACCATGATGGTCCCAAGGCGTGGTGCAGGTCATCTCGTTGGCGCAGCTGCGTGGGCGGTTGTAGATGTATGGCCATCAGAAAGACACCCACCTCAAGCATCTATCGTCAGTCACGTGGACCACATAGCCGGCCCATCTATCGTCAGTCACACGGACATAATTGGCCGGCCCATCTATCATCAGTCACGTGGACCACATGGCTGGCCCATCTGTACTTTTGTAATGATGCAGAGTCAACAACATCCCGGAATCCAGTTCGGTTTAGAACTATGGTATTTCGGAAATTGTCTCTTAGGGAGGAGACATTTAGGACTCTACGCTCCATTGCTCTTTCGATAATTCTGAGCTTCTCTTCGTCTAATTTGCGTAGACTCCAAACCTCACACCCATACACCATTGCTGGAATAACCATGCTTTTGAAGATGTGAGCCATGGTCTTGACCTTCATCATCTTCTGGAGTATTGGTTCGCTGTGGTTGAAGCAGAGCCAACCCACCGTTCTCGTGCGTGAGATCTCCTTGTTAATGTTGTGGTTGTTATTGATTTTCTGGCCAAGGTAGACATATGCATTGACATCTTCGATGTGCTCATCCTCCAATCGCAGTTCCACCGCAGCTCAGGAAGTGTTCAGTATAAGTTGAGTCTTGTTTCTATTTATGTTCAGGCGCTTGCCTGCTTCATTCAGCTGGTTTAGACTTTGTTCAGCTTCTGCAATGCTGTGGTTGAAGATCACAATGCCATCCGCACTACGTATGTGGGAGAGCCTCTCACCATCTATGTCGGCACCTCAATCCTGCCAATACGTATGTGTGAGAGCATCTGACCATCTATGTTGGCACCTCGATCCTGCCGTATGTGAGAGAGCATCTCACCATCTATGTTGGCACCTCGATCCTGCCGTATGTGTGAGAGCATCTCACCATCTATGTTGGCACCTCGATCCTGCCGTATGTGTGAGAGCATCTCACCTTCTATGTTGGCACCTCGATCCTGCCAATACGTATGTGTGAGAGCATTTCACCATCTATGTCGACACCTCAATCCTGCCAATACGTATATATGAGACCATCTCGCCATCTATGTTGGCACCTCAATCCTGCCAATACGTATATATGAGACCATCTCGCCATCTATGTCGACACCTCAATCCTGCCAATACGTATATATGAGACCATCTCGCCATCTATGTCGACACCTCAATCCTGCCAATACGTATATATGAGAGCATCTCGCCATCTATGTCGACACCTCAATCCTGCCAATACGTATATATGAGACCATCTCGCCATCTATGTTGGCACCTCGATCCTGCCAATTCAGAGACCTAAAAACTCCTTGTTGTCCTCCTTTATAAATCCACAACCAATAGAAGAAAAAATATAATTTATTTTCATTAAATATTCTTGGGTGTAAGTTCACACTGACCTGACCATCAATTTCAAATCAACCACATTTCATTACAAAACAAAAATGTTAAGGGTACCACATTGTTCAATAAACTACATGAAAGAAGTTTTCTCAAGGGACACAAAGCATTCCAATTGATAAGCAGTGTGGAATTTTACTAGAACATGTATGGACTACAAGAACATAAAACTTCTTTATGAGCTTCCAGTTAATTTGAATCATGTGCATTAAGATTGGAAAAGGTTCATACAATTGAATTTGATTGACCTCCTAGTAGTAGTGTATTGTGATAGTGAATGTTCTACATGACAAAATAACTGGCATACAAGACTTTACACATATAATATATTTTATTCATTAATTTCTTTGCTAAAAGTCTTCCTAAAACAGGGCACACCATATTTCACCATAGATCAGAGTATGTTTAGCCTTTAGCGATATTGGCCACCACAAAATAATCTCAGTATTTGTTTATGTTCGTCTTATTCCCCAAGGCGGTGTGTATTGCATTATGTTTTTATTTTGCACTTAGCCAATAGGTCTTCGTATGCATTTTATGTAAGGGTCTGCTTCTTCCTGCATTTTCTAAGGGTTTGCTTCCCCCGGGTAATGGCCGGTACTGTGATTGGGGAGCAAACCCAGCACCTTCGGGTTGCGAACCGTGTCACTTAACCACTAGCCCAAGCCATTGCTTCATCTGCAGACTGACCTGAGCGAGACATTTTTGATGTGCAACTGCTTAAAAAGCCTGGTATTCACAGTAAACAGCCAATCAACATTTGCAATCATCGGCATCACAAGTGTTCATATATACTTTTTATACTGGGAAAACTGACTGCAGCAAAACAATAAATAATGATGTAAGAGGAAAATGTGGTAGATACATACTTGTCAGACTCCTCATCTTTGTCAGCCTGGTGGTATGCTGGAACCAATGTTACCACTCCTTGGAACAATCTCTCAGCAAGCTCCTGGTATTTCTCAAAGTCCTTAAGAACAAATATATCATCTAATCAACAGAAATGCCAAATTGGTTCTTCCCTGTGTGAGCCACTAATATACAAAACTACATTGCTGTTTGTATAGCTCAATAATAAACAGTACACACAAGAGTTGCATAATTAGGAGATCATATTGTTTGTCTAAGCAATAACAAATCAATGCTGGGCTAATACTGAAGTTCAATATCAGACAAAAACATGTATAGCTAATGTATCAGGACGAAGACAGAGCACGGTTTTCATTTTAATTTTGTTGATGCAGTTACTAAGCCATTAACTGTATGTGTTTTTAAGTTTTTGTTGTTTGTGTTATTTTTTTAATCCCCAAGGCGTTACACTGTGGTTTTTATTTTGCGACCGTCGGCCTAGTGCATCCGACTTCAGCATGCATTTTATATAAGGGTCTGCTACTTCCTGCATTTTCTAAGGGTTTGCTTCCCCGGGGTAACGGCCGGTGCTGTGATGGAGATCGAACCCAGCACCTTTGAGTTGTGAGTCGTGTCACCTAACCACTAGCCCACGCCGTCCCCGTTATGTTTTTAATTGACTATCCAAACAAACCTTTCAATGTTTAGTCAACTTTATGGACCTTGCTTGTCTTATATGTTTATCAACATTTGATTTCTAGTCTCATCTGATGTACCACATCTCTCTTTCGTCTTCTATCACCCAGGGGTGCATAGGCCATCAACCAACCCTCACCAAGCAGCTCTGTCCTGTGCCTTCTACCACCCAGGGGTACATAGGCCATCAACCAACCCTCACCAACCAACCCTCACCAACCAACCCTCACCAACCAACCCTCACCAACCAACCCTCACCAACCAACCCTCACCAACCAACCCTCACCAAGCAACCCTCACCAACCAACCCTCACCAACCAACCCTCACCAACCAACCCTCACCAACCAACCCTCACCAACCAAGCCTCACCAACCAACCCTCACCAACCAACCCTCACCAACCAACCCTCACCAACCAACCCTCACCAACCAACCCTCACCAACCAACCCTCACCAACCAACCCTCACCAACCAACCCTCACCAACCAACCCTCACCAACCAACCCTCACCAAGCAGCTCTGTCCTGTGCAATCTTTTCCTTTTCCTTCCAGCTTTTTGCTGTTTTCTTTACTTCCGCCTCCAGATCTCATCTCTAAATATTCCTTGGTCTCCCTTTGCCTCTTCTTCCCTGGGGGGTTCCATGACAGAGATTGCCTTGCCTAGCAATACTGGCCTGGGACTTTCTTAATGTATGACCTATCCATCTCCACTTTCTTCCTAAGATTTCATGTTCCAATTTACCTTGTCCCGCTCTCTCTCACAGTCGTTTGTAACTTTGTAAAACCATTTTATAAACTATTTTATACCAAGAATCTTTCTCAAGCATCTGTTGACAAAACCCTACAGTGTCCTGTCATTGCCTTTGGTCATCCTCCAGGTTTCCGCTTCATACAGCAGGACTGGCTTCACATTTGATTTGAAAATCCTTATTTTTGTCTTCCTTCTTATCTTCTTGGAGTTCCATCTTGGTTTCAACATTCCGAATGCACCTCTTGCTTTTTGTATCCTTGTTTTTTTATCCTCGACTGTCCCTCCTTCCTTGTTGATGATACCTCCTAGGTATGTAAATGACCTCTACCTCTTCCTGTGGTATTCCTCTCAGCCTGACTGGTTCTGTGTTTGCTGCATTGACCCAAATTATTTTTGTCTTTTCCTCATGGATCTTCAAACTGACTTGCTTAGAGGTATAATCCAATCTATCCAGTTTTCTTTGCATTTGGCTGTGTGACAGAAGGGCTATATCATCTGCAAAATCCAGGTCCTCCAGCTGTTTTTTCAAGGTCCACTGGATTCCATTTCTTTCATTTATTGTTACTTTCATAATCCAGTCCACTGCCAGGATGAACAGAAAAGGTGACAGTAGGTAATCCTGTCGTACCCCTGATTTAATTTTGAATAGCTCTGTGAGTTGTCCTTCGTGTATAACTCTAAATTGCATACTTTCATACATCTGTCTAATTATGTTTGTGAGCTTTAGAGGAATTCCATAGTGCCTCAATAGTTTCCAGAGTTTATCTCTGTCGAAACTGTCGAAAGCCTTTTCATAATCAAAAAAATTGATGTACAAACTCGAATTCCACTCCAATGATTGCTCCACAATTATCCGTAATGTGGACCTGGTCAATGCATGATCTATTCTGTCTGGCACCTGCCTGCTCACCCCTTATCTTGTTATCTACTGCCTGTTCAACCTTTTTAGTATTACTCTATTTAACACCTTTCCCAGCACTGATAATAACATTATTCCTCTATGGTTTTTGCATTCCTGTAAATCTCCCTTCTGAGGCAATTTCTCCAGATAGCCCTCTCTCCAATCTTTTGCTAAGCTTTCTTGCTCCCAGATGGCGCTTATCAAGTTGTGGAACATGTTAGTAGATGTTTCAACATCTGCTTTTATGGCTTCTGGTGGTATCCCATCAGGTCCTGCTGCTTTTCCGTTCCTTAGAAGCACTATTGCCCTTTTAATCTCTTCTTTACTTGGATTATCCCAGTTGATCGGCAGGTCCTCCTCTACTGGTGGGATGTCTGGTGCTGGTCTGTTGAAAAGCTCTTCAAAGTATTCTACCCATCTTTTCTTTTGTTCTTCAAGGTTAGTTATCTTCCCAAAGTTTATTTTTGATTGGTCTACCTTGTTGTTGATACTTTCCCGATATTTCTTGGTAGCCTCATATAGGCCTTTCATATTTCCCTTTCCTGCAGCCTTTTCCGCTTCCTCCGTCAGACCATAAATGTAACGTCTTTTATCCGCCCTGATGCTTTTTTTAAACTTCTTGTTGCTCTCTAAAAAACCTCTTTACTCTATGAGCGCACTTTGGGCCTCCGTTGATAGCATTAGGGCCACTCCCTCTGTGTGTGGTGCGGTTTTCTCTTCCTCATGTCCTGAGTATATCTCAGTCTCTCCTGTTACCAATAGTACCTTTCCTGACTGAGTCCATCTAGTCTCACTCAGCCCAAGGATGCTAATGCCATATCGCTCCCTCTCTTTTGCAATCTGCGCTGTCTTCCCCTCCTCCCACATGGTTCTAACAGGTGCCGAGTCTGGAAGGCTTCCTTGTCGAAAGAAAGGTAGTCAGCAGTCCAGATTCCTTTCAGGTTTGGCTGAGCCGCATCATAGGCTCTGCTGAGGGGACCTTTCCCTTCAAGGACGGCTTTTGGTTGTTTTTGTAGCAATTGTTTTTTAACGAGGTGAAGTAGCTGGCCCCACGTTCAACCTTCCTCCTTTCTCATCCAGGCTTAGGACCCGCAATGGCGGAGATTGTGCCACACATCTCAAGTTTAAACAGGAGAATTGCAAGTCTGAGGCAACAATTAACAACTCAAAAATACAAACAAGACTACTTTAATGTACCAAACTATATGACTCTTATTTAGTGTATATAAAATAATTCTTATCTAAGTTCATAACAGTGGATTCAACAGTTTATTGTTCAGATCAATAGTCATCTACACATCAAAGGTTGGCTGTGTGGTTCTCCAAAGAAAAGTCTCTTCTTGATGTGATATACTTTGACATGATTTTCCCAGTCTATCTTTTTATGTTATCATATGACTGACTACCCATGGAAAAGGAGACTAGCATATGGTCCAGTCAAAACATACTGATCAGACAATGGTCAGTCAAAACATACTGATCAGACAATGGTCAGTCAAAACATACTGATCAGACAATGGTCAGTCAAAACATACTGATCAGACAATGGTCAGTCAAAACATACTGATCAGACAATGGTCAGTCAAAACATACTGATCAGACAATGGTCAGTCAAAACATACTGATTAGACAATGGTCAGTCAAAACATACTGATCAGACAATGGTCAGTCAAAATATACTGATCAGACAATGGTCAGTCAAAACATACTGATCAGACAATGGTCAGTCAAAACATACTGATCAGACAATGGTCAGTCAAAACATACTGATCAGACAATGGTCAGTCAAAACATACTGATCAGACAATTGTCAGTCAAAATATACTGATCAAACAATGGTCAGTCAAAACATACTGATCAGACAATGGTCAGTCAAAACATACTGATCAGACAATGGTCAGTCAAAACATACTGATCAGACAATGGTCAGTCAAAACATACTGATCAGACAATTGTCAGTCAAAATATACTGATCAAACAATGGTCAGTCAAAACATACTGATCAGACAATGGTCAGTCAAAACATACTGATCAAACAATGGACAGTCAAAACATACTGATCAAACAATGGTCCGTCAAAACATACTGATCAAACAAGAATGTTATTCAGGGTCAGGCAAATATATTGTCCAAGACCCCTCCTCACAGCTCTCCCTGGAAACAGACTGTTTCATGGCAGTCAGACTAACCAAGGTAGGGGATCGACGTGATCCCTGTAGTAGCGAGAGACACGCAGATGAAGCCAAACATAGCACAACCACCTGGAGGACTCCGCCCAGGCTTCATCAGTATGATTAGGATATGAGGAAAGCTACTGTAACCCGCCACCTAACGACCTTTTCAGGGCACACAAATATATATATATTTTGAACAGACCTCATAACTGGTACAGTCTGGAATCAGCAATAACAGAAGTTACCAGAATAGTGATGGAACCACTACGAGACTGACTTAGGTACACCAGCTCTGAATTTCCCTTCAAGGTTTACTCCTGAAGCATTTCCCATGAACAGGTATCCCACAAGGAAGTAGTGACAAAATTGATAGTGCTAGGTTTACATTAAAGTAAAGTCAAGTAAAGTAACCCATAGCATTATTGCCGTAGGGGTGTAAGGTGTTAGCGATCTCACATTTCAAAGGCTCGGCTATATGAGGGCGGTAGCCATCTCCTCTCCCTCGCCACTTTTACTTCCCAGACTGAACAGGTACCCATTTAAGGCTGGGTTGACCCGGGAGCCGTTGCGGTCTGAAAAACATTACTGCCTCAACTGGGGAATGAACCCAAGACCACTCAGATGCGAAGCCAGCGCGCTACGCAGCTCCCTTGGTGTACATTGAGTGATAAAAGCCTCAATAAAAGCCATTCGATTCCCTCTTGCAGGAAACTCGAAAGTGGACGATATTTATTCATTTATGCCAAGAAAATCTAGCAACCATCACTTGTCAAATAAACAATATTTCACACTGATTTATCACACAGGTACAGTGAACACACAGGTACAGTGAACACACAGGTACAGTGAACACATATTGAACAGAGACAAAACAGTGAGAGATACCTCACAGCAGCATAGGGCTGAACAAATACAATCAGCGGCTGCCTCATGGAGAAATGCTGGAGAGTGGGTGTCAGCCTAGACAAGCAAACAAAGACAACATCAATTATTGATTCATTTAAATCATGAATTCTGCTGCGGTACATTTATTACTTTAAAAAATACGGTTATTTCAACAGTATGTGATCATCTTCTCAGTCAATAGAAATACACTAACATCTACAAGTATACAAAAATGTTTTCAATTATTTTAAGCCACTTCTGACCTCAAAAGGACATGTTGGCATGGTTAAAATAGGTGACAGGCTTATCACAAACTTCCGATTTGCTGATGATATTGATGTATTGGCAGGCACAGAAAGGGAACTCCAGGAGTTGATTGGTAGATTGGATAGAACGGCCCTGAGTTTTGGTATGGAAATAAATACAGATAAAACAAAGCTCATGACCAATAACATAGCAGGGTTTAAATCTGTAATAGAGGCGAATGGGCAGGAACTTGAGGTGGTAAAACGTTTCAAATATCTGGGATCATTGATCAGCAAAGAGGGTTCGAAGCCAGAGGTAATTGCAAGAATAGCACAAACAACAGCGGCGCTGACTCGGCTGAAACCTATATGGCAAGACAAGCGGCTCGCCCTCGGCATAAAAGTCAGACTAATGCGGTCTTTGGTGCTATCAATATTTCTGTATGCCTGCGAGACCTGGACTATTAAAGCAGATATCCAGGGCAGGATACATGCAATGGAAATGAGGTGAGATAGTAAACTCCTAAATGTTACATATAAAGATCGTGTCACGAACGTAGAATTCCGTCAGAGAGTTAAAGACGCTATTGGTCCTTTTGAAGATCTGTTCACAACTATCAAAAGACGCAAGATGGCCTGGTGCGGGCACGTCACGAGGTCCAATGGAATTACCAACTCGATACTCTTTGTGTCCGTACCGGGACAGAGAGGGCGAGGATGTCCAAGGAAGAGATGGGTGGACAACATCACTGAGTGGTCAGGCCTTCATCCCGGTGAGATACGTCAGGCGGTGACAGACAGAGAGGGTTGGCGTTGGATTTTCATGTCTTCATGTGTGCCCCAATGACCTGATGGGTTACGGGATGAACTGAACTTCTGACAATGGAACATGGGAAGATACAATGGCATTTCCCAATAAGATGGACAGCACTGATGAATGCTAGATCATAAATATCTATAGAGTTTAAACATTTCATTGAATCATCTGTTTAATGGATAACAATTAACACTCTTCTCAAAATCCTGGATCAGAAGGTACTCGTTGCTGGCTAAAACTGTCATTGTTTAACCACACAGTCAAACCATTTCTTCCACTGTCTCTAGATTATTTAACCCCACAGTCAAACCATTTCTTCCACTGTCTCTAGATTATTTAACCCCACAGTCAAACCATTTCTTCCACTGTCTCTAGATTATTTAACCCCAGTCAAACCATTTCTTCCACTGTCTCTAGGTTGTTTAACCACATATCCAAACCATTTCTTCCACTATCTGTGGATTGTTTAACCCCACAGTCAAACCATTTGTCCACTATCCGTGGATTGTTTAACCCCACAGTCAAACCATTTCTTCCACTATCTGTGGATTGTTTAACCCCACAGTCAAACCATTTCTTCCACTATCTGTGGATTGTTTAACCCCACAGTCAAACCATTTCTTCCACTATCTATGGATTGTTTAACCCCACAGTCAAACCATTTCTTCCACTGCCTCTATGGTGCACTTATCTATAAACTAACTGACTGAACTCAACACCCACTCACTCGTTCTTGTAGGCAGCTGTGTTTTAGAAAACATGTTATAGTCTAATCAATCCTTTCTCTTCATTATCTTGTAAACTGTATTAAATCACTTCAAGTTCTTCCATTTATAGACTTTCATAACTATAATTCTGGAATCCCACTATCAGTTTTATGGCTTGGCTAAATATATGATTTGTACAATTTTTAAAAGCAAGGAGGCAATGAAGTAGTTTGGCTTTCAGAGATGAGGAGAAGAAGTTTGGCTTTCAGAGATGAGGAGAAGTTTGGCTTTCAGAGATGAGGAGGAGAAGTTTGGCTTTCAGAGATGAGGAGAAGAAGTTTGGCTTTCAGAGATGAGAAGTTTGGCTTTCAGAGATGAGGAGAAGTTTGGCTTTCAGAGATGAGGAGAAGTTTGGCTTTCAGAAATGAGGAGAAGTTTGGCTTTCAGAGATGAGGAGAAGTTTGGCTTTCAGAGATGAGAAGAAGTTTGGCTTTCAGAGATGAGAAGAAGTTTGGCTTTCAGAGATGAGGAGAAGTTTGGCTTTCAGAGATGAGGAGGAGAAGTTTGGCTTTCAGAGATGAGGAGAAGTTTGGCTTTCAGAGATGAGAAGAAGTTTGGCTTTCAGAGATGAGGAGAAGTTTGGCTATCAGAGATGAGGAGAAGTTTGGCTTTCAGAGATGAGGAGAAGTTTGGCTTTCAGAGATGAGAAGAAGTTTGGCTTTCAGAGATGAGGAGAAGTTTGGCTTTCAGAGATGAGGAGAAGTTTGGCTTTCAGAGATGAGGAGAAGTTTGGCTTTCAGAGATGAGAAGAAGTTTGGCTTTCAGAGATGAGGAGAAGTTTGGCTTTCAGAGATGAGAAGAAGTTTGGCTTTCAGAGATGAGGAGAAGTTTGGCTTTCAGAGATGAGGAGAATTTTGGCTTTCAGAGATGAGGAGAAGAAGTTTGGCTTTCAGAGATGAGGAGAAGTTTGGATTTCAGAGATGAGGAGAAGTTTGGCTTTCAGAGATGAGGAGAAATTTGGCTTTCAGAGATGAGGAGAAGTTTGGCTTTCAGAGATGAGGAGGAGAAGTTTGGCTTTCAGAGATGAGGAGGAGAAGTTTGGCTTTCAGAGATGAGAAGAAGTTTGGATTTCAGAGATGAGGAGGAGAAGTTTGGCTTTCAGAGATGAGAAGAAGTTTGGATTTCAGAGATGAGGAGGAGAAGTTTGGCTTTCAGAGATGAGAAGAAGTTTGGATTTCAGAAATGAGGAGGAGAAGTTTGGCTTTCAGAGATGAGGAGGAGAAGTTTGGATTTCAGAGATGAGGAGGAGAAGTTTGGCTTTCAGAGATGAGAAGAAGTTTGGATTTCAGAGATGATGAGAAGTTTGGATTTCAGAGATGAGAAGAAGTTTGGATTTCAGAGATGATGAGAAGTTTGGATTTCAGAGATGAGGAGGAGAAGTTTGGCTTTCAGAGATGAGGAGGAGAAGTTTGGATTTCAGAGATGAGGAGGAGAAGTTTGGATTTCAGAGATGATGAGAAGTAGTTTGGCTTTCAGAGATGACGACAAAGGTCACAAAAAAGACTTCCAGCTGAGGTCCTTAAGAATATGTTCTTTTGCTGGAAATGCTGTCCAAACTTAAAACAGATTATCACCTGGATATTGCTGATGTAGAAAAGGGCCTTAATAATTTTGATGACACCTTGATGGCTCACTTTTGGAAGGTCCCAAAATTCAGGACAAAACAGTCAATCACAGATTCATTCTTCAAAATGTGGACAAACGCCCTCCAACTGATGAACCTCCTTCCACATCTATATGATTTTTAACATTATTTTTTGTAAAAGTAGGTTTGTTTGTATTTCAATTAAGGAAACATTGTTTGTAGTTTTTTTTAAATATAGTCAAATAAATAAATGTTATATTATTTTGTATCTTTTTCCTGTTAAAATGTTTGTGTTGAATGGTACTTTAATCTAGATTGTGGACCTGGAACAGATAACTGCTACATACATATATTTGGATGTCTGCTAGAACAATGAACAAGGTTCTAGAACCAATTAGTTCATTATACTATAGGTCACTATATATTTATACAGCATTAACCATTCACTGACATGATACATCTGATTACACAACGCATAGTAACAGGTGCCTATTAACATCAGTAATATCCATTTTCTCCTTTCAACTTCTATATGATGCACCTCCAGCGAACATGCTGTCTACACATTTGTAATTGTGTTCAAGCCACATTCATTGCTTGTGTTTATTGTATTTACTTATAAACCATATTTTTATAACATCTTTCTGACACAGCTGCTATGTTTCTGCTGTTATTCTTACAAAGCTTGTAAGTCAGCAATAATCTAAAATAAAACTGTCACGTTTTCTGGTGTCAGCTTTACTGACAATACAAAAGACACTGATTAAACACAACAGGACACTAGCAACACCAAAGATATTAATGACAATACACTGACATCACACAATATACTGACATCACACAATACACTGACATCACACAATACACTGACATCACTTATAGGTAGTTGATTGGTTAGTTGTCCATCACAAGCAATAATGGCAACATCATGAGACAGTTCTGTCTGATGATGTAACTTCCGCTGTCTTGATGATGTAACTTGCGCTGTCTTGATGATGTAACTTGCGCTGTCTTGATGATGTAACTTGCGCTGTCTTGATGATGTAACTTGCGCTGTATTTGGATTATAGTGAGGAAGAAACTGCGGTGGTCATCAACCTCACTCTCTGGTCCCGAGTTACCTTGGACCAGTGGTAAACTAAGTCAAGATGACTGGAGGTAACTCAGGATGCAGGCACTCTAGTCACACCAAACTTGAGACCAGGGGTCGCTTGAAACTTGCGGTATTCAATCGTCCACCGTTTCTGTTCAGCGCTTTGAAACACAAGCGCCTTACTTCTCGACTACAATTAGGCATTGACAACACACAGACAACAAAGGACAATATCAATGATGACTAACCAGATAATATATCACGAGCACAATCAATACAACACTACATAAGTGAAACAATTTGACAAGTTAAAAAAAAAAAGTAAGAAGCAATTCCTTTACAGAACGTCACTCTTACAACTGTCAACCTATTTGGCTGCTATAAGTAGGCATATAGTATGGTATGTTGCCATTACTTTCTGTACGTGGTGAAGAATTTGTATCAAGGAAAAGCACCAGTGTCTGCCAAACTGGACATAGCAGGTTTGTACCTGGTGCACTGGGATTGTGAAACTGAGTCACCCGTAGGCCACAACGCCGCCACTTGACAATTAAACAAATAGTTAAAAACAAAAGCACTGACCAGAGCTTGAAATGGAAAGTTCATGAGCTGTGTGGACAGCAAGACTTGTTGTGGTATAGCTCCAACAGAGAACCAACTTCCCATCACTTTGTATGTCTTGCTCCTGGCTCGCTGGTCTGTTTCTTCATTGCCTGATGCCACAGTGTTCTGAAGTTTCCATAAGCATATTTTTTCAAGAACATTGTCAGCACGATGTGTCAATAACAAAAATCAATATCAAACAAGTGTTTATGCGCTTGCAATGTAGAATAAGATCATACTTAACGTCTTTATACTGGTTTAGAAGACTTTGTACAACCAGTTTCTTTGAGTGGTTTTAACTGATGTGTGAATCCGTTCCTAATAGACTCAAACACTAGAGCTAAGTAGACCCGCAGCCAGTTATGTCGCATCTATAGCTGCTATTAATAAACCACCAGGGGAAATGTACAAATAACTTGGGTAGATTTTTAACTTGAATTTTGTCCGGGCAGCGGCAGTTAAATATCTGTTTTCGATTGCCAAGGCATTTTTAACGTGCTGAACACGGAAGTCCGATCTCATTACCCACAGATTATAGGAATTTTTACCAGAAGATTCACGCAAAAAAATTCTGGTCTCCCCCGTGATTCAAACCCGAGGCGAACACCTTACCTCGAGACCACCGAGTCCCCTCATGTACTATGGACAAGTGGCACAAACATATCCTACAGGAAGGGTAAACAAAACTGGACAAGATTGGCAGAAGATGAAGCCAACAAAAGTCTGAGCCTCCTGGGCAAAAACCAAGAGAAATTAGTTGACTGTTAGTTACAGTCTTATGTTTCACATGTAACACAAAGATGGGTGGTGATGTCATGTGTCACTACAATAAAAAGCTAATCCTTTTTAAGCCACTATAAGATTGGCATCCTGTCAGTCTCGTGAGACAATGGACTTCACCAAAGTAAAATATACAATATACACATATACAATATATGCCAGTACAATATACACATATATGCCAGTACAATATACACCACCATTAAAGTGAAAATAAGTCAGATACCTGGGGTTGGTAAAGGAGACTAAAAAAGTATAAAGAGCAAGTGAGTTGTGCAAGAGGAAGTGAGCCCCCAAGAGGATGGACAATCACCATGGAAGCAGGTCTGTGATGAACACTTGTATAAACACTTGTATGAACACAAATGTGGAGAGAGAGTTTATTTATGAAAGACAGAAAATTTAAAAAAAACTATTTGCTGGCCGAGAATGATGAAAAGGCCTTAGCTATGGTAATGAAATTATTGCTTCAGTTCTGATATAACTCTCTATCTTTAAGACATTCTTTTACTTTTTTTTTTATGAGATACTATTTTCTATCCCTACATTGACATATGAGCATTTATGTTGACATTCGGAACACAGACAAGAATTTTACCATGTGGGTGAGCAACTGAACGACGGACGGGCTCACCGATATGAGCTCCTCAGTGGCTTCTTTACGACGATTAGCTCCCAGGCGCAGCGAACGACTGTTAATCTGAAAAATGACCACTGTACTATTAGCAAACTGCTGCTGCAAGTGCGCATTAATGTTCTAGTTTAAGAAAAGCTTCCCACGAGGAGGACAACTGTAGGGGTAGTCCTATACTCCTACTGCAGCAATGACGATGTTATAAAAATAAGGCAGACCACTTGGCACTCCCTAATGCCAATGATAGCCATGTGTTTGACGAGCACCCTTACCTGGTTATCCCAACAGCTGTTTCTCTTCTTGCCAGTTCCTCACGATCTTCTTCTTTTCTCAAGACAATTAGTCAAGCCCAACACGATCTTTGCTATTCACTTGCACATGATCTTTACTGTTGTCACAAGATTTTCCAGACAATCCATTCTAGGAACATGATCTTTACTGTTGTCACAAGATTTTCCAGACAATCCATTCTAGGGACATGATCTTTACTGTTGTCACAAGATTTTCCAGACAATCCATTCTAGGGACATGATCTTTACTGCTGCCACAAGATTTTCCAGACAATCCATTCTAGGAACATGATCTTTACTGCTGCCACAAGATTTTCCAGACAATCCATTCTAGGGACATGATCTTTACTGTTGTCACAAGATTTTCCAGACAATCCATTCTAGGAACATGATCTTTACTGTTGCCACAAGATTTTCCAGACAATCCATTCTAGGAACATGATCTTTACTGTTGTCACAAGATTTTCCAGACAATCCATTCTAGGGACATGATCTTTACTGCTGTCACAAGATTTTCCAGACAATCCATTCTAGGAACATGATCTTTACTGTTGTCACAAGATTTTCCAGACAATCCATTCTAGGAACATGATCTTTACTGCTGCCACAAGATTTTCCAGACAATCCATTCTAGAAACATGATCTTTACTGCTGTCACAAGATTTTCCAGATAATCCATTCTAGGGACATGATCTTTACTGCTGTCACAAGATTTTCCAGACAATCCATTCTAGGGACATGATCTTTACTGCTGTCACAAGATTTTCCAGACAATCCATTCTAGGAACACACACATGACATTTTGCATGTGTCCATTTTAGTTTTGTTAGCTGTTATTTTTCTAATCCTTCTTCCTTTAATCAGTTGATTTCTTAGTCCATGGTAGGTGAACATTCTGTACCGGAGTCATAATAAGAAGGGGATCAAAATTAAAGAGTACAACAAGCTGGACAAGTATAGTTTTGATACTGTATTAGAACAATAAAGACATAAATGATTCCCAAGAATCACAATTCTGTTGTTCCAAGAGGTTTCTCTAACTTAACTTAACGTCTTTATACTGGTTTAGAAGACCCTGCAGAGTCTGTATACAAATAGTTACATTTACATCACCTTGCTCTAAAAGCTATGCGCATCCAGTTTATTCTTAAATGCATTAACTGTCCCTGCCTCCACTACCTCCCCTGGCAATTATTTTGAAGCCGAATTGGTTGCTAGAAGAAATGTAAAATATATATTGCTCTGTTATAAAAACAACTTGTTATTGGCTTGGCTTCGTTTGTTCTCAATCTCCCGCTACCAAACCCTGAAAGGGCTTAAGTAGCAGAATGCAGTCCAGAGAATGGAATGCCTTGTGTCGTAGTTTACAGCTTGACTGCTATATTTGCGCCTTTATGTCCAACACATCCAACTTCAGCAAGCATTTTTTGAGTACCAGGTTAGCATTCCCTCTTCGATCCCTTCTCCTTAGCCAGTCTGCCCTGCTGCAGCCTGTTATCCAGGATCACCGATTGAATGCGTAGAAGGGTCTTAGCAGCTCTGGTTCGCTGGCAATGGCGCTAGCAGTCAGCTATGGGTCAGTGACCACTGTAGCTCATGCGCTGCTCAGCATCTTGATCCCAACTTGTTATTAATATTGTATATAGTTCACGACAATAAATAAATTACAAGACAATAAGTGTTCGTCATTAAAAGTGTTCAGCTCTGTCTGTATAAATGTCATTTCATGATCATTTAATTAATTCTTAACTCCTGAATTATTTTTATAGTCTGGACATTATTATCTTACTTTGGATTCTGAACAACTAGATGTCAACAACTTCAAACCTCTGTAACTTTTATGTTGTTTTAAATAGAATCTATAATAGTATATAAAATTACAGTGAAAGACACAACATGAAACAATTATTAGTAGCACATAATATTGTAGGGTTATATAGGTATGAGGCAAAGAATGAGTGAAGAAAAGAACAAGAAATCAAAACTTCACTCTCCAAAAATGCATTCAGGTGCCAGAAGTATTCAAAATGTTTATTTTTACAATTGATATCCATATATGCCTTTGGTAAATGAATTTCCCGTGCAGAATGTATTAATTTATAATAGAATACCCCTAAGTTCACACACACACACTGCACGTTGAAAGTTAATGCTAAATGATGATGACTAACCTCTTGTTCTGATTGTTTGCTTATCATCACTGATATTATAGTTACTAAGCTAAGCACATAGCATTCATCAGAATCAGACAAATTAAAATCACTATCTGATTCTTCAACATCAACTATTTCTTAAACTTACTGTTCGGTAAATAACCTTTAAAGTGGCATATCCCTAGATGGTCCACGCCTACCTTCCATTCCAAAAATAAAAGCAGTAAATTTCACAACACTTGTCAACATGTTGGATTTTGTTTTCGTGAACAACTCTTTAGAAACCCCGATCTAGCAGTAAGAAATAAATTACAGGGAAACCATTCTAGTTAATTTTTGACAATGTTATAATACGAATATACAAACAGAAACTAAATAAATACATTTTTATTCAGAGATGATGTGATCGTTACTCCAGTGGGATCCATTAAAAAAAGGAACGTTCACATCGACTCTCAGGAGTTTAAGAGTTAACTTAACTTAACGTCTTTATACTGGTTTAGAAGACCCTTCTAAGTCTGTATACAACCAGTTACATTTACATCACCTTGCTCTAAACGCTATGCGCATCCAGTTTATTCTTAAATGCATTAACTGTCCCTGCCTCCCCTGGCAATGCATTTCAAGCAGACACCACTCTCTGACTAAAAAAATATTTCCTAATATCTAACCTGGACCTCTCTTTAGTCAGCTTGTAGCTCTATATCCTCGTGTTACTGTAGGTGGCTGTATTTTTAAAAACTTGTTATAGTCTAATTTATCGATTCCTCTGATCATCTTATAAACTTGTATTAAGTCACCACGAATTCTTCTCTCTTCGAGACACTGTAGGCCGGTTTTTCTGAGTCGTTCCTCATAACTGTAATTCTGGAATCCCACTATCATCTTTGTCGCTCTTTTCTGTATTCTTTCTAGCATGTTTATGTCCCCTCTATGATAAGGACTCCAATCTAGGTCTAACTAAAGCTTTATACAGTTTGACGATCACTTCCTTGATCCTATGTTTAATATTTCTTTTTATCATACCTAACATTGCATTTGCCTTTTTCACTGCTACCTTAACTTGCTCACTCACCTTTCCTGTATGATCTATTATAACCCCTAGGTCCCTTTCCTTATCTATCTTTCTAATATTGTTTTCTCCCATTCTGTTCCATATTGGATCTACCCATATGGATGACTGTACATTTATCTACATTAAACTCCATTTGCCAGCTTACTGACCATTCTCAAATTTTATCTAAATCCGACATCAATATATCCCCTTCCGCTTTAGATGAGACACTACTGCATAGTTTTGTGTCATCAGCAAATTTTGCAATCATGGATCTCATATCAATGTCCAAATCATTTATATATATAAAAAACAAAATTGGTCCCAAAACCGAGCCCTGTGGCACACCACTTTTCACTTCACACCACTCAGAGTACTCCTTATTTATGTCCACCCTCTGCCTTCTTCCCGTTAACCAATTTTCAATTCATTTGGCAACTTCCCCACCTATTCCATGTGATTTTAACTTTCGAAATAATCTTTGATGAGGTACTCTATCAAAGGCCTTTGCAAAGTCTAGATAAATAACAGCCACTGGCTCCCCTTTATCTATGATTTTAGTAACCTCCTCCATGAATTCTAATAGATTTGTTAAGCATGATCTCCCTCTAGTAAACCCATGCTGACTATTTCTAATTAGATTAAATTTGTCTAAATGCATTACAATGTTTTATTTGATTATTGACTCAAACAATTTACAGACTATGCTCGTTAAACTCACCGGTCTATAATTTGCTGGATCTGATTTTTTGCCTTTTTTGAATAAGGGGATCACTCCTGCCTCTTTCCAATCCCGTGGAACAATCCCTTTTGTAAGTGATTGAGAACATAATATAGCCAATGGTTTTGCTAGTTAATGAGAACATTCTTGTATTTATTCTAAGTATTGTCTTTGCACATATTTTAGTGTTGTTTTCCTATCTTTCTTTTTGGCGATAAATGCTTTAATATACATTTAATATATGTATCCTTCAAGCATAATTATAAAGATTAAAATGGATGGCAAATAATTTGTAATGTGTTATGAAATGAATTCTTCAAGTCGGGTGCTGCTTTCCCACTTTAGAAAAATATGCATGAAAATTCAAGCTAACAATGTTCAATTGTGGCCACTCAATCTGAATCTGAGAAAATGAAACTGAAAACAATATTTTCCTAACCTCTTCAGGTAATACTGTGAGAAGTTCCAACAGAAAGCCCATTTGCTCCTTATTGAACCTGCCAACAAAGTCAATACAGTTAAAAAATACAAAAGGATCAAAAGCACATTACAGAAACTATCATCACATCATTTATTCCCATTACTGAGGCCCACCAGGATAATTATATGGGTCATAAATAAAGGTTGCATGTCCTTGCAGTTGCTAAACACTGTACAGGACTGGTTTTTATTTGACTGTGGAAAAAAATTCTATGCATTACCTATATTTTCAATACATGAGCCTGTGGCCAGAAGATCAATATTCAGTCCACTTGGCCAGCCAGTCCCCTTACAGAAATAGTAAATGTGCTAAAACAAAAAAATTTGTTCAAAAATGTAAAGTCTGTGGTTATGAAGTAAAAAAAACTATTAATATCAGATTAGTGCAGCTGTCTAATGGGACATTAAACACATTTCCTCAATATGATAAACAACAATTTTTTCTCCTAAATGAAATTTCCACAAAACAAGCAAAGAATACATGAATATTCTAATTCATGATAAAAATCATAAATATGTATTTTTACTGTTTCTTCTCTTCAATATGCTTTGTTTCTTTCAAATGCAAGTATTATTCTCAACCACTACAAAACATCAGTCCACTACAAGTTTAATGAATGTTGACGTTCTTGACCAGCATACCTTGCTGTATAATAATTTTGTTTACAAAAATGTATTGCCATATTGACATTTTAAGTACAGTATCAGATGTGTCCCATATTCTCAAGACCATGTTCTTTTCTCTCCCTTGACCTTTTGAGCCCTGGCCACCTGGTCTGTAAAATCCCATTCCCCTGTGCTCCTGGGACATACGTACGTAGACATTTGAGAAAATCTATTTACTATGACAAAACTACATGCTTCAGTTTCATTATTCTATCTCAAAATTGACTGACCTGATCATCTCCAATGTTCCTATTTATTATACCAGTAAATTGTGGAATACATTTATTAAAGACCATCCCGTATCAAATGTGTACTTGATCCATTATGCCGGATTCACACCCCCACTTCCTCCCAAGGAGTAGTCTGATCCTACGAAGAACAGTAACGGTTCTACTAGCTTGCAGGATTAATTAAATAATCACTTGTCATTTTCAGAATTAACACCATCTAAATTCAATTTATCGGCTTCATAATCCTTGAGAATGCTTGTTCTGGCATTAGCCTTTTTGAACGACCATTTCCAAAATTTTCAAAGCTACTTTCCGTCACTGAAGATCCTGAGAACATGCATATTTCCTGTGGCAATGTACGGGAGCGAGACATGGACTATGACACAAGTAACAAGGAAGAAAATTGGAGCATTCAAAACAAAATGTTACAGAAGAATCCTAAAAATTCCTTAGAGAAAGAAAGTGACAAATATAACCATTCTAGAAGACCTGAATGTTGAAAACAACTGCCTCATAAACAATGTTATGTTTTGGAAATCAAATTTTTTTTGCCACGTCAAACGTCATAACGGACTGGAAAGAACGGTCATGGTACCTGGAAGAATACGCAGGAGCTGACCAAGGTGAAGGTGGATACAAGATATCAAGGACACTCTGAACATGAACATGGAGCAGGCGGGTAGATTGACTGCAGACCGAGATTCATATCGGCTGGCTGTGATGAGAGCGATGTTCTACAAAGGACACGATGATGACTTTCCACCACGAAAATCACAAATCCATCTACACAATTTCCTATGTCATGGATGTCGCCATATTTCTCCTGAAATGTGTACTGTGTAGACATCACAATATTATGGACAATATTATGTACATCTACCTTAGAATAATGGTCCATCTGTCATTCTGATTCATGGGTGGTTCAGGAGGGGGGGGGGGGGGGGATTTAATCACACCTGTGCATTGGTGTCACATGTTCAAAGGGTTAAGTTTGTCTTAATACATGTCCAAAATGAAAAACTTGTATTTTGCTGTATCTCATTTACTAATTTCCCTTTCAAAGAAACAAAAACCACAGTACATCCTATTGCTCTAAGACACACTGGTGTTTCTTCAACAAACCTGTCAATGAAGTCCAAAACAGCAGACTTCCATGTAGCCATCTGTAGGGCAAAATCTGCCAAAGCCAATGATAACTAGAGAGGAAAAGTTTACTAAAAATAACACCAAATTAACAACAAATAACACCAAATTAACAACTAAAACACTATTAGCTAAATGCTTTCAGGTAACATTTCCCTCATTTAATTTTTTATCTAGACATATTACTTTAGAATAGTTGCTAATGTACTATATTTTCTATTTGTTGCTGTCCAATATGTACATCATTACAGCAGTATTGTGGCCATATAAATTCAAGATCCTCTTCTTCACTTCCACTGCTAAGGATTTGTTTCTTGGAATGTTTTTATTTTATTCTAAGAAAACCTGCTTGGGTCTGTATAGTAGTTTGTATAGTTATGTCACATCCTCTGACATGATGTCTCCAAACGCTTTTAATATTTTTGGCAGATTTAAAATCAATATTGAGATATCTGTAAGATTTGATTAAACGTGCAAAACACTAAGAAATTAGCAGCTTGCATGACATCACTGAAAGGTATGTACAAGGATATATTATTAAGGCATCTAATGTTTTTCCTTCAGATAAATTCAAAGGCGTGTTCCATGGATAGTATTCTATAGGCGTGGACCGTGGATAGTATTCTATAGGCGTGTTCCATGGATAGTATTCTATGACTATTTGGAAGTACAACCTTGCTGCTGTAATTGTGAAACATAACCCACTATTTTGTATCTCATCAGAGTTTGATCTTCAAGCAGAGAACAGGCCATGCCCCTTCTCAACAAACATCTGAATAGATTAGCCCACTATGTGAACACCAAACTGCAGATTCTGCCACGACCACGAGGAGTCAGTCGAGCACCTCCTGACTTTGTGCCCAAGGCTGGCCGATCTGCAAAACGTGCTGCTCCCATCACACTCCATTACACACAATACACAATACTACAACAATTGAAGAGGACATGTGCCTTTGTCCGGGAGGCATTGGGCTGTCAAGAGCTGCCAGCTCACAGCTAAAGGGATTATATCATCATCATCATGTATTTCATGTTCACAACACTTTGTGACATCCGTACTGAACCTTTAATGTTTACTTAACAAGAAAATTGCCATACATAGTAACCAGGTGTGCTTTAGAACTAGGACAATACCTGGGTCACAATGACTAGTGGAGTCCCTGGTGCTATTTTTGATGCATGCCCAAGCAGTGAATCCCGAAGTGACTGGGGAATTTTAAAGTTTCAAGAATAAGCAACATATCCTACTACACATAACTTTATAAACAGCATCAATGACAAACATAATCATAAGAATGGATACAAATACTACAACTTTGTTGTTTTACATATTTAAATCAATCAATCAAAGTCCATTGCCCCTCTTGGTGCACAGGCCATCGACAACATCCCAACATGCGCGGTCCTGGGCTGCTCCTTCTGCCTCTCTCCAGGTGTAATCATTTAATCTAAGTTCCTTCTGCCTCTCTCCAGGTGTAATCATTTAATCTCAGTTCCTTCTGCCTCTCTCCAGGTGTAATCATTTAATCTCAGTTCCTTCTGTCTCTCTCCAGGTGTAATCATTTAATCTCAGTTCCTTCTGCCTCTCTCCAGGTGTAATCATTTAATCTCAGTTCCTTCTGTCTCTCTCCAGGTGTAATCATTTAATCTCAGTTCCTTCTGCCTCTCTCCAGGTGTAATCATTTAATCTCAGTTCCTTCTGCCTCTCTCCAGGTGTAATCATTTAATCTCAGTTCCTTCTGCCTCTCTCCAGGTGTAATCATTTAATCTCAGTTCCTTCTGCCTCTCTCCAGGTGTAATCATTTAATCTCAGTTCCTTCTGCCTCTCTCCAGGTGTAATCATTTAATCTCAGTTCCTTCTGCCTCTCTCCAGGTGTAATCATTTAATCTCAGTTCCTTCTGCCTCTCTCCAGGTGTAATCATTTAATCTCAGTTCCTTCTGCCTCTCTCCAGGTGTAATCAATTAATCTCAGTTCCTTCTGCCTCTCTCCAGGTGTAATCATTTAATCTCAGTTCCTTCTGCCTCTCTCCAGGTGTAATCATTTAATCTCAGTTCCTTCTGCCTCTCTCCAGGTGTAATCATTTAATCTCAGTTCCTTCTGCCTCTCTCCAGGTGTAATCATTTAATCTCAGTTCCTTCTGCCTCTCTCCAGGTGTAATCATTTAATCTCAGTTCCTTCTGCCTCTCTCCAGGTGTAATCAATTAATCTCAGTTCCTTCTGCCTCTCTCCAGGTGTAATCATTTAATCTTAGTTCCTTCTGTCTCTCTCCAGGTGTAATCATTTAATCTCAGTTCCTTCTGCCTCTCTCCAGGTGTAATCATTTAATCTTAGTTCCTTCTGTCTCTCTCCAGGTGTAATCATTTAATCTCAGTTCCTTCTGCCTCTCTCCAGGTGTAATCATTTAATCTCAGTTCCTTCTGCCTCTCTCCAGGTGTAATCATTTAATCTTAGTTCCTTCTGTCTCTCTCCAGGTGTAATCATTTAATCTCAGTTCCTTCTGTCTCTCTCCAGGTGTAATCATTTAATCTCAGTTCCTTCTGCCTCTCTCCAGGTGTAATCATTTAATCTCAGTTCCTTCTGCCTCTCTCCAGGTGTAATCATTTAATCTTAGTTCCTTCTGTCTCTTTCCAGGTGTAATCATTTAATCTTAGTTCCTTCTGTCTCTCTCCAGGTGTAATCATTTAATCTTAGTTCCTTCTGCCTCTCTACAGGTGTAATCATTTAATCTTAGTTCCTTCTGTCTCTCTCCAGGTGTAATCATTTAATCTTAGTTCCTTCTGCCTCTCTCCAGGTGTAATCATTTAATCTTAGTTCCTTCTGCCTCTCTCCAGGTGTAATCATTTAATCTTAGTTCCTTCTGCCTCTCTCCAGGTGTAATCATTTAATCTTAGTTCCTTCTGCCTCTCTCCAGGTGTAATCATTTAATCTTAGTTCCTTCTGCCTCTCTCCAGGTGTAATCATTTAATCTCAGTTCCTTCTGCCTCTCTCCAGGTGTAATCATTTAATCTTAGTTCCTTCTGTCTCTCTCCAGGTGTAATCATTTAATCTCAGTTCCTTCTGCCTCTCTCCAGGTGTAATCATTTAATCTTAGTTCCTTCTGTCTCTCTCCAGGTGTAATCATTTAATCTTAGTTCCTTCTGTCTCTCTCCAGGTGTAATCATTTAATCTCAGTTCCTTCTGTCTCTCTCCAGGTGTAATCATTTAATCTTAGTTCCTTCTGTCTCTCTCCAGGTGTAATCATTTAATCTCAGTTCCTTCTGTCTCTCTCCAGGTGTAATCATTTAATCTTAGTTCCTTCTGTCTCTCTCCAGGTGTAATCATTTAATCTTAGTCCCTTCTGTCTCTCTCCAGGTGTAATCATTTAATCTTAGTTCCTTCTGTCTCTCTCCAGGTGTAATCATTTCCTCTTAGCTCCTTCTCTCCTTCTCTTCTCTGTGTATTTTTAGGTCTTTTTATCAAGGCACTAAAAAAATACAATTTAGAAACGTTATCATTTACACCATTTTCACATTGCTGACAAAAGCTGAAAAGAATTGTATTGCTGGAATAAAGGCAGTTTGCTCATGTAGTCACCACACTGTGTGCAGACTCAATTTTATTTGTATTTCCCCAGCTAAACAAATCTAGACTTATGTCCTTCAAATAAGTAGCTTGGCATCTTAACTGCGTGGCCATACATCTCTTCAAATGCATAGTAATAAAAAATGTATTACAGTAACTATTGCTGATACTTCAAATGACTTTACTAACAGTTTGCCCACTCATCTTATGGGACTCCAATAACTAAAAGTTTGTTCACTCACCTGATGGGACTGTACTAACTAAAAGTTTGTTCACTCACCTGATGGGACTGTACTAACTAAAAGTTTGTTCACTCACCTGATGGGACTGTATTAACTAAAAGTTTGTTCACTCACTTGATGGGACTCCACTAACTGAAAGTTTGCCCACTCACCTGATGGGACTCCAGTAACTAAAAGTTTGTTCACTCACTAACTAAAAGTTTGTCTACTCACCTGATGGGACTCCACTAACCACTAACTAAAAGTTTGTTCACACACCTGATGGGACTCCACTAACTAAAAGTCTGGTCACTCACCTTATGAGAAGTCGTGTAGCGCAGATGCTGGCTTCGCAGACTGCAATGGCTCCCGGGTCGACCCAGCCTTATATGCGTACCGGTACAGACTGAGATGTAAAGGCGGCCTACGTGATGCCGACCACATCATCCACTAAGTACCGTGGGTTACAAAATAATATGGGCCTAACACCATATTTCCTATGCACCGCATGGCATGACAAGATCTTTTTTTACTCACCTGATGGGACTCTACAGGCAGCTCATGGAAAGCATACTGGATCTGTTTTTGTTTCAAGTAAAAAAAACAAAAATATTAAATAATGCAATAACAAAGTAGATTACTCAAAGCGTATTGGCTAATACAAATTTACAAAAAAAAATAACTGTTCTCTCCACTCAGAGAAAGATAATCAAGCAAGCAGAAAAATACTTGTAGTTATTATGAAAGTTCAATGACCCGCAATTCTGCTCAAGAGACAAAAATGTACCAGTCACTGTAAACTATTATTTCTATACAAGACATACTCATATCTCACCAAATTGGTGAGAGGTCCTTGTCACTGCTAATTAACACCAAGTGATACAAATGTATAGAGTTAGCCTTGGTTACCTTTGTTCGCATGGTCTGAGCTGCAAAGTAGCACGACTCCAGACCTTGATTCTGCTGTAACAACTGATCTGCAACTTGCCATGCATATACCTGAAACAGAAATTAACACAAAATATATCTCTATTTTTCTGCTATGTTGATATTAAACATGCTTTTAGAACTATCTGATACTTACATATGAACTATTTTCTTCTGCTTTACACACTTTTTGACTTTCTCCACTTTCTTACCAAATTTACATGACTATTAAAGTATTATATTTGCATTGTCCATTTTGTAAAATCATTTCTTTGTTTACTTAATTTAACTTAACGTCTTTATACTGGTTTAGAAGACTATGCAGTGTATGTGCTATGTTATACATCCTCTCTAGTCATAATTTTGCCCAACTTGAGCACACAATAATAATGTATTCAAATCCAGTCTATTTTGAGGTACATAAAATGACGAATAGCACTGTTAATGTTAACGTTATATTACCCTAATTATAATCTACTGGGCTACTCACTCTCTGTTATTAATCATTAATATTATTATTGCTCACTCAGATTCTGCTCAACTTTACATTACAGTGCATTACCTTATAAAATAAATATGTACAGAACTAGACCGTCTAGACAGGAGATAAAAATAATAATACAGTCAAAAACAGTTTTACTATTACATAACTGCAAAGTTACAACTTTGATCATCTACATTATTTTCAAATTCAGTAATTGTTTAGAGCACAGAAAACTCAGAAAAGTAAGTAGGTACTTCGATTTCGCCCAGAAATCTATTTTTTTTAAATGGCAGTTTCCGGCCTCTGGGAAAAATTTTTGTGAATACCGCTAAACGCGTAACTTTTTATGACGCATTACGAATTTTTCTTTTCTAGGTCAAACACGTGATTTTTGGAGTGTATATAAGAACGATTGGTATCGCACTTTGAATGTTCTTGAGAGTGCATTTGATCGGAAATCAATATCAACTTTAGTCGTTTTTCAGCAAATTGAAAAATAGAGGTAAGTTTACTTTGTTATGTACGTGCCTAATAGCATTTGGTAATATTTTAGTGGTTTGTTAAACATTCTGCATCCAATTATCTATTTAGTAAATTTGATGGCATTTCAACCAAAATTAAAGCACATAGAGTTAAAAGAAAAGTAAGCAATTTAAAAAAAAAAAAAATCACTGAATGTCCGCCATTTTTGTTCTGTTTCAGAACATGGTGAATGATGGTGTAAAAGAATAGCCGGATTGATTAATGAATTGCACATCTAGTACATAAATCATTTTAAACACGATCATAGATGATAGGCAAATTAGTTTACTGATGTTAATCACTACCATAAAACCAAACACGTGATTTCATCAAAAAATTTTCAGTTTAGTGTTGTGTGTTACTGTTTTGAAATGATCAAAAATAGATAAATTATTTTTTACTTGTTTGACTTTGAATGGTCATAAGCATGTTCATGCTGATGCGGCAATACAATATTGATATTTTTTACATTCTGCAATCTCTTATCTGTATGTTTGCTAAATTTGATGTCATTAAAATGTATATTTTAAGAAATTACAAAGTAAGCTATTTTCCAAAAATACTAAATCCTGCCCTCCATTTTATTTTAATCATTAACTCCACAAGTAAACTCAGTATACTGAGTATAGTATTATTAGTAACTGTCAATTAATATTACATTTAATATTGTTATATTCTTTTTACAACAGCTTGAAATTTTAGTTTTATTTAATCTTTCTTTGTTTCTAGAAATTATTAGTCATCCTCAATCATGGCAAGCAAGAAGTCTGTTGTTGATCTGAAAGCACATTTGGCGTGATTTGAACCTGTGTATCCATTTCAGAAAGGATATATTGCACAGCTGCTGATGGAAACAAGAGATCCCTCAATCACTGTTTTGCTGCGGAAAGTCAAGACTCTTGTTCCTTCTATGTTTATAGAACAGGATAAGTGTATAGATGAGATTAAGCTCGGCTCAAATATGCGAACCTTGCAGAGTGAACTGAAGCTGAAGAAAAACAATTTGAGTAGTCACTGGCACTCACTCGTAAATCTTTTTCGGCAGCCCTTTCCTATACATTTTAAAGATGTGTCTAATACTGTTTTGTTGCAGCCACAAGAGATTTCAGCAACAACAGTGTCAACTGTTTCAGATGTGTCTGTTGAGCCGCCATCATCATCATTCATGGAAGGAAAGAAGTGTGTTGTTGTGCCATTTTTAACAATACACCCATATTAGAATTATAAATTTTTAAGATTTAGATGATAGTGTAAAATTTAAACTGCATCAATTTATTGACAATCATTATTTCATTTGCTTTCTAACAGTTGTATTTGTAATGCTGTAGAGTCAATTTGAAATTTTCATCAAATTACCTAAAGTAAGTAAGCCAAGAATACTTTTGCCGTTTTGGCTTAGGTTAGGCATTGTTTTAGTTTGTATATAATCCTATAATAGGTACTAATTTATGACAACTGTAATTACTTCAACTAAATACATTCAATGCAAGCTCTATCTGCACTTACCCTTCAATCTGGAGATGTTTTTATTTGTTTATTATTGTTGTTGATATTAGACCAAGATACTAGATAGATAACATTAATAATTATACTTCCGACTCTGTTTTACTTTTTGCATTCGTCTCGTTGATTCCGAAACGACAATATTCTCCAATATACTGTCTACTTACCGATTTTTGCACTTCTCCTAGCCACACCGATGCCTTCTCCTTTCCATTTACGTCGGGATTTGTGTAGAGAGCCTGCAGAGCTTGATTAACAGCGTCTAAAGAGGGTGTAGAATCAACTGTAAATGACATTTTTCTATAACTCTCAGAAACTGATCGTTACAAACACCGACCACATACCGGAAGTACAAACAAAGCAGCTCTGACTCAAACTGACCTAGTACCGTCTCTGCTTGAACATACTTGCCATGTTTTCTAATATTTAAAAAAAACAACTAATTTTTATTTTCTGTCATATTCTTCTTCACTATATAATGGTACGCGGATTTAAAAGAATAAGACAACTGTAACGTTCCAAGCATGTTGTCGTAAAAGGCAAAAGAAGAGGATTGCATTCGTGTACACGTTTCCTGTAAAAGGGAAAAGCTGCAGTTAAAGTCTATGCTTCAGTTCAGTTCAGATGCCATCTCCGTATCGAAGGTCGGCTGCAATGACTTAACTTAAAGTCTTTATACTGGTTTAGAAGACTCTGCAGTCTGTACACAACCAGTTCGATGGATCTCCAGCGTACTCTATCTCTTGCCGTAATTGTGCAATCTGAGAGGCTTTTTCCAGTCCATCTCCTGATGTTATCCACTAAAAGTAAAAGCGTTGTCTGCCTCTTGAACGACACTGACAGCCTTCCACTCTACCCTCCAGTACCGTATGATCTTCAACAAGGAGGTATGTCTTGTTATATGACCAAAATAACGTAACTTTCTAACCCTGATTTCGGTAATCAATTCTCTTTTCACCCCCAACTTTTCCAATGCCTCCAAATTTGTTTTCTTCTCTTTCCGAGAGACCAAATCTAATATTTACCCACATTTCGAAGGCGTCTATAATCTTTTCTAACTTGGTATTCATTGTCCTTGTTTCTGAGCCATAATTCTGCTTCACAGTGGAGTAAAAATAAGGTGAATAATGGTACCGTTACTTGATACCCATGTAGAAATCGGAGTCCCTTGCTGATATAAAGGAATATGCCCATTCAAGCAGACAACTAAACTATGTATGTCGTAAAGGGCAGCTCAAGTGTTCAGAATCGACGTCATTGCACACAGGCAGACCTATAGGTGCTTAGTTAAAAAACAATTCTCAGTCTCTCTCACCAAATGCCGAAAAGTTTAGATACTGGTGGTTTCTGTAGCTCGCTGGTTTGACATAATCGTGTTCTGTCATCGGTCTCCATTCGTGTTCTGTTGTCAATTAGGCAACTACCCTGCCTTTAACTCTAGCAGAGAAGCCCCAACCGGTTTTCCTGCCACATAGCACAGATCCACCGGTATATCTTACAGAAGCATAATCCTGAGAATTTTCACTTATTAGTTGTTAACCTCGAGGACCTCTTTCCCACTTCACCAGTTTCTACAATCTCTTCCAATAGTGATACTAATCTGATGGTAGTCTGTCATTTTATCTCCAGTGTGAATCCATTCTTGCCTTTTGTGTATGACCTCCACTGTGGTCACTTGGCCAATCGTTCTCCGTTCTCTGTGCCCTTGCCTCCATGACATCCCCCTCCTGATTTGTATTACCTTGATACATGCAATAGTCACGTGCAGTGTAGGCTTTGCCCTGGGCGAGCGCCTATCTAGGCTTTGACCTGGACGAGCGCCTATCTTAGGCTTTGACCTGGACGAGCGCCTATCTAGACTTTACAGAGCGTAGTTCAAAGAATGAATCTCATCTTCACGATGAGGTACCAATGACGTACACAAGGACCAGTTACATTCCATAATTGTTTATGAGTTTCAACCTTTCACAATGTAAGGAGGCACAGTTCGTAATCGATAATTAACATAACCAACTGATTGTGTAGGATTAAAATCAGCGGCTGCTTGACGTTGGCAGCTAGCATTGTCTTGAGTGCTGCCAGTTCCCGCTTGCATCTCTGGCTGCTAGTTCCCGCTTGCATCTCTGGCTGCCCGTTCCCGCTTGCATCTCTGGCTGCCCGTTCCCGCTTGCATCTCTGGCTGCCCGTTCCCGCTTGCACCTCTGGCTGCCCGTTCCCGCTTGCACCTCTGGCTGCCCGTTCCCGCTTGCATCTCTGGCTGCCCGTTCCCGCTTGCACCTCTGGCTGCCAATTCCTGCTTGCACCTCTGGCTGCCGATTCCCGCTTGCATCTCTAACTGCCAGTTCCCGCTTGCATCTCTGGCTGCCAATTCCCGCTTGCATCTCTGGCTGCCAGTTCCCATTTACATCTCTGGCTGCCAGTTCACACTTGCATCTTTTTATGATTTAATCGGCATGGTGCATAAGACAGACTGCGATCAAAGGTCACTCCAACATATTGCAAGCTACCGCGTCTCTCAATGGGTTATGTTAGAGAGGTCAGCCATTACTTTTGAGTTGTTCAAGGAGTGCCACATCACACAGGCCTTGTCGGGATTGATCTTTGAGTTTGTCCCCATGCACCACTGCGAGATTGCTTGCAAAGTATCGTGTATGTCATAGACCATTTCCTGCATATCTGAGCCAGTCCTCAATGTGAGGATGTCATCTGCAAACGTCAACGTGATTGGTAGGCTTGTAGGTTAAGTGTTGGCCAACGTGATTGGTGGGCTTGTAGGTTGAGTGTTGGCCACGTGATTGGTGGACTTGTGGGTTGAGTGTTGGCCAACGTGATTGGTGGACTTGTAGGTTGCGTGTTGGTCAACGTGATTGGTGGGCTTTTAGGTTGAGTGTTGGTCAACATGATTGGTGGGCTTGTAGGTTGAGTGTTGGTCAATGTGATTGGTGGGCTTGTAGGTTGAGTGTTGGTCAACGTGATTGATGGGCTTGCAGGTTGAGTGTTGGCCAACGTGATTGGTGGGCTTGTAGGTTGAGTGTTGGCCAACGTGATTGGTGGGCTTGTAGGTTGAGTGTTGGTCAACGTTTTTGGTGGGCTTGTAGGTTGAGTGTTGGTCAACGTGATTGGTGGGCTTTTAGGTTGAGTGTTGGTCAACGTGATTGGTGGGCTTTTAGGTTGAGTGTTGGTCAACGTGATTAGTGGGCTTGCAGGTTGAGTGTTGGCCAACGTGATTGGTGGGCTTGTAGGTTGAGTGTTGGCCAACGTGATTGGTGGGCTTGTAGGTTGAGTGTTGGTCAACGTGATTGGTGGGCTTGTAGGTTGAGTGTTGGTCAACGTGATTGGTGGGCTTGTAGGTTGAGTGTTGGTCAGCTTGATTGGTGGGCTTGTAGGTTGAGTGTTGGTCAGCTTGATTGGTGGGCTTGTAGGTTGAGTATTGATCAGCTTGATTGGTAGGCTTGTAGGTTGAGTGTTGGTCAGCTTGATTGGTGGGTTTTTAGGTTGAGTGTTGGTCAGTTTGATTGGTGGGCTTGTAGGTTGAATGTTGGTCAGCTTGATTGGTGGGCTTGTAGGTTGAGTGTTGGTCAGCTTGATTGGTGGGCTTGTTGGTTGAGTGTTGGTCAACGTGATTGGTGGGCTTGTAGTTTGAGTGTTGATCAGCTTGATTGGTGGGCTTGTTGGTTGAGTGTTGGCCAACGTGATTGGTGGGCTTGTAGGTTGAGTGTTGGTCAACGTGATTGGTGGGCTTGTAGGTTGAGTGTTGGACAACGTGATTGGTGGGCTTGTAGGTTGAGTGTTGGACAACGTGATTGGTGGGCTTGTTGGTTGAGTGTTGGCCAACATGATTGGTAGACTTGTTGGTTGAGTGTTGGCCAACGTGATTGGTGGGCTTGTTGGTTGAGTGTTGGTCAACATGATTGGTGGGCTTGTAGTTTGAGTGTTGATCAGCTTGATTGGTGGGCTTGTTGGTTGAGTGTTGGCCAACGTGATTGGTGGGCTTGTTGGTTGAGTGTTGGCCAATGTGATTGGTGGGCTTGTTGGTTGAGTGTTGGCCAACGTGATTGGTGGGATTGTTGGTTGAGTGTTGGTCAACGTGATTGGTGGGCTTGTTGGTTGAGTGTTGGTCAACGTGATTGGTGGGCTTGTTGGTTGAGTGTTGGTCAACGTGATTGGTGGGCTTGTTGGTTGAGAGTTGGTCAACGTGATTGGTGGGCTTGTAGGTTGAGTGTTGGTCAGCTTGATTGGTGGGCTTGTAGGTTGAGCGTTGGTCAGCTTGATTGGTGGGCTTGCAGGTTGAGTGTTGGTCAGCTTGATTGGTGGGCTTGCAGGTTGAGTGTTGGTCAACGTGATTGGTGGGCTTGCAGGTTGAGTGTTGGTCAACGTTATTGGTGGGCTTGTAGGTTGAGTGTTGGTCAACGTGATTGGTGGACTTGCAGGTTGAATGTTGGTCAGCTTGATTGGTGGGCTTGCAGGTTGAATGTTGGTCAGCTTGATTGGTGGGCTTGCAGGTTGAGTGTTGGTCAACGTGATTGGTGGACTTGCAGGTTGAATGTTGGTCAGCTTGATTGGTGTGCTTGTAGGTTGAGTGTTGGTCAGCTTGATTGGTGGGCTTGTAGGTTGAGTGTTGGTCAGCTTGATTGGTGGGCTTGTAGGTTGAGTGTTGGTCAGCTTGATTGGTGGGCTTGTAGGTTGAGTGTTGGTCAACATGATTGGTGGGCTTGGTGGCGTGATTGGTGTAGGTTGAATGTTGGCCACTTTGGTTGTGTAGTGTAGACGTTGAACAATACAGGTGAGAAAAGGGTGGGGGAGGCATATTGGTGTAGTGAGGGTCTAACAGAACCTATGGGTCTTGCTTTCTCTGCTGCTGTTTAGCTTTTACAACGCCAAAAATCCCAACAGACACCAACCATAGCAACACCTGAAATAAAACCTAATCCCATTCACCAAATACTTTTTGCCGACGACCAGTGTCTTATGTACGAGGATGGAAACAAACTGCACACCCACATGAACACGCTTTCCACAATCTGCGCAAAATATAACATGAAAACCTGACCGTGGATCTCGATCAGTTTGTTTCACATAACCTTGCTGTAACATGGCATCTTGGTCAGTATGTTTCACATAACCCTGCTGGGATATGGGATCTTGGTCAGTATGTTTCACATAACCTTGCTGTAACATGGCATCTTGGTCAGTATGTTTCACATAACCCTGCTGGGATATGGGATCTTGGTCAGTATGTTTCACATAACCTTGCTGTAACATGGCATCTTGGTCAGTATGTTTCACATAACCCTGCTGGGATATGGGATCTTGGTCAGTATGTTTCACATAACCTTGCTGTAACATGGCATCTTGGTCAGTATGTTTCACATAACCCTGCTGGGATATGGGATCTTGGTCAGTATGTTTCATCTGACAGTAATTAATCTTTGCTCTCCTTATAATTAATATGGAGAATGGGGGTGGTAAGTGGGGGTACGGGCAATGTACGGAAACAAGAATTAACGGTATAATGAAACGACAAACAAAGAAACATTTACTTGTACAATTCTAAAACAACAACAAGATGCCTCATTCCAAACCTGGATAGCAATTTTTCACTCCAAACAAAAATGGCTACTCCAAACAAAAATGGCTATTTCTCACTTCAAACCAGAATGGCTACTCCAAAACAAAATAGCACCCCCTCACTCCAAACCTAAATGGTTACTCCTCACTCTATAAACATTTATGGCTACTCCAAACCAAAATGGCTACTCCCAACCTAAATGTCTACTCCTCACTCCAAACCTAGATGGCTACTCCAAATATAAATGGCTACTCCAGACCAAAATGACTACTCCTCACTCCAAACCTAAATGGCTACTCCAGACCAAAATGACTACTCCTCACTCCAAACCTAAATGACTACTCCTCACTCCAAACCTAAATGGCTACTCCTCACTCCAAACCTAAATTGCTACTCCTCACTCCAAATCTAAATGGCTACTCCAGACCAAAATGACTACTCCTCACTCCAAACCTAAATGGCTACCCCACACTCCAATAAGAGATGGCTACTCTACACTCAAATGAGAGAGGGCTACTAAACATTCCAATGAGAGAGGGCTACTCTATACTCCAATGAGAGATGGCTACCCCACACTCCAATGAGAGATGGCTACTCCCCACTTAGCAGGCTTTTTTTGTATGTGAATGGTGAGTGTGCAAACACACATGTCGCAGAGTCCATGCAGAAACAGAGAAAAATACACGTGTGAACATACATATCTTTGTCACCCCCCCCCTCTCTCTCTCTCTATATATATATATATATGTATATAACCTTATCAGCCCCACTTGGAGCATAGATCCTCAACAAATGCACCTCAGGTAATAAAATGTACATCTGTTCATATCTGATGAAGTTTTTCTGGTTGGCAGTTTCTACAGGATCTGGAAGATAGCTAGCCCCTTGCCCACTTTTACTTAGTCTCCCCTCTCTCTCACTCTCTCTATCTGTGTACGATACATAGAGCCGCCATTGCAGCTGATCTTTTTTCAGGAAGCCTTAATCAAAGCACTACATACGCTCTTGCAGAGTGCTTGTTTCGGCAGCAATTTTGTTTTACGATGAGATTGCTAGCCCCATACACAACGCTATTGACTACCCTTTTAAGACATTTAAGACATGCATATGCATATATATATATACACACACTTAACAAAAAAAGGAAACTTACTAGATATTTATTATTTAGTATTTGTGTTCTATCATCCACATACAACGAAGTTTGGGGAGAAGAAACTATACTCTATAGTTCGAACTGAAACAGCTGACAAGACATGTTCGTGTCTCGTGCGATTGTCTCCGCAGCGTCTATGAGGATGGGGGTCATTTTAAAAAAGGACAACGCTCAGTTCAGCGCATGTCCATTACGCACATTGATCATGGCTTAACATCTGCGCCTCATGGATCGAATGCAGCGACTCAGTTTATCCTGTGGAATGTTCTGCCACTCCGACAGGACTTCTTGACGGAGTTGCCATACCGTTTGTGGTGGATGCTGTCGTTGCTGAAGTGGACGTTTCAGCTCGTCCAAGATATGCTCAATTAATGACAGGTCTGGTGAAATGGCTGGCCAGGGCAAGATTGAAATTTGTCTGACTTGGAGTTCATCATGCACGACTCTGGCAACATGAGGATGGGCATTGTCGTGCTGCAGCACACCACCTGGTACATGGTTCAGGACGGGCATTGTCGTGCTGCAGCACACCACCTGGTGCAGGGTTCAGGACGGGCATTGTCCTGTTGAAGCACACCACCTGGTGCAGGGTTCAGGATGGGCATTGTCCTGTTGAAGCACACCACCTGGTGCAGGGTTCAGGATGGGCATTGTCCTGTTGAAGCACACCACCTGGTGCAGGGTTCAGGATGGGCATTGTCCTGCTGCAGCACACCACCTGGTGCAGGGTTCAGGATGGGCATTGTCCTGTTGAAGCACACCACCTGGTGCAGGGTTCAGGATGGGCATTGTCCTGCTGCAGCACACCACCTGGTGCAGGGTTCAGGATGGGCATTGTCCTGCTGCAGCACACCACCTGGTGCAGGGTTCAGGATGGGCATTGTCCTGTTGAAGCACACCACCTGGTGCAGGGTTCAGGATTGGCATTGTCCTGCTGCAGCACACCACCTAGTGCATGGTTCAGCACAAAAGACGTGATGTGGTTCTTCACGATCTCATCACAGTATCACAAGTCGGTAACAGCACCGTCTAAGATAACCAGGTCTGTCCGATGATTGGTGTAGATGTCTTCTCACACCACAACCCCTGCACCTCGTTGACAAGCGCGGTCTTTGATGCAGTTGTTGGCGTAGCACTCTCCATGTTAACGATACACTTTCTGACGACCATCGGCCCTTAAAAGATTGATCTTGTATACGTGAGTAAACAGTACTCTGTCACACAAAGCATCCCCAAATCGCAGATGTGGTCTGTCCTCGCCCAAGTAGCTGACCTTATTCTTCTAAGTACGGAGATGGTGCCAGAAGTGACAGTTGCTGACTGAAATCTGTTTCGCAGATGCCGTCTTGTCGATAATCGAGAACATCCCATGCTAGGCTGGTCAGCAACAGTTCCTGTCGTCTGGTAGCAATGTAGTCAACGCCTAACAGTATGTCTTGATAAATCAAATTGGCTTACTGTTATAGACACATACATTCCTCTTTCCAACAGCTCGTAACAACACATTTAGTTCAATACATGGAATCCTTGCAGTAGTTTGCTTCGGAACGAAATGAGTGGCAAAATAACAGCGGAATACTTCTCATGTCAATTTTATGAACGGCACGGGAATTGTGAGAAATTGTCCGGATAGTCGTTATTTTAATGAAATTAGATTTTGAAGGTCAGTTAACGGTCATTTCACATTCAGACCGGACTAAGAGAATTATTGGCTTTAACGGCCAAGAATCGTCTGTATGAAAACAACTTTCAAATATAAAAACATTCACAAAAATCTGGTCAGTTACTTTCTCCGCTCTGTCTGTCTGTGTGTTGTGTGTGTGTGTACACAAACATAAAAGTAAATAAATAGCATGTCCTTTGCCCTTTGTAGATCGTCGCTTCTTACAACCGGGAGCCTGTTTGGTTATCAGTTTCTTGACAAGTGTGCAGTAAAGTAGGTAGCCATTACCTTCTGTACATGGAGTTGTTATCAGTTTCTTGACAAGTGTGCAGTAAGGTAGGTAGCCATTATCTTCTGTACGTGGAGTTGTTATCAGTTTCTTGACAAGTGTGCAGTAAGGTAGGTAGCCATTATCTTCTGTACGTGGAGTTGTTATCAGTTTCTTGACAAGTGTGCAGTAAGGTAGGTAGCCATTACCTTCTGTACGTGGAGTTGCGAAAGAAAACCATGTCTGGCAAACTGGATAGGAGCGTGATTCAGCCACTTAACAGCCTTTTCAAGGCTCGCGGAAGAGTAAATATACTCATTATTGGCAACTAAACACCAACAGCAAGAATATATATTAAAGAATCAGTTGTGTTTAAGAAGCAACATAAACAAACGCAAAATGAATTATACAATTTCTTTATTTGAAAACCAATTGCTTGTTCCTTGCTGTTGTACAGCACATGTGCCGAGTACACAACACCTTCACATCACCTGACATAGATTATATGTGTTCCCTATTCCTAAAGTCACTGGCTCTTTATGCATGGATTATTTTGTGGACTTAGATATCAAACTCATCTTCCTCACGGAATGAATCGGGATTCTTATGTAACCTGATAAATGGTACAGAATCGTCAGCCCCGCCATTGCTGACCGAGTTGAGTTTATTGGCATTGACCTTCAGCTCGATGGCGACTCTCTGTTCACCTTCCTCGTCCATCTCGCGAGAAAATAATGTAACGTACCGCCCTTGCAGTGTTACCTTGACACAAGGACAGTGCCGTCGGCGCCTCCAGACCAGGACAGCACACACACCAAATATGGGCAGACACACACAAAGGATGATAATTCCTGTTGCTGATTGAAGAGAATAGTCGCGCGCGAGGTCATCGGGGTTCAAGGATTTAATGCTGCGTTCCTTTAACAGCAGTGGCTCCGCACATCTGAGAAGAATTATAGGACGAACAATTATAACACTTTGAAACCTTAGGCTTCTAAGCAAAACACAAATATGGATATGATCTTGCTCTGGCAAATGGAACATTTACTGACTATTTGGATCAGAGGCGTGTTGCGTTAACTTAAACACTGACACATAGCAACTGCTGCTTTTGGTAATGTGCACGGAGTAATGTAGATTTCTGCTCTATCCTATGACGATCGATTTGCCTTAACAAATGTGTGGCTTCATGCTTTTTGATTAGGACGAAACCTAAATAAATTCAATATTTGTCAGAGACATGATTGCTTGTTACAGTCGACTCAGTAAGAAAAGTGAAAAGTGAAAAGAGCAGTGAAAAAGGCAAATGCAATGTTAGGTATGATAAAAAGAAATATTAAACATAGGAGCAAGGAAGTGATCGTCAAACTGTATAAAGCTTTAGTTAGACCTAGATTGGAGTACTGTGTACAGGTGTGGAGTCCTTATCATAGAGGGGACATAAACATGCTAGAAAGAATACAAAAAAGAGCGACAAAGATGATAGTTGGATTCCAGAATTACAGTTATGAGGAACGACTCAGAAAAACGGGCCTACAGTGTCTCGAAGAGAGAAGAATTCGTGGTGACTTAATACAGGTTTATAAGATGATCAGAGGAATCGATAAATTAGACTATAACAAGTTTTTTAAAATACAGCCACCTACAATAACACGAGGGCATAGCTACAAGCTGACTAAAGAGAGGTCCAGGTTAGATATTAGGAAATATTTTTTTAGTCAGAGAGTGGTGTCTGCTTGGAATGCATTGCCAGGGGAGGTGGTGGAGGCAGGGACAGTTAATGCGTTTAAGAATAAACTGGATGCGCATAGATTTTAGAGCAAGGTGATGTAAATGTAACTGGTTGTATACAGACTCTGTAGGGTCTTCTAAACCAGTATAAAGACGTTAAGTTAAAAGGAAGAAGATGATGGATTCTCATTAGGTAGTCATTTTTGTGTTTTGTTAAAGTTTTGCCTTTCTGGATTATACTGGCGAAGGCACGCTTCTTTCAACCCCAGTACATATTCGTTTATGTTATATTAGGACGAATTGGCCAGTGTAAGGATGTGTGTGTGTTTTTTTTGTAATGTGTTACACCATAGCAATCTTACAGCACACAGTTTTGCCAATATTTTCTGTTGGCGAGAAGTCAACTTCCGAATCATCTTATATGTGTAACTATCATCATGTAGCATGTCATTTGCAGTATGTCGTTCTCACAGCAGCCGATTAGTAAGACAGACTCTCGGTCTCTGGCCAGAACGTCGCTCTCACAGCAGCCGATCAGTAAGATAGACTCTCGGTCTCTGGCCAGAACGTCGCTCTCACAGCAGCCGATCAGTAAGACAGACTCTCGGTCTCTGGCCAGAACGTCTCTCTCACAGCAGCCGATCAGTAAGACAGACTCTCGATCTCTGGCCAGAACTCACCCTTTATAGCCTTGCATATTGACTGTTTTTTCTACTTCGGCGTTCGTTCTGAAATGGACATTGTGACGCTGTGTCGTAGTTTATAGCGAGGCTGCTATATCTGCGCCTTTCGGCACGACACATCAGGTTTCAGCTGGCTTGTTTGTTTGCCTTCACACTGCGATCCCTGTCCCTTGGCCAGGTTACACTAGTGTAGCCTGTTTTCTGGGTCACACACGTAGAGTCGGAATAGAGTCTTGGTCAGCTATGGTTCGCTGACCCTGATACAAGCAGTCAGCTATGGTTCGCTGACCTGATACAAGCAGTCAGCTATGGTTCGCTGACCTGATACAAGCAGTCAGCTATGGTTCGCTGACCCTGATACAAGCAGTCAGCTATGGTTCGCTGACCCTTATACAAGCAGTCAGCTATGGTTCGCTGACCTGATACAAGCAGTCAGCTATGGTTCACTGACATGATACAAACAGTCAGCTATGGTTCACTGACCTGATACAAGCAGTCAGCTATGGTTCGCTGACCTGATACAAGCAGTCAGCTATGGTTCGCTGACCCTGATACAAGCAGTCAGCTATGGTTCGCTGACCCTGATACAAGCAGTCAGATATGGTTCGCTGACCTGATACAAGCAGTCAGCTATGAGTCGCTTGCTGCTGTCAGCTCATGCATCCTTGGATTGTAAGACAAGAAGGTCACCGGTCAACTCTGCTCTAACTATACAGCTGAGGTTCAAGCACTTGAACCAGCTGAGAATATTATTTATAGCAACTATTCAAAAGGAGGCGTACACTGTAGAGTTTTGGTCAGTGTTCAGATCTCACGTACAGTGTTCAGATCTCCTGTACAGTATTCAGATCTCCCGTACAGTGTTCAGATCTCACGTACAGTATTCAGATCTCCTGAACAGTGTTCAGATCTCCCGTACAGTATTCAGATCTCCTGTACAGTGTTCAGATCTCCCGTACAGTATTCAGATCTCCTGTACAGTGTTCAGATCTCCCGTACAGTATTCAGATCTCCTGTACAGTGTTCAGATCTCCCATACAGTGTTCAGATCTCCCGTACAGTGTTCAGATCTCCTGTACAGTGTTCAGATCTCCCATACAGTGTTCAGATCTCCTGTACAGTGTTCAGATCTCCCATACAGTGTTCAGATCTCCCAAACAGTGTTCAGATCTCCCAAACAGTGTTCTAGATCTCCAATACAGTGTCCTCAAAGGTCCTACTCATTGTCAATGTGCATTGGGCTGGAGGAAGTTATGAATGTTGACATGATTAGTGTCCCCCTATTGCAATGCCATGTATAGAGTATATTTCTAATATAAGATCGCTACGGTCAGAGTTAAGGGCAGAATATTGACCAAGACCCCACATCATGTCAGAGTCTGGTACAACACACTGATAAAGACACTTCCCCCCCCCCACCCCGTCCCTCCCATCCCTCAGCTCACGTCAGGATATGGTAAAACCCCAGCTATCGTCACGAGCTGGTACAACACACTGACAAAGACACCCCCCCCCCCCACCCTCCTCCAGCTATCGTCATGAGCTGGTACAACATACAGACAAAGACACCCCCCCCCACCCTCCTCCAGCTATCGTCATGAGCTGGTACAACATACAGACAAAGACACCCCCTCCCCCCCACCCTCCTCCAGCTATCGTCACGAGCTGGTACAACACACTGACAAAGACACCCCCCCCCCCCCCACCCTCCTCCAGCTATCGTCATGAGCTGGTACAACATACAGACAAAGACACCCCCTCCCCCCCACCCTCCTCCAGCTATCGTCACGAGCTGGTACAACACACTGACAAAGACACCCCCCCCCCCAAGCTCCCCCCCCCCAGGATCTGGTACAACATACCGACCGTACTGATGAAGGCAGCGAGAACGATGATACAGACAGATTTGTGTTTAAGTTTCAATTGACCACACATATTTCGTAGTCATGGCAACTCACGTGATCTCGTTCTCAATGCCGGCTGCTCTAATCATCCACTCTAGTCTGTCGTCGCAATACCACGGGTTCCCGCCAACTTTCAACTCTTCCAGCTGTTTCCACGGCAACACATCAGATTTCAGAGACGCCAATTTGTTGTTTTCTAGACGTATACGCTTGAGCGAAGCTAGATCATCTCCTAGAAATTTCCGGTTGATAATTGCAAGTTCCTACAAGTAATGGCAGAAAAAATATTGATAGTTAATTGTAATATTTTAGTTGGTGGGTTATTTGACGAAACAGCCATATCAACCACGAAACTGGACATTGAGGGTCCATATACTCGTACGAAGTCGTGCAATTCTAATTAATGTGCATACCCATCTACCGCCTCGTCATAAAGAGATAAAGAGTCGAGGCCCTTCCCATTTCAACATGACGTTACAAATATCTCTCTCGCCCCCCTCTCTCTCTCTCTCGCTCTCTCTCTCGTTCTATCTCAACCAACCCCCCCCCCCCCCCCCACCCCCCTTCCTCTTCCCCACGCTTCCGTGGAAAAGATATATAAAGTTGTTTACATTATTTGAAACGGCATAACTGCACTCCGACAGCTCCATAGGTACTCAGTCATCCCAGAAAATAGAGAACAGTGTGAGTACTAGTGGTCCAGTGGATGTACATATTCCTCCTCTGTTATCACAGGAAGTCATCTCTACTCGAACCACGATTTATTTCCCAATTCTTCAGTCTGAGAATTGCCAGTTCGCCGATTATAGTGTGAACGTTAAAAAGAAGAGACGGTCATTGATCGACCACATAATCTCATGACAAGAGACGGTCATTGATTAACCACATAATCTCATGACAAGAGACGGTCATTGATCAACCACAGAATCTCATGACAAGAGACGGTCATTGATCAACCACAGAATCTCATGACAAGAGACGGTCATTGATTGACCCCATAATCTCATGACAAGAGGCGGTCATTGGTTGACCCCATAATCTCATGACAAGAGGTGGTCATTGATTGACCACATAATGTCATGACAAGAGGTGGTCATTGATTGACCCATTAATCTCATGACAAGAGACGGTCATTGATTGACCACATAATCTCATGACAAGAGGCGGTCATTGATTGACCCCATAATCTCATGACAAGAGGCGGTCATTGATTGACCCCATAATTTGATGACAAGAGGCGGTCATTGATTGACCCCATAATCTCATGGCAAGAGGCGATCATTGATCAACCACAGAATCTCATGACAAGAGGCGGTCATTGATTGACCCCATAATCTCATGGCAAGAGGCGATCATTGATCAACCACAGAATCTCATGACAAGAGGCGGTCATTGATTTACCCCATAATCTCATGACAAGAGGCGATCATTGATTGACCACATAATCTCTTGACAAGAGACGATCATTGATTGACCCCATAATCTCATGACAAGAGACGGTCATTGATTGACCCCATAATCTCATGGCAAGAGGCGATCATTGACTGACCACACAATCCATATCCACATTCCTCAATATTGGTACCTGTTAGGCTCGTTCATTGTCCCACGAAGATCATCGTGATCCATACAAGCCCCTACAGGTTTGACGCCTCTGTGTCTGTTATCCCATGAACATCATCATGGCTCAAGACAGTAGATCCATACAAGCCCCCTACAGGTTTGACGCCTCTGTGTCTGTTGTCCCATGAACATCATCATGGCTAAGGACAGTAGATCCATTCAAGCCCCTTCAGGTTTGACGCCTCTGTGTCTGATACCAGTCATGCCGTTACCCAGCCCTTCTGTACCTTCCGAAGCAAGAATTGACAGCCCGATACAGTGACTGCTCTTGTTAAAGAGTTCTCAAATAGCCATCTCGGGAATAAGTTACTACATTGATCTCTATTCTCGTACTGGGGATCGATGTCATGCATGCACCAATCCGATCGACCGCAGCTTTACTTCTCACTGTATCAGATAAGCCCCATCCAGATCCCACAATGCACTGCATTCATTTATTTAGCTTTGCAATATCATCATCGCGCAGAGTTTTATTATTTATCAGCTGATAAACCTCAAGATCCGATTTACTATTGCACATATTTCTCTGGGATCCCTGCCACAGTAGATGATCACTGGGGTGTCATCTGTCACGCTATCGCCAGTGTAGTACCGTGCAGCCCAGACATGTATCTCATCTTTATAATGAGTGTATCCTTGTGCATCTAGTACAACTCATATTTTGGATGTGTTTCATAACTGTTCACACTGTGACATTGTCAGTGTGTTAATATGACGTCCATCACTAGCTGCTATAGTTGACACCGGTAGTAAGCAGGAGATAACAACAACAATGTAATAGACTTATGATACTTTAAAATAGAAGATAATAATATTGATTGTGACCTCAAATTTCTACAAACCGTGTGACGTAATAGATGAACGGCCCCGTTTTACATATTGTTTACGTTGTTAAATGTTAACATAATTCTTTAAATAAAATAATGTCAACTGTAAACAATTAGATGTGGTTAGGGATCAAGATGCTGAGCAGCACATGAGCTGCAGTGGTTAGCGACCCATAGCTGACTGCTAGCGTCAGGGCCAGGAAACCATAGCTGCCAAGACCCATCTACGCCTCCACGCGGTGATCCTGGATAACAGGCTGCAGCAGGGCAGACTGGCTAAGGAGAAGGGATCGAAGATGGAATGCTAACCCGGTACTCAATAAATGCTTGCTGAAGTCGGATGTGTTGGACCGAAAGGTGCAAATATCGCAGCCAAGCTGTAAACTACGACACAACGCATTCCGTTCTCTGGACTACATTCTGCTACTTACCCTTTCAGGGTTTGGTAGTGGGAGATTGAGAACGAACGAACGAAGAAGATGAGGTTAATTAAGGCACATACATTATTCAACTGAACCCCAATTAACACTACTGGACCCTGAAAACGGGCGCTAAAGATCACTAAGTTAGGTCGCACATGAGATTGACAACCTCATCACACTAAAGAAATTGAAGCAGCAGCATAAATTACTACTGCAAGATTGCATAAGTAAATGTTTTGGTACATGATACCCTGAACGGAACCAGCTACAGTGGAGACCCAGTGTGACTATTCGAGTATTGCATGATTTATAATTATTATTTCTATTTATCTTTCTGTAATAACGTGTAATTTTTGTCTGGAACTCTGTGAGAGTGTTTATACTGTCATCACTTCGTCAGTATGCTGCTGCATTATGTTGACACTCGCTCGCTAAGATGAGCAGTAACTTATCATTCTCACCAACCTTGTTTCCACTTATGGAGAGCGATACAAGGGCAGGAAATGATGCGAGAGCGTATGGACGAAGTTCTGCGAGTTCAGGCATGTTGTCTAGGACCAGACGTTTGACGCTGCTAAGATTAATGGGTCCTCTGTTGACTGGAGTAAATAAGAATCTGTCAGGTCTACAATCAAATCTTTACAGGTCAAGCACTACACATTGTTACCGAATTGCCACATAGAAAACAAAACTATACGCACAATTTACATACCATACGCACGTAAAATATTCACACAAATTAAATTTACACATAAAAACTGTATACAAAGCATTTACACACGTATGAAACAGACTAGACTACATACACAATCTTTAAACATCTGAAGTAGAATATCCGCAATATATATATATATATATATATATATATATATATATATATATATATATATATATATATATATATACATGTGAAGAAGAGTATCCTCAAAATCTAACTAACTTAACTTAACGTCTTTATACTGGTTCAGAAGACTCTGCAGAGTCTTATACAAGTTTCTTTTACTTGTATATTCACTTGATTAAAATTGCCAATACGGATCGAATCTATTCTTGAATGCATCAATTGACCCTAACTCCACTATTTCCTGTGGCAATGCGTTTCAAACATTCACCCCTCTCTGACTAAATAAATATTTACTGGTATCTAATCTGGACCTTTCTTTAGTTAATGTGTAACTGTGCCCTTTTGTCCCCTTATGCGGCTGTATATTGACAAATTTATAGCCTAATTTATTCTTTCCATTGATTATCTTATAAACCAGTATTGTCCCCACGAATTCTTCTCTTTTCTAGGCACTGCAGGCCGGTTTTCTGAGTCTTCATAACTGTAATTCTGGAATCCCACTATCAGATTTGCCTCTCTTCTTTGTATCCTTTCCAGCATGTTTATATCCCCTCTACAATAAGGACTCCACACCTGCACGCAGTATCTAATCTAGGTCTAACTAATGCTTTATATAATTTGACTATCACTTCCTTGCTCCTATGTTTAATATTTCTTTTTATCATAACCAATATTACATTTGCTATTTTCATTGCTTCCTGGACTTTATCACTTTATCGGATCAGGTATGCTCGGGCGATCTGTGCATTCACCATATAATTAGACCACGTCACTTATAGTCGGATCTCGTTCTCACTTGTGGTCATATACTCAGTCGATCTGTGCATACGCATATAATCAGAACACACATCGTTCCCAAAGTGTCCTGCACATACCACATACCTTCAGATCTCGTCCTTAGACAATCTGTACATCCACATACAATCAGAGCATTTACAAACAGGCGATCTGTGCATTCACAATTACTTAGATCACTTCATTCACACGAATCTGTGCATCCACATGTAATTAGATCACACTTCGTTCATTAGGTGTCCTGCACGTACGACACACATTAAGATCTCTTACTGTTCATAGGGTGTCCAACACAAACACCATTAGAGCGACTGGCCAAAGTTCGAGGTGTATGCAGGTCCAGTCCCCCTGCACACTCTCTCTTACTCCTGACAGTCTCTCAGCTTTCTTCCCAGCCAGTCTCTCGGCCACTCTCCTAGCCAGTCTCTTTGAGTTCATCTTTGCATAGTCATTAATAGGCTGAAGCAACAACAACGCTGTCCAATGGGCTTCTGTTGGTTTTCTGACTTAGCCATCACTCTAATTTGGAACTAACACCAACTAATTATTATTGGATCACTATCCCTGAATCCCTGTCACTCTAAATGTCGTAGACGGTCATGGCGGCATCTGAATGTCACCATAACTTTATTATTTTATGGTCAATATCATCCACAGGATTGTTGGTTACAACGGTTTGTGTATCATTCCTGACCAGGGTCATAATTCCCTGGCACTTATTGCATTCGCATCTATGCTGTGTATAGCCCGTGATGTTAATTTGTCATTGTGGAAGTATTGTTTCCTGGAGTAGAGCTATGTAGATTTGATGGTCTTGTAGTGTTTTGGTCAGCTCAGTTGCCCTGTTTTGTAATTCAGCAATGTTAAGTTGGAGTATATTAAGGTTCCCCATCGCTAACTTCTCGCACAGAGCAGGGGAATTATCTCTGCTGTGCGGGCCTTGGTAACCCAGGCGACGCCCGAGCTCGTTTGAAGAATGTTTATTGTTTCCTGGCATTGGAGTATTGAGTGTTTTGTTGCAGACTTCTGCCTCCCAAAGAGCACAATGAGTGCGCCTTTCTCCATGGGCGATATATGTATTTGGCCTTGCCGTTTTCTTCCTTGGTCATTTGGAGGTTTGCTGCGCCGATGAGGGTGAGATGGGGTGTCAGGTGGGGTTCACAGAGTGCATTCTCTGCTAGCCACAGGTGCTCTCATTACAGATCACACTTCTTTTTTCGGTATTTAGGATTTTTTCCTGTGGCTGTGTCACGTCCTGCCCACTATACCTTCACGATCTCCCCCATCCCCTCCCATCCCACAACAGCTCCTACTTTCCAATGACATCCAATGGCTCCACCCTTCCTCTCCACCCTTATAGTCAGAGCGTAGTCCGACAGTAGTGCAATGGCAGATCACCCGGTGCTCTCGCTGCAGCTGGGATGTTGGGCTAGGCTCGGATCGTCTTTGTGTGCCTCTACCATTATTGGACCTTTGGTACAGGTCTCGTAGGTTGGACAAAGAAAACGTACGAAGAGTCAAAACGGCTTATCAAAGCCAGATACATGACCAAATGGGAAACCGAACATACTGGTTACACCAAAAACGATGCCTATTACCAGTTGAACCGAAGAGAGCAGGTCGTTGTCTTCAGACTTTGCACTGGCCACAATAGACTGAGGTACCACCTATTCAACAAATTGAAGATAGGGTGTACCGACGAATGCCCGTGCGGTACTGGGAAAATGACCGCTGAACATCTGCTGCAGAACTGCCCGACATACGAGGATCAGAGAGAGCAGATGTGGCCATCACCAGTGGAACTGCAAGACAAGCTCTATGGCAGTGGTGACAGCCTCAGGATGACCGCCGCTTTTTTCGAAAAAATAATGGTTACTGTCTGACAGCGTACGAAGAAGAAGAAGAAGGACAAAGAAAAGTTTTGTAGAAAGGCAGACGACAGATGAGAAGAACATTTAACACATGGGTGGGGTTTGGGTTAGTAACAGCCAGAGCATATTCCCCTCGTCGGTGGGTACTGCGCTGTCACCTTAAGGGTCTACAAACTGTTCCCGGCCTGGTTATACCACCAGGTACTCGGTTGGTACTGCGCTGCCACCTTAAGGGTCCACAAACTGTTCCCGGCCTGGTTATACTACCAGGTACTTGGTGGGTACTGCGCTGTCACCTTAAGGGCCCACAAACTGTTCCCGGCCTGGTTATACCACCAGGTACTCGGTGGCCCTCATAGCAAACTCAGTAAACAACAGTCACTCACGAGAAGGTGTTGCTATGGACACGTTTGTGCAGGAGACGCCCTATGCCAGAGGCTTGCTGTCAGCCAGATAGCAGCTTCCGGGGCAATGACTGCAGCCTGGATGTGAGAGGCTGTAGATTCGCATCAGCATCCATTTGATGTAGACGGGACATTGTGCAGACCCTACACCGACCCTACACATAAAACATGCACACTTGCGAAGCAAACTTCATGTACAATGTCAGATATATATTTCAACACTTAAGGGCTTCAATGAGTTTCCTTAGTCGAACAGAAACAAGATCAATAAATGGCGCAGGTGTAATGCTTCCTGTCAGCACCATAAACACACAATCAGGGGCTGTCTGCCCAGTTCTCTAGTGCCTACCTTGTCGTATTGGGTTCTGGCTGAGGTCAAGAGTTTGTAGCTTTGTCACTTTGTTCAAGGCTGTATAGGGTACGCTGGTCAGACGGTTGTTCCTCAGGTCCAGAGCTTGAAGACTGGAATCACTGTAAGACCACAAGAAACTGCTATAATATTATTGTTTGTTTTGTCTATTCTCCTTACTAACATGACTTGCTGAATTATTTAATTAGGAAACAAATAATTTACTTTCTGCATATTTTGTCTGCAGGAAGAAATAGAACAATGCAGCTACACATGTGCTAGGCTTGTATACGCAGGGGCAGAGAAAAGACATTGAGGGAGTAAGAACAGATGCAATTAAATAGGAAGGCAGAGCGATTGTTGTCTTGTGATGCAGGGACATTAGCGGAGAGCAAGACCTTAGCTTTAGTCCGTCTTTTAATTCATAAGCAAGGTCCGAAGCAATTTTCTACTAAACTGCATGTCAGATCCAAATGATTTGTCACATGCAGTCGTAGAATATCCATTTTGTTATAGAGATATTTTTTTCACAAAGATATTTTATGTATTTTGAAAAATGTATTCATTACTCTATATTAAATGCAATCTCAGTGAATGGGACATAATTTGCAACATGTTTAAGGTACACAGGCGAGCTGAACGGAGAAGACTGTAACAATCACAGGGGAATATCGTTCCTCAACACCGTAGGCAAAGTGTATGCTCGCATCATCCTGAGCAGGCTACGAAAGCTGGTCGACAGGGTGTACATGGAGTCTCAGTGTGGTTTCCGCGCAGAAAGGTCAACTGTTGATATTGGATTTTCACTGAGACAATTGCAAGAGAAATGCAGAGAACAACACAGACCCCTATTTCTTGCCTTCATCGACCTCACCAAGGCATTCGACCTGGTAAACAGAGAGGGTCTTTTTAAAGTATTGTCTAAAGTTGGCTGCCCACCTAAACTACTGATTAGGTTTTCATATGGGCATGAAAGGTACAGTGATGCATGATGTTCAGGAATCTGAGGCCTTCGAAATTAACAGCGGAATTAAACAAGGCTGTGTCCTGGCTCCGACTCTATTCTGTATTGTCTTTGCCTTCGTGCTTACACGCCTTTGGAACTGCCACAGAGGGGGGTCTTTCTGCATTCTAGGTCAGATGGGAGACTATTCAAATCAACCAGACTGCGAACAAAAAGTAAGAGAAGGGAGACTGCCATTCGAGATATGCTCTTCACAGACGATGCTGCCTGTTCGCCCACACGAATGCCGAGTTACAGATCCTCATTAATAGGTTAGCAAAATCTTGTGATCTGTTTGGACTCACTATCAGTGTAGAAAAACAAAAGTGATGGCTCAGGGTGCAGATCCTTCAGACATTGTCTTAAATGATAAAAATCTGGAAGTAGTACATCACTTTAACTACCTCGGATCTATCATCACCGACAACCTTTCACTAGACCCAGAGCTGGATCTATCATCACCGACAACCTTTCACTGGACGCGGAGCTGGATCTATCATCACTAACAACCTTTCACTGGACCCAGAGCTGGATCTACCATCACCGACAACCTTTCACTAGACCCAGAGCTGGATCTACTATCACCGACAACCTTTCACTGAACCCCGAGCTGGATCTACCATCACCGACAACCTTTCACTGGACCCATCATCACCGACAACCTTTCACTGGACGCGCAGCTGGATCTACCATCACCGACAACCTTTCACTGGACCCAGAGCTGGATCTACCATCACCGACAACCTTTCACTGGACCCAGAGCTGGATCTATCATCACCGACAACCTTTCACTGGATGCACAGCTGGATCTACCATCACCGACAACCTTTCACTGGACCCAGAGCTGGATCTACCATCACCGACAACCTTTCACTGGACCCAGAGCTGGATCTATCATCACCGACAACCTTTCACTGGACCCAGAGCTGGATCTATCATCACCGACAACCTTTCACTGGACGCGGAGCTGCAGAAACGATTAGGAATGGCCTCATCAGCACTTGCCAGGCTCTCACAGAGTGTGTGGAATAACAACATGCTGACCATCTCCACACAGATTGCTGTGTACAGATCATGTGTGATTAATACCTGCTCTATGGCAGCGAAACATGGACATTGTATGTCACTAATGAAAAAAGGCTAAATGCGCTGCCTGAGACGCATACTTTAAATTTCATGGAGTGACAGAATGACAGAGTGACAGACGATGTGTTGGACCGTGCAAAGGTTGCCAGTTTAGCTACGATCCTCCGCCAGCGTCGCTTGCGGTGGATTGGTCACGTGGGTAGAATGGAGGATGTGCGAATACCAAATTATATCCTATAGGGAGAGCTGACCACGGACAAACGTCAAATAGGTAGAACCTTCCTCTGCTACAAAGATGTTTGCAAGAGTGACCTGAAGAAGGCGTTGGATATGAACACATGCAACTGGGAGGAGCTTGATAAAGACAGACCTGGCTGGAGGCAATTTTTGTGTGTTGGTCTGCAGACAGCGGAAGACAAGATGCGTCAAGATGCAGACTCCAAACGTGTGCCTCCAAAGCAAAGGCAACAACTGACTGCCCCCTCTCTAGCGTGAAGTCCATTGTCTCTCGAGACTGACAGGATGCCAATCAATACACATTAATAGTTTGAGGCGTGGTTATTCTGGCATATAGTTGCTTTTGAAACTTACATTGATATCAATTTCAAAATGAGTTTGAAGTGTACATTTATAACAATGCAAAAGGTTACCGTTTTACTATAACAATTTTATCCGCAGGGAATCTAAGATGGGTCATTTATATTGCGACATTCATGACTCAGAGAAATGAACGCAATTGACGTTTGGTCTGGATAGATCATCCTTTTACCGTTGGATTGAATAGGACAGTGGATTCATATCAAGCAAGGAAGGAAAAGGAAATTTGACGATTTTGACAGAGATGTCATAAAACGGGAGATATTGAAACTGTTGACGAGAAATCAACTTGTTACTCTCCGGAAACTAAAATGAATATTAGAGCTTGTGTGGGCTAAAGTTGAAGGACAAGTTGCCGAACAGAACAGGATAATTAAAATGTGTGATGTTGAAGTGCTGACACGTGAGTACCTTTCAAAAACAGACATTCAGTTCTGGAAGAAGTTTGTTGAACATGTGCTCGGAGATGAAGTGTGTTGAACATGTGCTCCGGGAAGAAGAACAGTACTGGCAACGAGATGGATTACAATTTGACCAGCCAGTAACAATTTTCAACCTCTTTGAATCGACAGATTCGGATGATTAATATCATCTGTTGTGAACATACTGATTAGTAGACAGATGAATTAGAGTATGTTTATCAAAACTAGTAGGTGTGCAGACAGTAGTTACAAATACATTGCAAAATTCCAATGCGTTATATAACATAAAAATAAGTTGCGCAGTTGATACAGCGTTGGGATGTCTAAGGGTGACCGAAGGACTGTACTAACTGTTGCAAATTGGTGCCATTTTTACGATTGTATATAAAGGGCAACACAAACAGTCAATTCATCTATCAAGATATTTAGGAGATACGACTAAGAACAAAATGCAGATAAATTCAATTGCGTACTGTAAAATCTTAAATTTAATGTCATTTCTTTGCAATGGTCCTTAAAGATCAAAAGAATTCGCCGATGCGCAAATGTCTTAACATCTATGAACTAAATACTATCAATGTTTTAGCGTCATGGATATTCTAAGGATGCATGCGAAAAATCATTTGGATCTTACATGCAATTTAGTAGAAAATTGCTTCGGACCTTGTTCACATATTAAAAGATGGACTTTAGACACACTCCAGCCCAAACACACACCTGTGCAACACACACACACATTCTCACTCACACACGCAAACAACACACATACACACCACATGCAACATACACACACACCCTCACTCACTCACAAACGCACACACCAGACAAAACACACACACTCACTCACACATACATACTCACTCACATACACACCCCTCATTAACACAGACACTCACATATACTCACACCACATACAGCTACACAGTAAACTTGCCTGTCATTGAGTTGTGTTCCCTATTGTTACATAATTCATACGATTACGATGTGAAAGTCAGCCATTGTTGGAAACCGCTTAGAATCGGCGGTACCCACTAGACAGTTTACAGCAAATCAAGAATGTGTACCACCTCCAATATGAGTGTAGGAAAATGGCAGCTATTTGAAAGTAACACTTGTTTTGCAATACGCAGAAGTTAAGATTATATGGTCAAAATTAATTTTGATATTTTAAAATGTGTGCAATTTTGTATTTAACAGACTTTAAATGTTGCTCGAGTGCAACACTTTACAAGTACATTTAAAGCAAAAAATAAAAAAAAATAAAAACATACCATTTCTCACCAAAAGAAAATGTACAGTAATAAGGATTATGTGTTTATTTATTTAATCCATATTCTGCCCCTGTCAATTCAAACATTTATATATTCCACAGCAGACATACATCACATCAGTGTGTGGTTAGTATACATTACTGCAAAAATATGCTTAATAACTCCCAACACATAAAATACAAACATGAGAAATAAATAATAATTAATCACGTTATTAGTACCTCCCCCCAGCTACAGGAAGTTTAAAATATTTTCTACGGGTTGCCGACGACACTAGACTACCTGGCAACAGATATTAATAACATGCCAGTTTGATTACCAGAATATTGCTCTTCAGTCATGTCGACATCATTTGAGTGACAGTGGCACGTAAACAACCAACTTGTATGGAAGCAATCGCTGGTTAATTGGACACGCTGGTTAATTAATCAGCGGCGTAGCTATGAGCACCAGAATGGGCCCCAGCTACGCTTGTCTTTTCATGGGTTACCTAGAATACTTGATCTGGCTTCAATTCCAGGGCCCTTTTCCTTTAATGTATTATCGATACATCGATGATGGGATTGGCATTGCTGACATGTCTGAGAAGGATCTCCTAAACTTTATCGACTTTGTCAATGACTTCCATCCATCTGACATTTCCCTCACATCTGTCCACTTTCTGGACATCACTGTCTCTATCTGCCTACTACAAACCCACTGACGGCCACAACTACCTCCTCTACACTTCCTCCAATCCTCAATCCTGTCGCGATTCGCTTCCTTTCTCCCAACTCCTCCGCCGCCGACAGGATGACAACGACTTCCTTCTCAGGGCCCACGAGATGCTTGACTTCCTTCTCAGGGTCCACGAGATGCTTGACTTCCTTCTCAGGGCCCACGAGATGCCTGACTTCCTTCTCAGGGCCCACGAGATGCTTAACTTCTTCCGCAAGCGACTCTACCCGGAGACCACTCTCTCCTCTGCCCTCGAGCGGGTTCTCACTATCTCCCGTCAAGACTCCCTCACTCCCACTCACCGTCCTCCCTCTGACCGTGTGAAACTCGTCCTCACTTATCACCCTCATTGCGCTTCTGTCCGGGATATCCTATTCCGCCATCTCCCTATTCTTCACTCTGATCCTGCCACTCGTAAAGTTTTTCCCGATCCTCCCCTTGTCGCCTACAAACGGGACAGGAACCTGAGGGACTTGCTGGTCAGTAGTTGCCTACACACCAGCCCTCACAGCCTCCCAGGCACCAGGCCGTGCAAAAATGCACGTGGCTGTGTTACCTGCCCTCATGTCATCCTTTCTCGCTCCATTACCTTCCCTAAGGCTGAATTCTTCATTAAAGAGGGGTTCACATGCAATTCCCGTAACCTCATCTATTCTATCATCTGCCGCCAGTGTGGTATGACATGCATTGGGGAAACTGGTATGGAACTGCGGGAGTGTTTCCGCCAACACCTCAACGACATACGTAACCGCACTGGTTCCCCAATTGGCAGCCACTTCAATGGTCCTGAGCACCGGGGTAAGGCTGACGTTAGTGTCACTGGTCTAGTCTCTTGCTTCTCTGACACCGGGGTAAGGCTGACGTTAGTGTGACTGGTCTAGTCTCTTGCTTCTCTGACACCGGGGTAAGGCTGACGTTAGTGTCACTGGTCTAGTCTCTTGCTTCTCTGACACCGGGGTAAGGCTGACGTTAGTGTCACTGGTCTAGTTTCTTGCTTCTCTGACGATCGTCACCGATTCGCCCTTGAGAACAGACTTATCTCCAGCATGGGTTGCCTCCAACCGCATGGCATTAATATCTTCCATACCTTTCTATAAAATCTCATACTGGCCCCCATCTATTTGTCTTCCTTTGCTCCCCCCTCCCCCCTTCCTTCTATCAGTCTCCCCCCCCCCACTCCTAAATTAATCTCACCCCCTCCCGGCTTATATCACCTTTTTGTTCTCCCACCTGGATCACTATTTGGCCTCTTCAATATTTGGCCCCCACTGGCTTATCCGGCGCATTACCCCTCACTTCTTACGCTCTCATGGCCACCTTATTTGACCGCTCACCTTAATTTTCAGTCGATTTTCCGATTCAACCAGTCGCTTAGACAGACTGGGTCTACCATCAGATAAGTAGACCATTTTTTCCTTATATGTTGATTTGCTAGTTCAGTACTGTTGTTATTTGTTGTCCCTGATGAAAGCCTATTGGTCGTAACGTAGGTTTTGTTTGTGTTCTTGTGTTGGTGCGGTATCTGACTATATCCATTTGAAAAATAGAATAAACTTAACTTTAATCAACTTTAACATTTTTTTTCATTAATTTTTTTCCGTTTATTGGACACGCCCTACTGTCTGAAGTTCAAGCATGTCGTCTGCTGGAATATAGATGATCAGTAACGTGCGTGACCAGCCACGTGCATTGAAACAAACCAGGCGGGGTTGTTGGTTGGCTGGTTGCTAGTGCCGACAATGGGTTGGTAACCCTTTTTGTGCGCCCTGAAAAGGACGGATCTTGTGTCAGATTGCAGAAGATTTCATGACGTCACGAGCGTGCTGATGAAGTGGACCGGGAACCTCCAGGCGGTTGTGCAATGCTTGGCTTCATCTGCGTGTCACTCACTACTAAGGGGATCACGTAGCACCTCACCTTGTTAGCCAGACTGTTGTTATCGACAACAGACCGTTTCCAAGGCGACCAACGAGGAGGTCAGGTGAGGGTCTTGACCAGTATATTTCTCCTGACCCTAGCTAACAGTGCTTGATCTGTGTGCGTTGTCTGACCCTGGCTAACATCGCTTGATCTGTGTGCGTTGTCTGACCCTGGCTAACATTGCTTGATCTGTGTGCTTTGTCTGACCCTGGCTAACATTGCTTGATCTGTGTGCTTTGCCTGACCCTGACTATCATTGCTTGATCTGTGTGCTTTGCCTGACCCTGACTAACATTGCTTGATCTGTGTGCTTTGCCTGACCCTGACTAACATTGCTTGATCTGTGTGCTTTGTCTGACCCTGACTAACATTGCTTGATGTGTGTGCTTTGCCTGACCCTGGCTAACATTGCTTGATCTGTGTGCGTTGTCTGACCCTGACTAACATTGCTTGATCTGTGTGCGTTGTCTGACCCTGACTAACATTGCTTGATCTGTGTGCTTTGCCTGACCAGACGTTAGCTTCATTGTCAAGCAACCTCGTGACTCCTATTGCCGGTTTTGAAACAGATGGCAAATAATTAACTTTGCTGATCGTTCCAAGATGTCCAGGAGATGCTCAATAGGTTGGAGATCAAATGCGAGCGCTGGCTAGTCCATGCCGGTGACATGTTTCTGCTGGACGAAGTCATTGACAACACGCGCTCGATGTGGAGTGACCTAGTCTTCTTGGAGCACACCGCCTTACCCCATAGGCTGAAGTGCTGGGAGGACAAGAGGCTGCAGGATGGAATCTGTAGATAATGCATGTCAGGTCCCTACAATACCGAGGTACTTCATGCCTAAACCACCATTGTACTATGATCTAGCCACTTCTATAGCTCTCTTGGAAGCGCTCCCTAGGTCGTCTTTATACATGAATTCTGCCATCTTAAACGACATTGTGAACCTTGATTCACCTGTAGAGAGTAACATGGACCAATGCTGACGAGTCCATGCTAGATGAAGTCATGGCTAACAGCAAGATATACGTGTAAGGCGAGGGCGAACTACAGGGAGTCTTGAGTGAAGACTTGCCTCATGAAGCCGGCTGCGAATCCTTTGGGTGTTGCCAGGGATGTTGATGTTGCTCTCAGTTGTGCTATCATTGCGTTAGAGGTGAATGTTCTGTCTCTCAGTTCCACTAGCACGACGAATCAATCTTGTTGGTAATTTGCTATTTTTTGAACGCACAGACCTCCTTCTGTCTTCTTCCACAGTTCTAGTGTAGATAAAGCGATCTGGCAGACTATGAATGACCAATTGGTTTGTTGAAAGTCGTCTGGCAGCATCTCGTATTGCAACATTTTCTTAAAGCATGTCACGAAATAAACTAAGGCGATTTGAAAAGTTATGCCTTTGAGGGGATACTTTCATGAATGGGCAAGATTTACACATGATCCATGCATTGTTATTAAAGCTTGGAATATCATTTAGATGATGTGTCATTATTTATCAATGTAGTCACCATCCTGGTCCACACGCAAACGCCAACGTCGAACAAGCTGTACGATGGGTGCGGTCAAATTTCGTCAAACTTGAGACACTCCAATGCAGCCATTGTTTGTCGACACGTTTGTGGTCGAGCATTGTCCCGCTAAAGAATTGTGTGCGTGCCCACACAAACACGCAGCAAATTGCTTGAAGTTTCTTTAAAATGGTCACTTATCGATAGGAGCTGAAGGTATTGCCGTGCTCCAGACATTCAGAGTGGACTACGCCCTCGAAGTCCCACAAGGTGGAAATTTCCCGCCGAGGCGACGACCTTGAATATTTTAGGGAAGGTGAGTTCTTATGTATGTACTTCATAGATTGGAGTTTGTTTTCTGAGTTGTGATAATGTGCCCATGATTCGTCGGAAGTGACAATTCGGCGGAGAAAAACATCGCTTTCCTGTTCATATCACGTCAGAAGTTCTTGACACACCTGCTGCCGGCGCTGTTTCATATCCGGTGTGAGCATAAGAGGGACCCATCTCGCACCCGTTTCCTATGTCAGCATGGTAGGGACCCATCTCGTACACACTTTCCTATGTCAGCATGCGAGGTACCCATCTCACACACACACTTTCCTATGTCAGCATGCGAAGGACCCATCTCGCACACAGTTTCCTATGTCAACATGCGAGTTATCCATCTCACACACACTTTCCTATGTCAGCATGCGAGGGACCCATCTCACACACACTTTCCTATGTCAGCATGCGAAGGACCCATCTCACACACACTTTCCTATGTCAGCATGCGAGGGACCCATCTCACACACACTTTCCTGTACCCAAACGAGGGCAGGGATAATGTGATGGACTTGCTAAATCCCAAAACATAAACAAATTGCGGCGTAATCTTTCTGCTTGGCTCGGCGATTGGCAGGAATCAACTCGTCCACTAGAGCTTTGTGATGTGTGTCCGGTGTTGTGATTGGTCGTCTGCTGCGAGTTGTGTCATGCCAATTCATCTTTGCTAGATTGTCACAAAAGACCAGTAGTAGTACCAATACAGAAAGGAGTACGTCAAGGAGACCTCATCTCACCGAGCCGTTTTTCTTGCATGCCTGAAATCCGTCATCAGCCGGTGGTAGGGATACATTTGGCATCAACATAAATGGCAGGCTGTTAATTGACCTTTGCTTTTCAGATGATCTAGTACTCATCACGGGGGCAGCCACATACGCCAATGAAATGCTAGCAGCGCTACAACGAGAGGGAAAGATAGCGGAACTCAAAGTGAACACGTCCAAAACGAAAGTCATGCGCAATCGATTCGCTTCCCGCGACCCAGTTTTTCTAGATGGAGAGAAACTCGACGGCGTGGACGAGTACATCTACCTTGGGCGTCTGCTCAAGCTGCAGAACGACTTGAGCCCAGAGTTGACAAGACGGCGGAGCGCGGGATAATCGACTTTCTCTTCGATAAAGCCAGTACTGAACAACATCCAGGACCAGAACCTGCGCACTTCTCTTTTCGACTCCACATCCCTACATGCAATATGTTATGCAACGGAAACATGGACACTCACGAAGGAGACGGAGTCCAAACTCAAAGTGACTCGAGCCTCCCTCGAGACACGCATGGTCGGCCTCACCTATCATAGCCAACGCATAAAAGGTCTTCACAACTCGGCCATACGTCAATTGTCCCTGGTGGAAGATGCAGTTATTTATGCAGACAAGATAAAAGATCGCTAGAGAGGGCACTTATTGCGAAGAATGGACGATCGTTGGAGCACACCGACAGCAATATGGTACCCCAGAGACAAGATACGACCACGGGGACGACCACCAACACATTGGTCCGACTCCCTTGCATCCCGCAACAACATTTACGATGCCACAGATGGGTGACTCATTCTCCACTGGTCCACCGTGGCCCAAGACAGGGACCATTGGAAGAGAAGTTGGGAAACACAACGGTATAAACGCCGCTGAAGAACGAGTCGTCCGGTAATCCAGTAATATATCACCTTCTCACATTATCCCCTGCGTCAGTCCAGCAAATATACTACGAGGTATATGCACGGAAACCAACAACATTGTGCATGTGTCTCGACTTTTTGTAACGCTGTGCCAATACGCGCCTAGGTCTTTGGTTAGTCCATCTCGCCTCCACATGGGTGAGCGGCCCGCGGACGTGTTCAGCAATAGGGCCACCAAAACGTTATTCCACGTGAACATCTGTTGTCAGGCATGTGTTCTACGTGTCAATGATTGCAGGCCAGCAATGCATGCGTCATATCGCTGCTTCCACGTCATTGTGATGTGTGATGTAGAATTTCTTGATTACAGATCTTATTCCGGCATTGCCATTTTTAGAAGTCGTTCCATTGCTCTCTGAGTTACTCGTAGATTCTCAGCATCTGTTTGCCTAGGACCCACAATACGCTAATTATATATATAGTTTTTGACATTTATATTATTGGTTGTATCAGGTATGGCTTGAAATATTGATTAACTTGCCTGTAAAAGGCATTTTCATGGAAGCTCTCAATGTTGTTGTCCGAGAGTATGAGAACCTGAAGGTTGCCCAAGTCACCAAAGATGTGTTCTGGAAAGGAAGTTAATTGATTCTCTCTCAGATTCAGATATTCTAGTTTGTCGAGGCCCTGGAATAATAACACGAGTAACGCAATTATAAAACTTACCAACCATGTCAGATTTGTATATGATGGATTCACATAAGCTAAGTAACAAATATGATTGTTGCGTCCAGTATGTCCGTTGTTTGGTCATTCATTCCAGAGGTCATACACTCAAACCAGTCAACAGGCGAGTCAATACAAGTTCTATCGCCACGGGCCACCATCACAATCAAGCTCTGTATTCTTCCTCTATATAACCTAGGAGACCGTTAGGCCACCACATCTTACTGTGCCACCACTTCTTACTGTACCACCACATCTTACTGTGCACCACATCTTACTGTGCACCACATCTTACTGTGCACCACATCTTACTGTGCACCACATCTTACTGTGCCACCACATCTTACTGTGCCACCACTTCTTACTGTGCCACCACATCTTACTGTGCCACCACTTCTTACTGTGCCACCACATCTTACTGTGCCACAACTTCTTACTGTGCCACCACATCATACTGTGCTGCCACATCTTACTGTACCACCACATCTTACTGTGCACCACATCTTACTGTGCCACCACATCTTACTGTGCCACCACTTCTTACTGTGTCACAACATCTTACTGTGCCACCACATCTTACTGTACCACCACATCTTACTGTGTCACAAAATCTTACTGTGCCACCACATCTTTCTGTGCCACCACATCTTACTATGCCACCACTTCTTACTGTGCCACCACATCTTACTGTGCCACAACTTCTTACTGTGCCACCACATCATACTGTGCTGCCACATCTTACTGTACCACCACATCTTACTGTGCACCACATCTTACTGTGCCACCACTTCTTACTGTACCACCACATCTTACTGTGCACCACATCTTACTGTGCCACCACATCTTACTGTGCCACCACATCTTACTGTGCCACCACTTCTTACTGTGCCACCACATCTTACAGTGCCACAACTTCTTACTGTGCCACCACATCATACTGTGCCACCACACCTTACTGTGCCACCACATCTTACAGTGCCACAACTTCTTACTGTGCCACCATATCTTACTGTGCCACCATATCTTACTGTACTATCAAACGCATGTTGCGAGGTTAGTGTTGGATAAGATATTTCGTTGCTTAACTTATGGTTTGTATCAGCGTCCAAACGGATGTGCCTGTTCGAATGTGACATCTTACAAAACGCATTTGCCTGTTCGAATGTGACATCTCACAGAACGCATTTGCCTGTTCGAATGTGACATCTCACAGAATGCATTTGCCTGTTTGAATGTGACATCTCACAGAACGCATTTGCCTGTTCGAATGTGACATCTCACAGAACGCATTTGCCTGTTCGAATGTGACATCTCACAGAACGCATTTGCCTGTTCGAATGTAACATCTCACAGAACGCATTTGCCTGCTCGAATGTGACATCTCACAGAACGCATTTGCCTGTTCGAATGTGACATCTCACAGAACGCATTTGCCTGTTCGAATGTGACATCTCACAGAACGCATTTGCCTGTTCGAATGTGACATCTCACAGAACGCATTTGCCTGTTCGAATGTGACATCTCACAGAACGCATTTGCCTGTACGAATGTAACATCTCACAGAACGCATTTGCCTGTTCGAATGTGACATCTCACAGAACGCATTTGCCTGTTCGAATGTAACATCTCACAGAACGCATTTGCCTGTTCGAATGTGACATCTCACAGAACGCATTTGCCTGTTCGAATGTAACATCTCACAGAACGCATTTGCCTGCTCGAATGTGACATCTCACAGAACGCATTTGCCTGTTCGAATGTGACATCTCACAGAACGCATTTGCCTGTTCGAATGTGACATCTCACAGAACGCATTTGCCTGTTCGAATGTGACATCTCACAGAACGCATTTGCCTGTTCGAATGTGACATCTCACAGAACGCATTTGCCTGTACGAATGTAACATCTCACAGAACGCATTTGCCTGTTCGAATGTGACATCTCACAGAACGCATTTGCCTGTTCGAATGTAACATCTCACAGAACGCATTTGCCTGTTCGAATGTGACATCTCACAGAACGCATTTGCCTGTTCGAATGTGACATCTCACAGAACGCATTTGCCTGTTCGAATGTAACATCTCACAGAACGCATTTGCCTGTTCGAATGTGACATCTCACAGAACGCATTTGCCTGTTCGAATGTGACATCTCACAGAACGCATTTGCCTGTTCGAATGTAACATCTCACAGAACGCATTTGCCTGTTCGAATGTAACATCTCACAGAACGCATTTGCCTGTTCGAATGTGACATCTCACAGAACGCATTTGCCTGTTCGAATGTAACATCTCACAGAACGCATTTGCCTGTTCGAATGTAACATCTCACAGAACGCATTTGCCTGTTCGAATGTAACATCTCACAGAACGCATTTGCCTGTTCTTCTTCTTCGTACGCAGTCAGACAGTAACCATTATTTTTTCGAAAAAAGCGGCGGTCATCCTGAGGCTGTCGCCACTGCCATAGAGCTTGTCTTGCAGTTCCACTGGTGATGGCCACATCTGCTCTCTCTGATCCTCGTATGTCGGGCAGTTCTGCAGCAGATGTTCAGCGGTCATTTTACCAGCACCGCACGGGCATTCGTCGGTACCACCTATCTTCAATTTGTTGAATAGGTGGTACCTCAGTCTATTGTGGCCAGTGCGAAGTCTGAAGACCACGACCTGCTCTCTTCGGTTCAACTGGTAATTGGCATCGTTTTTGGTGAAACCAGTATGTTCGGTTTCCCATTTGGTCATGTGTCTGGCTTTGATAAGCCGTTTTGACTCTTCGTACGTCATACTAGTATCTGTTTGTGGTAGTCTTGCACCTTCTTTTGCCAGTCTGTCTGCCTCCTCGTTGCCTTGGATGTTGCAGTGTGATCGGACCCACTGTACCACTACCCTTTTTGGTGCGGACTGCTGGCAGTTTGCAGAGTGCTGCTCTTAAGTCATTAAGCTCAGTGTTTTTCTGGCTTTTTAGCGCTGTGACTACGGCGAGAGCATCTGTAAGCAGGACTATATGGCTTTCATTTTCATTGTGTGTCACCATTTCTTCCACTGCCGCCCTCAGTGCCTCTGCCTCCGCTCTGAAATTGCTTGTGTACTTACCAGTAGCGAATGACAGTGTTATTTTTCTGCCATTTGGTAGGTTCAGGAATGCTCCTGCCCCTCCGTTCTGTGTAGTGTTTGTTACAGAACCGTCGGTGTATGCATGGGTCCAGTCCATGCTTGGGTAGCTTTTCGATATGAAGCTTAGGGTAGTATCTCTCCTTTCTTTTTCAGTCTGGCAGTTTTTGTTTCCAATACCTGGTATATTTTCTACCACCTCTGGAAATATATCCTGCCTCCAGGTAGGTTTTTGTACAGTAGTGATGGGTTTTGGTGTTGTTAGTGCGTTTATGGGATCTTCGTGCATCTTTGCTTTGGCTATTTCTGCAACGTTTCTCCGCTTTAGTTTCCCATTTACCAAATTGTTTAGTCTCTGGTGCATTGGATGGTCAGTCAGTCTTCGGAGTTTCTCTGTTCGAATGTAACATCTCACAGAACGCATTTGCCTGTTCGAATGTAACATCTCACAGAACGCATTTGCCTGTTCGAATGTGACATCTCACAGAACGCATTTGCCTGTTCGAATGTGACATCTCACAGAACGCATTTGCCTGTTCGAATGTGACATCTCACAGAACGCATTTGCCTGTTCGAATGTAACATCTCACAGAACGCATTTGCCTGTTCGAATGTAACATCTCACAGAACGCATTTGCCTGTACGAATGTAACATCTCACAGAACGCATTTGCCTGTTCGAATGTAACATCTCACAGAACGCATTTGCCTGTTCGAATGTGACATCTCACAGAACGCATTTGCCTGTTCGAATGTAACATCTCACAGAACGCATTTGCCTGTTCGAATGTGACATCTCACAGAACGCATTTGCCTGTTCGAATGTAACATCTCACAGAACGCATTTGCCTGTTCGAATGTAACATCTCACAGAACGCATTTGCCTGTTCGAATGTAACATCTCACAGAACGCATTTGCCTGTTCGAATGTGACATCTCACAGAACGCATTTGCCTGTTCGAATGTAACATCTCACAGAACGCATTTGCCTGTTCGAATGTAACATCTCACAGAACGCATTTGCCTGTTCGAATGTGACATCTCACAGAACGCATTTGCCTGTTCGAATGTAACATCTCACAGAACGCATTTGCCTGTTCGAATGTAACATCTCACAGAACGCATTTGCCTGTTCGAATGTAACATCTCACAGAACGCATTTGCCTGTTCGAATGTAACATCTCACAGAACGCATTTGCCTGTTGGAATGTAACATCTCACAGAACGCATTTGCCTGTTCGAATGTAACATCTCACAGAACGCATTTGCCTGTTCGAATGTGACATCTCACAGAACGCATTTGCCTGTTCGAATGTGACATCTCACAGAACGCATTTGCCTGTTCGAATGTAACATCTCACAGAACGCATTTGCCTGTTCGAATGTAACATCTCACAGAACGCATTTGCCTGTTCGAATGTAACATCTCACAGAACGCATTTGCCTGTTCGAATGTAACATCTCACAGAACGCATTTGCCTGTTCGAATGTAACATCTCACAGAACGCATTTGCCTGTTCGAATGTAACATCTCACAGAACGCATTTGCCTGTTCGAATGTAACATCTCACAGAACGCATTTGCCTGTTCGAATGTAACATCTCACAGAACGCATTTGCCTGTTCGAATGTAACATCTCACAGAACGCATTTGCCTGTTCGAATGTAACATCTCACAGAACGCATTTGCCTGTTCGAATGTAACATCTCACAGAACGCATTTGCCTGTTCGAATGTAACATCTCACAGAACGCATTTGCCTGTTCGAATGTAACATCTCACAGAACGCATTTGCCTGTTCGAATGTGACATCTCGCAGAACGCATTTGCCTGTTCGAATGTAACATCTCACAGAACGCATTTGCCTGTTCGAATGTAACATCTCACAGAACGCATTTGCCTGTTCGAATGTGACATCTCACAGAACGCATTTGCCTGTTCGAATGTAACATCTCACAGAACGCATTTGCCTGTTCGAATGTAACATCTCACAGAACGCATTTGCCTGTTCGAATGTAACATCTCACAGAACGCATTTGCCTGTTCGAATGTAACATCTCACAGAACGCATTTGCCTGTTCGAATGTAACATCTCACAGAACGCATTTGCCTGTTCGAATGTGACATCTCACAGAACGCATTTGCCTGTTCGAATGTAACATCTCACAGAACGCATTTGCCTGTTCGAATGTAACATCTCACAGAACGCATTTGCCTGTTCGAATGTGACATCTCACAGAACGCATTTGCCTGTTCGAATGTAACATCTCACAGAACGCATTTGCCTGTTCGAATGTAACATCTCACAGAACGCATTTGCCTGTTCGAATGTAACATCTCACAGAACGCATTTGCCTGTTCGAATGTAACATCTCACAGAACGCATTTGCCTGTTGGAATGTAACATCTCACAGAACGCATTTGCCTGTTCGAATGTAACATCTCACAGAACGCATTTGCCTGTTCGAATGTGACATCTCACAGAACGCATTTGCCTGTTCGAATGTGACATCTCACAGAACGCATTTGCCTGTTCGAATGTAACATCTCACAGAACGCATTTGCCTGTTCGAATGTAACATCTCACAGAACGCATTTGCCTGTTCGAATGTAACATCTCACAGAACGCATTTGCCTGTTCGAATGTAACATCTCACAGAACGCATTTGCCTGTTCGAATGTAACATCTCACAGAACGCATTTGCCTGTTCGAATGTAACATCTCACAGAACGCATTTGCCTGTTCGAATGTAACATCTCACAGAACGCATTTGCCTGTTCGAATGTAACATCTCACAGAACGCATTTGCCTGTTCGAATGTAACATCTCACAGAACGCATTTGCCTGTTCGAATGTAACATCTCACAGAACGCATTTGCCTGTTCGAATGTAAAATCTCACAGAACGCATTTGCCTGTTCGAATGTAACATCTCACAGAACGCATTTGCCTGTTCGAATGTAACATCTCACAGAACGCATTTGCCTGTTCGAATGTGACATCTCACAGAACGCATTTGCCTGTTCGAATGTAACATCTCACAGAACGCATTTGCCTGTTCGAATGTAACATCTCACAGAACGCATTTGCCTGTTCGAATGTGACATCTCACAGAACGCATTTGCCTGTTCGAATGTAACATCTCACAGAACGCATTTGCCTGTTCGAATGTAACATCTCACAGAACGCATTTGCCTGTTCGAATGTAACATCTCACAGAACGCATTTGCCTGTTCGAATGTAACATCTCACAGAACGCATTTGCCTGTTCGAATGTAACATCTCACAGAACGCATTTGCCTGTTCGAATGTAACATCTCACAGAACGCATTTGCCTGTTCGAATGTAACATCTCACAGAACGCATTTGCCTGTTTGAATGTAACATCTCACAGAACGCATTTGCCTGTTCGAATGTAACATCTCACAGAACGCATTTGCCTGTTCGAATGTAACATCTCACAGAACGCATTTGCCTGTTCGAATGTGACATCTCACAGAACGCATTTGCCTGTTCGAATTCTACTTGAATTTGCTGATCTCACTGTCGATGCAAGGAATATTTTTTGAAATTACATTTTTGGTTGCAACTTTTAGAATGACTTAATATTGCAGTCAAGCTGTAAACTAGCGACACAGCGCATTCCGTTCTCTAGACTATATTCGGCTACTTGCAATGTTTGTTTCAGGGCTTTGTAGCGGGAGACTAAGAAGATTCAGGTCTTGGTAGCGGGAGATTGAGAACGATCAGGGCTTGGCAGCGGGAGACTAAGAAGATTCAGGTCTTGGTAGCGGGAGATTGAGAACGTTCAGGGCTTGGTAGCGGGGGACTAAGAAGATTCAGGTCTTGGTAGCGGGAGATTGAGAACGTTCAGGGCTTGGCAGCGGGAGACTAAGAAGATTCAGGTCTTGGTAGCGGGAGATTGAGAACGTTCAGGGCTTGGCAGCGGGAGACTAAGAAGATTCAGGTCTTGGTAGCGGGAGATTGAGAACGTTCAGGGCTTGGCAGCGGGAGACTAAGAAGATTCAGGTCTTGGTAGCGGGAGATTGAGAACGTTCAGGGCTTGGTAGCGGGAGATTGAGAACGTTCAGGTCTTGGTAGCGGGAGATTGAGAACGTACAGGGCTTGGTAGTGGGAGATTGAGAACGTTCAGGGTTTGGTAGTGGGAGATTGAGAACGTTCAGGATTTTGTAGCGGGAAGAATGACTTGACCAGGTTCCGTCAATTAATAGGTCACACTATTAGAGGTTATGCGGTCAATTTCTGGGTTATAGAGAAGTTGGCTAAAAATAGAGAAGTAGAAGTTCGCACAAACGGACAACAGCCACGTGAAATTAAATAAAAGCTTGTAAAAAGGCATTTGGCTGGCAGAAGTGTATGTGCACATAATGCAGTGGATTCCTACTGACCTTGAATGTGTCGCTGTGAATTGCCTTCAGCCTGTTGAAACTCAGGTTCAGAATTTTTAGTTCTGAAAAGTCGTCCACTGCGTTGGGATCAATAGTGTCAAGGTCGCAGTGTGAAAGGTCAAGTTCAATTAGACCAGGCATGAAGGGTGCGGTTATGACGTTGCCTGGAAGTGACCCGAGAGGATTATTGTTGAGTAAGAGTCTCTGAAGATGGTACCCACCTGGACCAGAAGAAGAGGTCTTTATTATTACATGTAGAACAGCATCGTTTAATGGCGAATTATGGTGCCAACAAAATCTTCCAGTGATGGCCGATCACCAAAAGCAGAAAAAACACAAATGAAATGTAAATGTTGTTTTTGAGTTGAGGTTAGCATGTGTTTACATACATACATACATACTTTCATACATACATAAATACATACATGCATACATACATATATATACATACATACATACATGCATGCATGCATACATACATATATATACATACATACATACATGCATGCATGCATACACACACACATTCACACACACACACACATACATATGCATATACATACACACACATACATACATACATACATACACACATCCATACACACATACAAACATACATACACACATCCATACACACATACAAACACACATACACACATACACGAGTTGATTATTAAGTATCCTATCACAGCTTGCGGAAAAACAACTCGACACCTGTTTAAATTAAAACTAATCCCCATCTAAATAAGGCCATCTGTCTTGGCACACTTCTCACCTCTATCCTCATGTACTCCTACTGATGGAAGCATCCCTGAAGCTCATTTTACGGGATCTCCATCAAACGCTTCATCGCATGTGTTTTAAATTATGCTGTGTGCTGAAATCTCGTCACTGAGTGGTACCTCGAGTCTTGAAAAGAGCCCATTGTCTCATGGAGCCGTATCTCAGCCATCAGTTTTACGCTCATCAGCGATTGCCCTGTGCCTTTCCGCGGCGGAATATGCAGCCCCAGACTGGAAAAACTCCGCCCATGCAAAACAAGTTGATACAGCAGTGAACGAGATGGGCAGGATAGTGTCGGGGTGCCTTAAACCCACCCCCACAAACAAAATATATCCCTTAATTGGCATTGCAACATCTGATCTAAGAAGAGTTGTAGCTGCGGAAATCGAACGAGGGAAACAGGAAAACGACACTAGACACCCGATGTTTGGCTACCAGGAACAAGCCACAAGACTTAAATTAAGACACAGTTTCTTAAAATCGACAGAGACCATCCAGACAAGCCCAAAAGGTCAACGCATCGAGAGGTGGCGCGAAACAATGCAGGATCCATGGATAGAGCTCAAGAAAGAGGCTGCGCCTGGACACCACCTGCCCTATGCTGTGTGGAACGCAATGAACAGACTTCGAACTGGTATCTCAAGATGCAGAGCGAACTTGAAGAAATGGGGATACTCAGATGTCGACACGTGAATGCGACGAAGTTCAGGACCAAGATTATCTGATGCCCTGCCCCAACCTCCCTGAAACCTGTGACATGAACGACATGATGGAGGCGAACGACAAGGCAGTTCAAGCTGCTGAATACTGGACGGATGCCGTGTGACGTGGTATTTGGACACGGAAAGTAAGTAAAGTAAGTATCAAGCATGGTGTTTGGACACGGAAAGAAAGTAAAATCTCAGGAGTACGGGGCAATGTCGAACCTGTACAATGACGTGTCTCAGCAAACAGTCTTAATGAAGTGAGATGTGAGATCATTGACGTGATGAATCCTGCCTTCCATGGGGGTATAGTTCACTGTTTAATTGTGGGTATAGTTCACTGTTCACTGTTCAATTGTGGGAATAGTTCACTGCTCAATTGTGGGTATAGTTTATAGTTCACTATTCAATTGTGGGTATAGTTCACTGCTCAATTGTGCGTATAGTTCACTATTCAATTGTGGGTATAGCTCACTGTTCAAATGTGGGTAAGTTCATTGTTCAATTGTGGGTATAGTTTATAGTTCACTATTCAATTGTGGGTATAGTTCACTGTTCAATTGTGGGTATAGTTTATAGTTCACTGTTCAATTGTGGGTATAGTTCACTGTTCAATTGTGGGTATAGTTTATAGTTCACTGTTCAATTGTGGGTATAGTTCACTGTTCAATTGCGGGTATAGTTCACTGCTCAATTATGGGTATAGTTTATAGTTCACTGTTCAATTGTGGGTATAGTTCACTGCTCAATTGCTGATGAAGAGTTCTCGCACCTCGTATCTGTTTTGTAAGATTTTCATGTCCTTTTCGTTGTGCAGTACCTACTACAATAATTTGGATATTCCAGCCGTGATTATGACATTTAAGGCCGTCACTCACTCACTCATTCGCTCACATACAGAACCACACCACCCCCACACAAAAACACACAGATTCACACAACTCCTCCCCGCACAAACACCCCCCCCCCCCCTTCCCACACATATGGCCTGTGATGTCACAGCAACTCGGCGTTCCCCACGATTTAGTTGGTAGCCATTCAACCATTCAACGAATCAACCATTCAACCAATCAACCAATCATCAATTCAACCAATCAACCATTTAACCAATGAACCATTTAACCAATGAACCATTCAACCAATCAACCATTCAACCATTAACCATTCAACGAATCAACCATTCAACCAATCAACCATTCAACCAATCAACTATTCAACCATTCAGCCATTAAACCATTTAACCAATCAACCATTCAACCAATCAACCAATCAACCATTTAACCAATCAACCATTCAACCAATCAACCATTCAACGAATCAACCATTCAACCAATCAACCATTCAACCAATCAACCATTCAACGAATCAACCATTCAACCAATCAACCAATCAACTATTCAACCATTCAGCCATTAAACCATTTAACCAATCAACCATTCAACCAATCAACCATTCAACCAATCAACCATTTAACCAATCAACCATTCAACGAATCAACCATTCAACCAATCAACCATTCAACCAATCAACCATTCAACAAATCAACCAATCAACTATTCAACCAATCAACCATTCAACCAATCAACCATTCAACCAATCAACTATTCAACCAATCAACCATTCAACCATTCAACCAATCAACCATTCAACCATTCAACCATTCAACTAATCACATGTATTATCCACGGAAGGGTAACTGAGAAAACGAGGAACAGAGCTGATGAAAGGTCTCATTAAAGCTATCTAATCATCGTTGTCATCTTCCTCATAAATACAGGAATATGGGTAGATAAGTTTGTAGACAATGAAATAACTAGTTTCATTACCAGCTCAAAGTAGAAGCAGCTAAAACCCCAATCTTAAAACCAGCAAAGTGTCGTTAGTTCAGTTAACATGTTGGAACAAAATTGGCAATATAATGGCGGCAAGATCCAGTATCTCCATTATAATGCCTGGAAGTTTAAATATTGAAAAGTGTGTTCTTCATCTTCTTCGTTCTTCTTCTTCCTCTTCTATTTCGTCTTTGTCTTCTTCTTTCTCTGCTTCGTTATTTTTCGTCGTTCGTCCTCAAACTACCTCTAGTATGTCCTGAATAGGATGTACTACGGAGAACGGAATGCATTGTGTCGTAGTTTACAGCTTGATTGTAATACGCACCTTTCGGTTCGACACATCCGACCACAGCATGGCATTTTTGAGTACTGGGTTAGCATTCCCTCTTCGGTTCTTTCTCCTTAGCCAGTCAGCTGTTGTAGTCTGTTATCTAGGATCACCACGTGACGGTGGAGACGAGTCTTGGCAGCTCTGGGTCGCTGGCCCTGACGCTAGCAGTCAGCTTTGGGTCGCTGACCCTAACGCTAGCAGTCAGCTTTGGGTCGCTGGCCCTAACGCTTGCAGTAAGCTTTGGGTCGCTGGCCCTAACGCTAGCAGTAAGCTTTGAGTCGCTGACCCTAACGCTAGCAGTAAGCTTTGGGTCACTGACCCTAACGCTAGCCGTAAACTTTGGGTCGCTGACCCTAACGCTAGCAGTAAGCTTTGGGTCACTGACCCTAACGCTAGCAGTAAACTTTGGGTCGCTGACCGCTACAGCTCCTGCACTGGTCAGCTGAAACTCTTGCTCGAGAAGGCGAACCCATGTTGTGACAATATTTTCTCCCATTGCAATACTCCTACACATAGTGTCGTGGCATTGGCCATAAGTCAGAGACTGGTTGGATTTCATGCCAAAAGCTACACGAAATAATAAAAGGGTGACAGTCACAGTTGTTACACTCACCTTCTTGAAATGTGTAAGAATGAAGAAGGTCCCCCTTGATTTTATTGTAGGAGAGATCTAAAGTCCTCAGACATCTTAGGTCGCGCAAAGCGTTGCTGGCAAGTTTGCTAATCTGGTTCCTGCACTCGAAAATATACTGATCACGTGGATAAATATCCCAATACTGACTCACAAACAGAAAGAATGAGTAAAATAAAGCACACGCACACACACACACACATACACACACGCACACACACACACACACATACATGCACACACACGCGCGCGCGAGGCACACACACACACATACATGCACACACACGCACGCACACGCACGCACGCACGCAGGACCGCGCACATACACACGCACGCACACACACACACAGACATACACACGCACACGCGCGCACACACACACACGCACACACACACACACACACACACAAGGACATTATTAGAAGAATAGACTTGAACGCGCCTCTATGAATGCCCTGAACCAAGTCTGGACCTAGCTTAGGTCGCCTCTATGAATGCCCTGAACCAAGTTTGTACCTAGCTTAGGTCGCCTCTATGAATACCCGGAACCAAGTTTGGACCTAGCTTAGGTCGCCTCTATGAATGTCTTTAACCAATGGCAAGCTCTCACTGGTAGACAAGCTGCGCATCTATGTCATCCCCATCCTGTTATTTGGCTCGGAGACCTGGACTGTCTTGCAGCATGACCAGAAACGCATACAAGGTTTCCACATGCATTGCCAGAGCTGCTTTCTCGGTACCCAATAGTTCGATAAAGTCTCAAATGTGAAAGTCACACTACGCACAAGCGAGGCTGCGATATCTGCAGCTTTCGACCAGACACATGCGATTTCACAAAGGAATTTTTGAGACGATCTTTGTCTTCCCCCTTAAATCTATATTCTTTCAGACAGGCTGCGCAGGTGCAGTCTGTATCCAGGACCACCACTTGGTGACGGAATAAGGACCTTAAAGCAAGCAGCCAGGTATGGTAGTTGACTGCTATCAGTTCACTGACTGCTGCAGTCTTGGCTCCCAGTTGAATCGTACTGCTATTCCTTTGCTCATACTACTATCATCTGTAACACATGCGCTATCAGTATTTAGATCCTGGGACTTATTTTGGGCAAGGTAGTTATAGCTGGGCTATGCTGACCTTCACTGACTCTGTTTTAGACGCGTTGATTTACATATTATATTTATTATAAGCTAAACGGGATCAACACGCAGAGCAGCGCATGAGCTGCAGTGGTCAGCGACCCATAGCTGACTGCTAGAATCAGGGCCAGCGAACCAGAGCTGCCAAGACCTTCCACATCTCCACGCGGTGATCCTGGATAACAGGCTGCAGCAGAGCAGACTGGCTAAGGAGAAGGGATCGAAGTGGGAATGCTAGCCCAGTGCTAAAACAAATCTTGCTGAAGTCGGATGTGTTGGACCGAAAGGTGCAAATATCGCAGTCAAGCTGTAAACTACGATACAACGCATTCCGTTCTCTGGACTACATTCTGCAACTTTGGCCCGTATCAGAGTTTGGTAGCGGGAGATTGAGAACGAAGCCAAGCCATAAGCTAAACACATTTTAGATATCACCTTCTGATACACACACAATAAAATTGCACGGCCCTCTAATCACCCCTTAACTAACCTAAATGTCCACGGTGACTCACAAAAAATACTAAATGACTATTAATTCCCATGCTGACTCACACAAAATACAAAATAACTGTCTGTTCGCGTGTTGACTTCACACAATTAAAAATAACAAATATCAATTAACATTTTGACTCACATACAATTAAATATACCAGCTAACAATTCCCATTTGGACGACGCATAGAACACAAAAATGACAGTGAAGATGAAACTATTTACCTGCTGAAGGAAACGTTTTGTCGACAATGGTAAGTAGAGTTATCTAGAGGGCATGTTTTGTTCATGCATTCCTTGGATTCTGGTATCCATGGCAACTCAGTGAACCTGTTCCAACTGAAGTCTAGAACCTGGGTTGTCTCTGATATCTGAGTGGGTATCGTGTCAATTTCTGAACAATAGAGTGAGCATTGACAGTTATACAATTTATGTGAATGGAATACCAAGAGATATTTCACTGACCTACACAACATCAAAAGATCTTGTTAACACTCGCCAAGTACTAATGTACGGCTCTGCCAGAAGTATGTACAACTGAACAGTTGACTTATAGGTTCCCTATGAGGGGCAGTTAGAATAACAATTTTGTATGTCTTCACATAATCTATACCTGTATGTCTTCACATAATCTATACCCTAACAATATATAACAGTTTACTTATTTCGGAGCGGAGGAATACTAACGTCTGGTAAGGAGAAATATACTGATCAGACATGTTAGTCAGGGTCAGGTAAAACATACTGATCAAACATGTTAGTCAGGGTCAGGCAAAACATACTGATCAGACATGTTAGTCAGGGTCAGGTAAAACATACTGATCAGACATGTTAGTCAGGTTCAGGTAAAACATACTGATCAGACATGTTAGTCAGGATCAGGCAAAATATACTGATCAGACATGTTCGTCAGGGTCAGGTAAAACACACTGATCAGACATGTTAGTCAGGGTCAGGTAAAACACACTGGCCAAGACTCACCTCGGCTTCCTAGAAACCCTCCCTAGACACGGGCTGTTTTCATGGAAGCCTGGCTAACGGGGCGAGGGATCAACGTGATCCGCGTAGTAGTGAGCGACACGCAGATGACGCCAAGTATAGCACAACCGCTTGGAGGACCCCGGTCTTTCACCCGCACGCTCGTGATGTGAGGAAAGTTACTGCAATTCGCCACTGAACGTTCTTTTCAGGGCGCCCAGAAGAGTACTCATTGTGGGCAATCGCAAACAACATCGATCTCGGAAGTATGTTATCAAGGAAGACATCAAATCCCGCTTAAATAAGGCCAGGACTGCCTTTGTCATGACTAAACCATTTTGGAAATTCAATATATATATTTAGTAAGAAAACTAAACTTAGGAGGCTATGTAATAGTAGTGTTTTACTTCTATTTTGTTCGGATTGCTGGGCGATGACAAAGAGCAATAACCAGATATTAAAAACATCCCATCATACATTCCTTCGCAGATTTATTAGAGTGTTTTGGTCAGACAATGTATGAAACGACAAACTCTCACAGAAGGTAAGCCAAGAAGAAATGGATATCATTATAAGAGACAGAGAGAGAGAGAGAGAGGGAGAGAGAAAGAGAGAGAGACAGAGAGAGAGAGAGAGAGAAGATGGAGATGACTGGAACGTGGCATGAGAATAAGTACTGACATTGCCGCAAAAACATCAGTTTTGTTGACACTGGGTGGGAAGATACAGAAAGATAAACCAAAAAGCACTTGGATGCACGATGAAGGATGAGTTGTGCTGAGCATCTCTGACACAGACACTGTTCTGAAGGTTGTCCGAGACAGAAAGGCATGGGAAGTCTTTGTAGACGTCTCATCAGCTACATGACGTAATGAGAGTATTGTCACGAGCGACTACTTAGAGATACGATTGGAAATAAGCACAACTATCGGTATCGGCCTCTTTCAAATAATATTGTACAATCAAAACTCTCCCAGTGCCGTTTGTCACGTGAAGTTTGAAGCCTGAGCTTCACCAAGACATTCACCAAGAACTTCACGAAGAACTTCACCAAACCATTCAACAAGACATTCACCAAGAACTTCACGAAGAACTTCACCAAACCATTCAACAAGACATTCACCAAGACCTTCACCAAGACCTTCACCAACTCTTTTATTAGCCGAGCAGTGGGACAAACACATACATACACATAGGTCATAACAGGAGTCTCACACTGGACACGTGTACACATGTCATAACAAGAGGCTCACACTGGACACGTGTACACATGTCATAACAAGATTCTCACATTGAACACGTGTACACATGTCATAACAGGAGTCTCACACTGGACACGTGTACACATGTCATAACAAGAGGCTTACACTGGACACGTGTACACATGTCACAACAGGAGTCTCTCACCAGACACGTGTACACATGTCACAACAGGAGTCTCTCACCAGACACGTGTACACATGTCACAACAGGAGTCTCTCACCAGACACGTGTACACATGTCACAACAGGAGTCTCTCACCAGACACGTGTACACATGTCACAACAGGAGTCTCTCACCAGACACGTGTACACATGTCACAACAGGAGTCTCTCACCAGACACGTGTACACATGTCACAACAGGAGTCTCTCACCAGACACGTGTACACATGTCACAACAGGAGTCTCTCACCAGACACGTGTACACATGTCACAACAGGAGTCTCTCACCAGACACGTGTACACATGTCACAACAGGAGTCTCTCACCAGACACGTGTACACATGTCACAACAGGAGTCTCTCACCAGACACGTGTACACATGTCACAACAGGAGTCTCTCACCAGACACGTGTACACATGTCATAACATGAGTCTCACACTAGTCACACACTCAAAATGTTGAAATTACATTTGTCACTCCGGAAATAAACATTGTGTTTTAATTTGTTTTCCTATATGTCGTTGTTACTTGTCTAAGTATGTGTGATGTATATTGAACGGGACGGAAAACTCATGGACCGACCAGGGCGGCACAAACCCTAGTTACGCCCCTGCCGGAGTGTAGTAGGAAATGAAGCTTGAAGTACCGATATAGAAGAGGAATATAAGGTTAAGTAAGCAGTGTGGATATGAAATGGATGGTAAATTTACCAGTATGGATGAGGAATGGATGATTAATTAACCAGTATGGATGGGGAATGGATGAAAAGTATGGATAAGGAATGGATGGTTAATTAACCAGTATCGATGGGGAATGGATGGGGAATGAATGGTTAATTTACCCGTATGGATTAGGAATGAACGGTTAATTTTGTAGTATGGATGAAAAATTGATGGTTGATTTGCCAGTACGGATGAGGAATTGATGGTTAATTTACCAGTATGGATGAGGAATGGATGGTTAATTTACCAGTATGGATGAGGAATGGATGGTTAATTTGCCAGTACGGATGAGGAATGGATGGTTAATTTACCAGTATGGATGAGGAATTGATGGTTAATTTACGAGAATGGATGGGGAAGGGATGGTTAATTTACCAGTATGGATGGGGAAGGGATGGTTAATTTACCAGTATGGATGAGAAATAGATGGTTAATTTACCAGTATGGATGAGGAATGGATGGTTAATTTACCAGTATGGATGAGGAATTGATGATTAATTTACCAGTATGGATGAGAAATAGATGGTTAATTTACCAGTATGGATGAGGAATGGATGGTTAATTTGCCAGTACGGATGAGGAATGGATGGTTAATTTACCAGTATGGATGAGGAATTGATGGTTAATTTACGAGAATGGATGGGGAAGGGATGGTTAATTTACCAGTATGGATGGGGAAGGGATGGTTAATTTACCAGTATGGATGAGGAATGGATGGTTAATTTACCAGTATGGATGAGGAATTGATGATTAATTTACCAGTATGGATGAGAAATAGATGGTTAATTTACCAGTATGGATGAGGAATGGTTGGTTAATTTACCAGTATGGATGAGGAATGGATGGTTAATTGTGAAGTATGGATGGGGAATGGTTAATTGATTTGCCAGTATGAATGAGGAAATAAAGGTTAACTGTGTAGTATGGATGAGGAATGGATGGTTAATTGTGAAGTATGGATGAGGAATGGATGGTTAATTTACCAGCACGCATGAGGAATGGATGATCGAGGAACCAGTATGGATATGGAAATTAAGGAAGAAGAACCGGTCGAATCCAGCCGTATTCAATTTGGCAGACACGTTGTTTTGTTCTCATTGCGATCAGTCCTCCACGTAGATAAAGTAATGGGAGCCTACAGTACTGTACAGTTATAACAGCCAAACAGGCTTAGTGTTGAAAGAAGAGACGTTCTGCAACAGACATGCTAATTACATTACAACCGGCACAGAACAGGAATTGAAGGTCGAGGAACTGGTGTAGAAGAGGAATTGAAGGTCGAGGAGTTGGTGTAGAAGATGGATTGAAGGTCGAGGAACTGGTGTAGAAGAGGAATTGAAGGTCGAGGAGCTGGTGTAGAAGAGGAATTGAAGGTCGAGGAGCTGGTGTAGAAGAGGAATTGAAGGTCGAGGAGCTGGCGTAGAAGAGGAATTGAAGGTCGAGGAACAGGTGTAGAAGAGGAATTGAAGGTCGAGGAGCTGGTGTAGAAGAGGAATTGAAAGTCGAGGAACTGGTGTAGAAGAGGAATTGAAGGTCGAGGAGCTGGTGTAGAAGAGGAATTGAAGGTCTAAAAGTCGGTATGGATGAGGAATTGCAAAAGATTTCCTGCCACAAGCAAAAGGTACATAACTGAGGTAATTTCATTGATGGTCTTTACTGGTCAAACTTTGTGATACTGAGTTCTAGGCCGTGACTCCAACATGTGAATTATGTCCTTTGTTTATGTTCGTGTTCTTCTAATATCAAAATCTATGCGTTTCAAGGTGAAGATCGTATACACTGTCTTTTCTCAATTAATTTTTAGTTTCCATGTTTGGCAGTAATGATTTTATCTCTTTAGGTAGGTCTCCATTTAGCTTTCTTGTCCCACACTCAATATCTTAACCACACTACGCGGGGACGGCGTGGGCTAGTGGCGACACGGCTCACAACCAGAAGGTGCTGGGTTCGATCCCCATCACAGCACCGACCGTTACCCCGGGGAAGCAAACCCTTAGAAAATGCAGGAGGAAGCAGACCCTTACATAAAATGCATGCTGAAGTCGGATGCACTGGGCTGACAGGCGCAAAATGAAAACCACAGTGCAACGCACGCCCGCCTTGGGGAATAGAGAAATAAGGCGAACGCAAAAAACAAAACAAAAATAAAACCACACCACGCAAAAACCATTGCTATACAACCGCAATGTTTGAAATCAGGCTTTCATGACAGATGGTTAGGAGAAGCCAGATGGTTAAGAGAAGACAGATGGTTAGGAGAAGCCAGATGGTTAGGAGAAGCCAGATGGTTAGGAGAAGACAGATGGTTAGGAGAAGCCAGATGGTTAGGAGAAGACAGATGGTTAGGAGAAGCCAGATGGTTAGGAGAAGCCAGATGGTTAGGAGAAGCCAGATGGTTAGGAGAAGCCAAGTGTAATGATGGAGCTATTGATAATACTTGCTAATCGCATGTGCAAATGGTGGACGCGTCAAATGCCTTTCCTGTCTAAACTTGTATCAAGCAGGGCTGTGTACTATCTCCAACACTCTTCAGCATAATATGTGTTGCATACTCAGTGATAGAACTCGGGGTTCTATTGATAATGGAATGAAAATGAAATACAGGACTGACGGAAAACGTTTCAATCACAGACGGTTGCATGCTCACACCAAAGAACACACTCAACTCCAACCTTATGTTTGCTGATGAGCCCTCACTGCCAGCACTGAAAGAGACATGCAGACATGTGGACACGTTCTCTACAGCCTGTGGCATGTTTGGTTTTACTGTTAACACAAAAAAAAAACGAAGTCATGTTTCAATCTGCCCCGATCACTCTCTTCGTGGAAACTACCATTAACTCTGAGGTCAGCAACAGAATATACAAGGCTAGTACTGTCTTTGGGAGGCTGCGCAATAGCGTTTCGGATCGGGGAAGCTTTAGCCTTAATACGAAACACAACATCTACAAAGCCGTAGCGCTAGCCACCCTTCTGTATGCGAGCGAGACGTAGACTACGTACAGCAGACATGAAAGAAAAAGGAGCCCCTTCCAAGCGTTATTCTGTAGATTGATCAAACTACAGTGGTAGGGTAGGTACCAGACACCAAGATCCTCACGAAGGCCAAAATGCCAAGCATCCACATACTATCGCAGAAGACGCAGATCAGGTGGGCCGGCCCCGTCGTGCGCATGTTAGATATTTCTAAAAAATCATATATACGCGAGCTGAAAGAGAACCAGCGTCTGGTCAGTGGGCAAAAGAAGCATTCCAAAGACTTCCTGAAAATATCTCTGAAGCGCTTCCACATCGATGTAAACTCATTGCAGTGGCTGGGACAGCACGGCCAGGCAGGAAGTAGAGTCACCGTCAGAAGCTCATTGACTGCTGAGGAGCGCAGGATATCCGAGGGGAGGAGAAAACGTACTGTGCCTAAACACAAAACAAATGACACTCACATGTCCAAGCCTGACCTTAAATACTGCATATATGGGGAACAGGATTCTGTGCCAGAATTGGAATATACAGCAACCTCCGCTTTCAATGGAGGGGTATTATTATTATTATTATTATTATTATTATTATTATTATATATATATATATATATATATTTACGCATACATACACACCCACACACATATACATACACACACGGACAAACAAACAAACACACGTACATACACAATAATACACAACCTTCAGGTACAAACTACACTTTTTTCTTTTTGTTTCTTTCTTTTATCTTTCAATTAACTTTGCTTTCAAGGTGGGATACGTCGTTTGCTGCTTTGTGAGAGGCCATTTTAACGGCCCGTTGCGTCAGTCGAACTTTAGCACATATTTTCACGTGTTCCCTTCCATAGGGGTCCCTCCTTGCTGTTTCATGTGTTCACTTCCATAGGGGCCCGTCCTTTCTGTTCCATGTGTTCACTTCCACAGGGGCCCGTCCTTGCTGTTTCATGTGTTCACTTCCATAGGGATCTGTCCTTTCTGTTTTATGGGTTCACGCCCATAGGGATCCGTCCTTGCTGTTTCATGGGTTTACACCCAAAGGGGTCCGTCCATCTTTGCTGTTTTAAAGGTTCACTCCCATAGGGATCCGTCCTTGCTGTTTCCCGGGTTTACACCCACAAGTGTCCGTCCTTGCTGGTTCATGGGCTTACACCGAATAGGGGTCGATTCATGCTGCTTCATGATCTAGGTTGCACGCTAAGTTGGATTGTGAGTCGATTGGCCACACCACACACCCTCCTCTTCCAAGCCCTCCAGGATTCCCCCCCCCCCCCCCCAAAATTAAAGACCTCGACTTACCTCGCCTAGCACAGTTCAGACCGTGAACTCCATTTATGTTGACCGAATCTGTGCACTTGTCTGGAGATTGTGACGTTACTACTGTCGCTAGAAATAGGAGACTGGCCACAAGCCAGCTGATCACACATTGGCTGGTGTACGTGCTCCGTTTGTGTTGCGTCTGGGCATTCCAGGAAGTCATGTCTGGGTAGAGTGGCTTGGCTTTTCTAGATCTGTTCAGTTTGTGTCTCGGGTGGTACTCGTGGAATGTCACAATTGTGCTGAATAGAGTTCGATTCTAATAATTTCTAGAAAGTTTGTCTTTCGTCGGAATTCTTACAGGTTGTCTTTCTTTAAAAAGCTGTATATCGTCTAGTACACCAATCTACAGGAACAGCAATCTACTGATACAACAATCTACTGGTACAACAATCTACTGGTACAACAATCTACTGATACAACAATCTACTGGTACAATAATCTACTGATACAACAATCTACTGATACAACAATCTCCTGATACAACAATCTACTGGTACAACAATCTACTGGTACAACAATCTACTGATACAACAATCTACTATCACATTAATCTTGTTGGTACAACAATCTACACATTTTTAATCACAGTAATCACTAATAGAAATATATTGTAACCAATAAGAAAATATGTGAAGCTGTCTCTTGTCTGCCTCCGCTTTCTCGTGTCTGGTGTCTGATATCAGGTGTCTGGTGTCTTGTTTCTGATGTCTGGTGTCTGCTGTCTTGTTTCTGGTGTTTGGTGTCTGATATCTGCTGTCTTGTTTCTGATTTCTGCTGTCTGCTGTCTTGTTTCTTTCTGGTGTTTGGCGTCTTATGTCTGGTGTCTGGTTGGTGTCTGATGTTTGGTGTCTGATGTTTGGTGTCTGATGCCTGGTGTCTGGAGTCTGGTGTATGCTGTCTTATGTCTGGTGTCTGGTTGGTGTCTGATGTTTGGTGTCTGATGTTTGGTGTCTGGTGTCTGATGCCTGGGGTCTGGAGTCTGGTGTATGCTGTCTTGTGTCTGCTGTCTTGCGTCTGGTGTCGGATGTTTGATGTCTGATATCTGGTGTCCGCTGTCTGGTGTTTGGTGTCTTATGCTTGGTGTCTGAAATTTGATGTTTGCTGTCTAGTGGATGATGTCTGTTGTCTAATGTCTGTTGTCTAATGTCTGTTATCTGATGTCTAATGTTTGTTGTCTGGTGTCTGCTGTCTGGTGTCTGATGTATGATGTCTGGTGTCTGCTGTCTGGTGTCTGCTGTCTGGTCTAGATATTTTCAGAGTGATTATTTTATCAAATATTTGGTATCTGCAAATCTTGTTAAAAATGTATTTCTTGACTGGTCCCAGAGTTTCCATTTCTTTTTTACAACGGTCTCCAGTACAATGAATCTACACGTACCGTCATCTACCAGTACAATAAATCTACATGTACAGCAATCTACATGTACAAACAATCTACCGGTAAAAGAAATATGTATGTGCAATAATCTAACTAGTACAATAAATCTACGTGTGCAACAATCTACATATCCAATAGTCTACTGATGCAAGCATTCTATATGTACAATATTCTGCCAGTACAAACACTCTACGTGTACAACAGTCTACCTGAACCAGGCAATCTACACACGCAACAATCTACCGATACAATCAATCTTCATGTACAATAATTTGCATGTACAATAATATACCAGTACAACAATCTACTTGTACATCAGGCTATATGTACATCAGGCTACATGTACAGCAATCTACATGTTCAACAATTTACCGATAGAGTATTTTACCTGCACAACAACCTGTTTATGCAGCAATTTATTAATACAAGAATCTACCAATGCAACAGACTGTGCAATAATATATCAATACAACAATCTACCAGTACATTCATTTACTAGGACAACATTCTATTTGTACAACAATTTACCGATGTATTCATCTATATATACAAACTATCTATCTACACACATTATCAACACAACATTTTAATATACACAAACTATCTACCTACACACACACACACACATACTATCTACCTACACACAAATACTATCTACCTACACACACACAAACTATCTACCTACACACACACATACTATCCACCTACACACACATACTATCCACCTACACATATACTATCTACCTACACACACAAACTATCTACCTACACACACAAACTATCTATTTACACACACAAACTGTCTACCTACACACACACACATACTATCTACCTACACACACACACACAAACTATCTACCTACACACAAACACAAACTATCTACCTACATACACAAACTATCTACCTACACACACAAACTATCTAACTACACACAAACTATCTACATACACACAAACGATCTACCTACACACACAAACTATCTACCGACACACACACAAACTACCTACCTACACACAAACAAACCATATATCTACACACACAGAAACTATCTACCTACACACACAAAAAAGCTACGTGTACAAACTATTTAATTCTACAAACTATCTACCAGAACCAACTATTTATCTATACAAAATATTTTATTCAACAGACTTTCATCCTATACAAATTATCCACATGTACAAACTATCTACCTGTATAAACTATTATCCCATTTAAACTATCTACCTACACAAATTATCTACCTTTGCAAACTATCTACCTATACAAACTATCTACCTACACATCCTATCTACGTACACATCCCATCTACCTACACAAACCATCTACATATACAAACCATCTACCTACACAAACTATCTACCTGCACATCCCATCTACCTCAACATCCCATCTACCTACAGAAACTATCTACCTACACAAACTATCTACCTACACAAACTATCTACCTACACAAACTTTCTACTTGTAAAAACTATCTACCTACACAAACTATCTACCTACACAAACTTTCTACTTGTAAAAACTATCTACCTACACAAACTATCTACCTACACAAACTTTCTACTTGTAAAAACTATCTACCTACACAAACTATCTACCTACACAAACTATCCACCTACACAAACTATTTACCTACACAAACTATCCACCTACACAAACTATCTACCTACACAAACTATCCACCTACACAAACTATCTACCTACACAAACTATCCACCTACACAAACTATCTACCTACACAAACTATCTACCTACACAAACTATCCACCTACACAAACTATCTACCTACACAAACTATCCACCTACACAAACTATCTACCTACACAAACTATCCACCTACACAAACTATCTACCTACACAAACTATCCACCTACACAAACTATCTACCTACACAAACTATCCACCTACACAAACTATCCACCTACACAAACTATCCACCTACACATCCCTTCTATCTACACATCATATCTACCTATACAAACCATCTACTTATACAAACCATCTACCTGCACATACTATCCACCTATACAAACCATCTCCGTGCACATCATTTCTACCTACACAAACTATATACCTACTTATCCCATTTACCTACACAAACTATCTACCTACACAAACGATCTACCTACACAAACTATCTACCTACATGAACGATATACCTACACAAACTATCTACCTACACAAACGATCTACCTTCCCAAACTATATACCTACACAAACGATCTACCTACACAAACTATCTACCTACACAAACGATCTACCTACATAAACGATCTACCTACCAAAGTATCTTACAACAAAACAAGTATGATCATACAACATCCAACAACCAGTTACTCCAAGTTTGACCACAGGCTCACGAAAGTATTGCTACCTACACAATAAAACATAATCGGTCCGGACCCTTAGGTTCATTACTAACACACACACGTCTACATACACACGTCTACACACATACTAACCACACTGTGAATGCTGGGATGGATACCTGTGTGAGATAACTATAGGTCTAAATAGCAAAGAGAAAGTCTAAACGGATGGGCAAGGGAAGCTACTCAATTACAGTGACTAATGTGTACATGTTTGTGTGTGTGTGTGTGTGTGTGATGTCGTGTGAACATGTATATGTGTGATCAGGGCCTAGGGTTGAAGAGATTAGATAAAGTCCAAAGTGGCGTGGAGATATCCGGTGACTATTTCTTGATATAAAACTAGTTATTGGTCCTATGAAAGTCGTGTTACCTTCTAGTGTTCGACAGGACGTTCCTTTATCGTCTGTTCCTTCTGATACACGACGTCACACGCTATTAACTCCTTTCTCGACATCTAATCTGTTTCTAAAGCTGCCATCTAAGTACAGGAGGCTAGTCCTTTCTCGTTACGGTCATAATACAGTATTAGGTATACATATCCATGATTTGGAGGAGCCTTCGCTCAACGATGACATTTGGAGTCGTAATAGCAATTGACTTCACGAGTAAATATTCCAGGTTATACATCGAGGACAGCAGAGAGTCCACACTCATTTGTCTGGTGATTAAATCACGGGCGACTGTAGTGTGACCCCACGAGTATGACGCCGACTGTAGTGTGACCCCACGAGTATGACACCGACTGTAGTGTGACTCCACGAGTATGACGACGACTGTAGTGTGACCCCACGAGTATGACGCCGACTGTAGTGTGATCCCACGAGTATGACGCCGACTGTAGTGTGACCCCACGAGTATGACGCCGACTGTAGTGTGACGCCACGAGTATGACGCCGACTGTAGTGTGACCCCACGAGTATGACGCCGAACTGTAGTGTGACCCCACGAGTATGACGCCGACTGTAGTGTGACCCCACGAGTATGACGCCGACTGTAGTGTGACCCCCACGAGTATGACGCCGACCGTAGTGTGACCCCACGAGTATGACGCCGACCGTAGTGTAACCCCACGAGTATGACGCCGACTGTAGTGTGACCCCACGAGTATGACGCCGACTGTAGTGTGACCCCACGAGTATGACGACGACTGTAGTGTGACCCCACGAGTATGACGCCGACTGTAGTGTGACCCCACGAGTATGACGCCGACTGTAGTGTGACCCCACGAGTATGACAGCGACTGTAACAAGACTCAATTATTTCTATCTGTTATTATATTTATATAATTTCAGGCAGTAACCAGCATCTTTTCTTCTCTCTCTCTCTTTCTCTCTCTCTGTCCCTCTCTCTGTCTTTCTTTCTTTCTTTCTTTCTTTTTTGACAATTGCACCTGTTGTCACAAAGAACTGACTCTCTATGTAGAGTCTGATCTGTTCACTTATGTCCTTGAACTCTGCCTGCCCAGACTGATCTGTCCACTTATGTCCTTGAACTCTGCCTACCCAGACTGATCTGTCCACTTATGTCCTTGAACTCTGCCTACCCAGACTGATCTGTCCACTTATGTCCTTGAACTCTGCCTACCCAGACTGATCTGTCCACTTATGTCCTTGAACTCTGCCTGCCCAGTCCGACCTGTAAACTTACGTCGGCATAACACTGCGAGTCGTTGTATATATTTCGTGTGCCTTCTGTGTCACCGTTTCTATTTCAAATCCATACCTCCGAAGTGCATCTTTAATTCCCTACATTCTTATTTCTTCGTATTCTTTATCTTGCCTTGAAGCCCCGCTTTCTGGTATTAGAGCTTTGGGCGACGTGTAGTTTTGGAGGTAAGATATACTCCGACACTGAAGACTGTTTACATTTCTTAGGACTGGAACACAAATGTGCATTAGTCTCCCTTAACACATCTTCAGTTGCATCTTCAGCTGCCTATGGCACTCGTGGTATTCCTCTACAATATAACATCAGCTACCAACGGCTCTTAACATTATTTTACAGTATAACATAAACTGTGTGCTACACTCTTGACATTCCTCTACAAAACTACATCAAGTGTCTGCTACACTCTTGACATTCCTCTACAAAACTACATCAAGTGTCTGCTACACTCTAGACATTCCTCTACAAAACTACATCAAGTGTCTGCTACACTCTAGACATTTCTCTACAAAACTGCATCAAGTGTCTGCTACACTCTTGACATTTCTCTACAAAACTGCATCAAGTGTCTGCTACACTCTAGACATTTCTCTACAAAACTGCATCAAGTGTCTGCTACACTCTTGACATTTCTCTACAAAACTGCATCAAGTGTCTGCTACACTCTTGACATTCCTCTACAAAACTACATCAAGTGTCTGCTACACTCTTGACATTCCTCTACAAAACTGCATCAAGTGTCTGCTACACTCTTGACATTCCTCTACAAAACTGCATCAAGTGTCTGCTACACTCTTGACATTTCTCTACAAAACTGCATCAAGTGTCTGCTACACTCTTGACATTTCTCTACAAAACTGCATCAAGTGTCTGCTACACTCTTGACATTCCTCTACAAAACTACATCAAGTGTCTGCTACACTCTTGACATTCCTCTACAAAACTACATCAATTTCCTGTAGCACTCTTGACATTCCCCTACAAAACTACATAAACTGTCTGCTGCACTCTAGAAATTCCTCTACAAAACTGCCCGAAGCACCTTTGACCTGTCTCTATGAGACAGATTAAATATGAAATGCTGTGAACTTGTTTGTTTATTGATTTTCTCTGATTCGCTTCCACAAAACATCATTGGCTTTAAACAGTATCGCATGAATACTCGTCGATTTTAATCTTTTTATTTTGTAACCTATCAGTATAGTTGATATTAATTAGCTGCTTTTTTAATAGCTGCTTTCTGTTATTTTATCCTTCATAAGTAGCTTGTCGAAGAATTTCGATCCTGTAAGTTCCTTGTATCTGCCCAATGTAAAATGTTACTTCAGCGCTCTGTTAAATTATCACCATAAATGAGATTCAAGAAATGAAATGTGAGCAAGATTCCACATTTATAAGAGTGTTGTGCAAGCAGAGCCAACAGATGATCACATTAAAACACAGAGGTTCTCAACCTTATGAGATCGCGAGCACCAGAACGCAAGTTATAACGTGTCTCTTGGATCTGCTGTACATGGGGCAAGCTTAGTCCTCTGACATAGTAAAGAGGATACATCTATACTACATCAACAACTTGATAGTCAGCGATGTGAAACAAGATCTGGAGTCAGTATTTCACCAGACCTCACATGCAACGACCGCGTTTACATTTATAGCTATAGAGAATGCCTAGATGCTTAAAGGGTTTGAAGAAAAATTAGACCACAATATTTTTCTTATAATAAAATAACTTTGGTTTGGATTTGCCATCTTACACAAAAAACGATGCCTATTACCAGTTGAACAGAAGAGAGCAGATAGTGGTCTTCAGACTTCGCACTGGCCACAATAGACTGAGGTACCACCTATTCAATAAATTGAAGATAGGTGGCACTGACGAATGCTGATGTGGTACCGGGAAAATTACCGCTGAACATTTGCTGCAAAACTGCCCGACATACGAGGAAAGCAGATGTGGCCATCACCAGTGGCAACACTAGACAAGCTCTATGGCAGTGTCGACAGCCTCAGGATGACCGCTGCTTTTTTCGAAAAAATACAGGTTGACGTCTGATAGCGTACGAAGAAGAAGAAGAAGAAGAAGAAGAAGAAGAAGAAGAAGAATGATTTGCCATCTGCAGATGAAATAATAATAAGGGTGTACGGCGTGGGCTAGTGGTTAAGTGACGCGGCTCACAACTCGAAGGTGTTGGGATCGATCCCCATCACAGCACCGGCCGCTACTACGGAGAAGAAAACCCTTAGAAAATGCAGGAGGAAGCACACCCTTACATAAAATGTATACTGAAGTCGGATGCACTCGGCCGACAGGCGCAAAATAAAAACTGCAGTGCAACGCACACCGCCTTGGAGATTAGAGAAAACAGGCGAATGCAACAAAAAAATGAAATAATACAAATAATAATATTAATAACAACAAATATAAATAAAAACAAAAAGTTCGTTCATTTGCACACAGTGTGTGTATGTATGTGTATGTGTTTGTATATGTGTATGTGGGTGTATATGTATGTGTGTGAATGTGTGTATGTATGTGTATGTGTATGTATGTGTATGTGTATGTGTGTGTATGTATAAGTATGTGTGTATGTGTGTGTGTTGGCTACAGCATTCACTCCTCCAGATAATAACTGTCCATGCTGAACATTGATTGGTGCTCCACACAACCTTGAGCCACAAGTGGTCGTTCAATAACTCAGACCAATGGACACCATCACTTATGTTGTATTCACCTACCATCACCTCACTTATCTTGTACCTACCTACCATCACCTCACTTATCTTGTACCCACCTACCATCACCTCACCCACCTCACTTATCTTGTACCCACCTACCATCACCTCACTTATCTTGTACCCACCTACCATCACCTCACTTATCTTGTACCCACCTACCATCACCTCACCCACCTCATTTATCTTGTACCCACCTACCATCACCTCACTTATCTTGTACCCACCTACCATCACCTCACCCACCTCATTTATCTTGTACCCACCTACCATCACCTCACCCACCTCATTTATCTTGTACCCACCTACCATCACCTCACCCACCTCACTTATCGTGTACCCACCTACCATCACCTCACCCACCTCACTTATCGTGTACCCACCTACCATCACCTCACCCACCTCACTTATCGTGTACCCACCTACCATCACCTCACCCACCTCACTTATCTTGTACCTACCTACCATTACCTCACCCACCTAACTTATCTTGTACCCACCTACCATCACCTCACCCACCTCACTTATCTTGTACCCACCTACCAATCACCTCACTTATCTTGTACCCACCTACCATCACCTCACTTATCTTGTACCCACCTACCATCACCTCACCCACCTCATTTATCTTGTACCGGCCTACCATCACCTCACCCACCTCACTTATCTTGTACCCACCTACCATCACATCACCCACCTCACTTATCTTGTACCCACCTACCATCACCTCACCCACCTCACTTATCTTGTACCCACCTACCATCACCTCACCCACCTCACTTATCTTGTACCCACCTACCATCACCTCACCCACCTCACTTATCTTGTACCCACCTACCATCACCTCACCCACCTCACTTATCTTGTACCCACCTACCATCACCTCACCCACCTCACATATCTTGTACCCACCTACCATCACCTCACCCACCTCACTTATCTTGTACCCACCTACCATCACCTCACCCACCTCACGTATCTTGTACCCACCTACCATCACCTCACCCACCTCACTAATCTTGTACCTACCTACCATCACCTCACCCACCTCACTTATCTTGTACCCACCTACCATCACCTCACTTATCTTGTACCCACCTACCAATCACCTCACTTATCTTGTACCCACCTACCATCACCTCACTTATCTTGTACCCACCTACCATCACCTCACCCACCTCATTTATCTTGTACCCACCTACCATCACCTCACCCACCTCACTTATCTTGTACCCACCTACCATCACCTCACCCACCTCACTTATCTTGTACCCACCTACCATCACCTCACCCACCTCATTTATCTTGTACCCACCTACCATCACCTCACCCACCTCACTTATCTTGTACCCACCTACCATCACCTCACCCACCTCACTTATCTTGTACCCACCTACCATCACCTCACCCACCTCACTTATCTTGTACCCACCTACCATCACCTCACCCACCTCACTTATCTTGTACCCACCTACCAACGCCACACCTAGACCAGTCATGTGAAAACTGTAAAGAGAAAAGAACGCAAATAAATGTGTATCTGTGGTCAGTATCAGCACTTCATTATTACGCCCCAGGAACATAGACACGTACACATACCAATAATCACAGGTACATCTCAGAATACCAAGTACCAGGTCAACAAACAAACATTCAGATAACGTGTGGCTTATCTAGCTCAAGTACTTCATGCTGATATCAAGTTCACCTTCTATATTCAACGAACATCACAAGTGACACTACAAATGTGATGACAGATACTGCAATTCGTTAAATAACTGACTTTTCTGTGTCTATATTCATTGAGTTCGTTTTCTATTTTTCTGATTGAAGATATATTTCCTATTATGACAAAACGCAACGTCTGTTTGTCTCTTTGATTATTTGTGTTCATCCTCAGTCAGATAATCTATACTAAGTGTTGTTGTTGAATGTTCATAATGAGTCAGTACTCCTGTCTGCTCCTGATAAGGGCACAACGAGACGGGTTGCTGTAGCTTTCCTCACATTCCGAAGGTGCGGCTGAAAGTGGATAGGAGTCCTTCAGACGGTTGTGCTATACTTTGATTTATCAGTGTGTCGATCATTACTAGAGGGATCACGTCGATCCCCCATCTCGTTGGCCAGACTACCATGAAGGAGACTGTTTCCAGGGAGAACTGCGTGGAATCAGGTGAAGGTGGTGGTCAGTATATGTTGTCTGACCCTAACATTGTCCGATCAGTGTGTTTTAACTTAACTGAACGTCTTTATACTGGTTTAGAAAACTCTGCAGAGTCTGTATCCAACCAGTTTGATTTATATTATCTTGCTCTAAAAGCTATTCCCCTTCAATTTATTCTTAAATGCATTAATTGTCCCAGCCTCCACTACCTCCTGTGGCAATGCGTTCCAAGCATTCACTACACTATGGCTAAAAAATATTTCCTAATATCGAATCTGGACCTCTCTTAAGTTAATTTGTAGCAATGCCCTCTTGTTCTTGTGGGTGGTTGTATTTTGAAAAAAAACTTGTTTTAGTCTAATTTATCTGTTCCTCTGATCACCTTATAACCTGTATTAAGCCACCTCGAATTCTTCTATTTTCTAGACATCGTAGGCAGGTTTCTCTGAGACTTTCCTCGTAACTGTAATTCTGGAATTCCACTATCAGCTTTGTCGCTCTTTTTTGTATCCTTTCCAGCATGTTTATATCCCCTCTATGATAAGGACTCCACACCTGTACACAGTACTCCAATCTAGGTCTAACTAAAGCTTTATTCAGTTTGCTTATCACTTCCTTGCTCCTATGTTTAATATTTCTTTTTATCATACGTAACATTACATTTGCCTTTTTCATTGCTGCCTGGACTTGCTCACTCATCTTACCTGTAGGATCTATTATAACCTCTAGGTCCTTTTCCTTATCTATCTTTCTAATATTGTTCTCTCACATTCTGTAATTATGTTCCATATTGGATCTACCCATGTGGATGACTGTACATTTATCTACATTAAACTCCACTTGCCAGCTTACAGACCATTCTCGAATTTTATCTAAATCCCACCTCAATATATCCACTTCTGGTTTAGATGAGACACTACTGCATAGTTTTGTGTCATCGGCAAATTTTGCAATCATGGATCCCATATTAATGTCCAAATTACTTATATATATCAAGAACAAAATTGGTCCCAAAACCGAGCCCCGTGGCACACCACTTTTCACTTCACACCACTCAGAGTACTCCTTATTTATGCCCACCCTCTGCCTTCTTCCCGTTAACCAATTTTCAATCCATTTGGCAACTTCCCCACCTATTCCGTGGGATTTTAATTTTCTAAATAATCTTTGATGAGGTACTCTATCAAAGGCCTTAGCAAAATCTAGATATCTACTGGCTCCCCTTTATCTATCATTTTAGTAACCTCCTCCATGAATTTTAATAGATTTGTTAAGCATGATCTCCCTCTAGTAAACCGATGCTGACTATTTCTAATTACATTAAATTTGTCTGAATGCATTACGATGTTTTCTTTGATTATTGACTCTAACAATTTACAGACTATGCTCGTTAAACTCACAGGTCTGTAATTCGCTGGATCTGATTTTTGCTCTTTTTGAATAAGGGGATCACTCCTGCATCTTTCCAATCCCGTGGAACAATCCTTTTTGCAAGTGATTGAGAACATAATTTAGCCAATGATTTTGCTAGTTGGTCTCTAATTTCAAACAGCAATTTTGGATGAATACCATCTTGACCTGGACATTTATCCACTTTCAACCCCTCCAATTTAAAAAAACAAACCATTTCCTCTGTAATACAGATTAATCTTAATCCCGCTGTATCCATGTCTCTTTGAAAAATATCTATAGGCTCTGGGATCTTGGAGCAGTCTTCTTTTGTGTAGACTGTGCCAAAGTACTGATTGAGCAGATTAGCTGCCTCCCTATTCTCACTTATTATTTTCCCTGTACTGTCTATGAGAGGTCCTACTTTGTCTTTCGTTCTTTGTTTATTTCTAACATAAGAAAAGAAGCTTCAACTATCAGTCTTTATCCTCTGAGGAAGTTTTTTTTCGAAGTATATTTTTACTGTTTTATTCACTTTCTAAGCAATATTCTGCTTGTCAAAATATTTTAAATATGTTTCTTTTGATTTACCTGCCTCAATATATATTTTCCATGCTTTACTTTTAGCTCTTTTACATTTCACTACAAATCTAGTTATCCACTTTTTACGCTTTGGGGTTACCCCCCTACATTCCTCTTTTAGCTTTTCTAGAACTGTTTTAAAACTCTCCCACATTTGTTCAACATCTGTTCATCCGACAATATCTTTGCAGATTATGTGGCTCGCTGCCTCTTTCATCTTCTTAACATCTGTCTTAGAGTAGTCGTATGTTCGCGTGTTTATGTTTACTTCTTTCCCTGCAATAAGATCCCAGCGGATGATTTGATGGTCACTTGAGCCAAACAGGTCTTACCTAGACTAACATTGTCCGGTCAGTATGTTTTGTCTGACCCTGACTAACATTGTCTGACCCTGACTAACATTGTCTGACCCTGACTAACATTGTCTGACCCTGACTAACATTGTCTGACCTTGACTAACATTGTCTGACCTGACTAACATTGTCCGGTCAGTATGTTTTGTCTGACCCTGACTAACATTGTCCGGTCAGTATGTTTTGTCTGACCCTGACTAACATTGTCTGACCTGACTAACATTGTCTGACCTAACTAACAATTGTCCGGTCAGTATGTTTTGTCTGACCCTGACTAACATTGTCTGACCGAGACGTTAGACTCCTGTACTCAATATATAATAATAAAAACATGTGTTGTAGAGTAACACTGATTCCATAAATAATGTCTAAAGATATGTCCTTGCAGTGATGTTACATTTATGTTTTGTATCATAGTGGATTGTATGTGTGCCTATGTGTATGCTTATATGAGTGACGCGATCATGTTTATGTCAGTAGTGTGGGTGTGCTTGCATGTGTATGTATGTGTGTATGTATGTGTGTATGTATGTGTGTGGGTGTGTGTGTATCTATCTACCTGTAACCATAACTCTTGTTTGAACTGCAACACATACTTGGCTCCAGTCTTTGTAGGGCCTTTACCTTCATGTCATTTCTATCCGTGATTAGATATTGAACTCACACAGACTACACTATATCAAGTTACTGTGTGGGCATTGGACTTAGATACACACTTCCAATTATCGCCAACATTAGGGTTTTAACAACACGTACATATAGAAGCAATTATATGATGTCTTGTCGTAACCAGTTGTGACACATATATCTGTGTGCTGGAAAATCGTCGATTCGAAGTTCATTTATCAACTCGCATTATCTGCTGTTTCTCTGCACGAATATTACCATCTATGAACTATTTACCAGTACGCCCATAGCGCCCCCGCTAGTCCTCAACCGTATCCACCTAGCGCCTTCTACAGTAACCACATAGCACCCTGAACAGTACTCAGATATCGCCCTCAACAGTACTCAGATATCGCCCTCAACAGTACTCAGATATCACTCTCAACAGTACCCACATATCGCCCTCAACAGCACCCACATATCGCCATCAGCAGTACCCACATAGCGCCCTCACTAACCCTAAACAATACCCACATAGCATCCTCAACAGTACCATCATATCGCCCTCAACAGTACCCACATATCGCCCTTAACAGGACCCACCTAGAGCCCCCACTAGCCCTCAACAGGTCCCACCTAGCGCCCCCACTAGCCAACAGGACGCACATAGCGCCCCCACTAGCCAACAGGACGCACATAGCGCCCCCACTAGCCCTCAACAGTACCCACCTATCGCCCTCAACAGGACCCACATAGCGCCCCCAACAGGACCCACCTAGCGCCCCCAACAGGACCCACCTATCGCCCCCAACAGTACCCCCCTATCGCCCTAAAAAGGACCCACTAATCGCACTCAACAGGACCCACCTATCGCCCCCAACAGTACCCCCCTATCGCCCTCAACAGGACCCACCTAGCGCCCTCAAAAGGACCCACTAATCGCACTCAACAGGACCCACCTAGCGCCCTCAAAAGGACCCACTAATCGCACTCAACAGGACCCACCTATCGCCCCCAACAGTACCCCCCTATCGCCCTCAACAGGACCCACCTATCGCCCCCAACAGTACCCCCCTATCGCCCTCAACAGGACCCAGATAGCGCCCTCAAAAGGACCCACTAATCGCACTCAATAGGACCCACCTAGCGCCCCCAACAGGATCCACCTATCGCCCCCAACAGTACCCCCCTATCGCCCTCAACAGGACCCACCTAGCGCCCTCAACCAGTATCTGTTATCAAAGTTATCAAGTTATGTGATCAGTCCCACGACATTATCAAGCCTGGACGTCTCTACATCTCCTCGCTCAGATTGGCAGTTGACAGTTGTGCTGCTCCTGATAACTAGAGCCTGATTGTTTGTTACAGGGCTTTGACTTTGACTTCATTTTTGCGACCATGCAAAACGGAAACAGTATTGTTTTTATTATTATATAATTTAGGTCCAGTCATATCTGTTCTCACTCTTTCCTCACTAGCTGGTACTGTATTGACATCCTATAACAAACACTAGCTGGTACTGTATTGACATCCTATAACAAACACTAGCTGGTACTGTATTGACATCCTATAACAAACACTAGCTGGTACTGTAATGACATCCTATAACAAACACTAGCTGGTACTGTATTGACATCCTATAACAAACACTAGCTGGTACTGTAATGACATCCTATAACAAACACTAGCTGGTACTGTATTGACATCCTATAACAAACACTAGCTGGTACTGTAATGACATCCTATAACAAACACTAGCTGGTACTGTATTGACATCCTATAACAAACACTAGCTGGTACTGTAATGACATCCTATAACAAACACTAGCTGGTACTATAATGACATCCTATAACAAACACTAGCTGGTACTATAATGACATCCTATAACAAACACTAGCTGGTACTATAATGACATCCTATAACAAACACTAGCTGGTACTATAATGACATCCTATAACAAACACTAGCTGGTACTATAATGACATCCTATAACAAACACTAGCTGGTACTATAATGACATCCTATAACAAACACTAGCTGGTACTGTAATGACATCCTATAACAAACACTAGCTGGTACTGTAATGACATCCTATAACAAACACTAGCTGGTACTGTATTGACATCCTATAACAAACACTAGCTGGTACTGTAATGACATCCTATAACAAACACTAGCTGGTACTGTAATGACATCCTATAACAAACACTAGCTGGTACTATAATGACATCCTATAACAAACACTAGCTGGTACTGGCTGTGATGACATCCTATATCAAACACTAGCTGGTACCGTGATGACATCCTATATCAAACACTAGCTGGTATCGTGATGACATCCTATATCAAACACTAGCTGGTACCGTGATCAGATCCTATATCTAGGCTTAGCACTGTATTATTTTACTATTTGTGAATAACGGACAAACGATATGTAATTGGACAAAAGGATTGAAACAAAAGAAGTCTGGTTTACCTTGACAATGCTCTTTCTCTCTCTGTCTCTCTCTCTCTCTCTCTGTCTGTCTCTCTTTGTCGGTCTGTCGGTCTCTATCTCTCTCTGTCTTTCTCTCTCTCTCTCGCTCTGGCTCTCTCTGTCTGTCTGTCTCCTCTCTCTCTCTCTCTCTCTCTCTCTCTCTCTCTCTCTATCTCGCACACACACACAAGGTAGGTTAAAAAAGCATCCGGCTTTTAAGCTGCAAAAATAAAATTACTCACCTGGAGGTTTTGTTTAACCCTAACCCTAACCCTAAACTCTAACCCTAACCCTAACCCTAACCCTAAACTCTAGCCATAACCCTAACTCTAACCCTAAACTCTAGCCCTAACCCTAACCCTAAACTCTAACCATAACCCTAAACTCTAACCCTAACCTTAAACTCTAACTCTAACCCTAACCCTAAACTCTAACCCTAACCCTAAACTCTAACCCTAACCCTAAACTCTAACTCTAACCCTAACCCTAATCCTAAACTCTAACCCTAACCCTAACCCTAAACTCTAACCCGAACCCTAACCATCAACTCTAACCCTAACCCTAACCCTAAAACCTTATCCTAACCCTAACCCTGTCATGAGGGAGTTGTCATGAGGGAGTTGTCATGAGGGAGTTGTCATGAAGGAGTTGTCATGGGGGAGTTATCATGAGGGAGTTGCCCTGAGGGAGTTGTCATGAGGGAGTTGCCATGAGGGAGTTGCCATAAGGGAGTTGTCATGAGGGAGTTGTCATTAGGGAGTTGTCATGAGGGAGTTGTCATGAGGGAGTTGTCATGAGGGAATTGTCATAATGGAGTTGCCATAAGGGAGTTGTCATGAGGGAGTTGTCATTAGGGAATTGTCATACGGGAGTTGTCATGAGGGAGTTGTCCTGAGGGAGTTGTCATGAGGGAATTGTCATGAGGGAGTTGCCAAGTCGCAGTTGCCCTCAGGTCCGATCGTTTGCATCGAACAGCATCACGAAGGCGACGAATGTCCTACATATAGTACTCTTTTGGTAATGTTATGGCATTCTGGTACCTACTCGTCATGCACAACCTCACGGGAGTAAACGGAAACGGTCAACATGACTTTGACATTGTGTCATTTCGCAGTGAATTAAAATCAGACGGGTGCTCACTATACTCAACAAGGAACGACTAACTGTAACAATCCGCGTTCGGGTAAAATCATGATGCGCATGATGCGCCCCTACAGCTCCCTACCAAAGGACAACACCCAAACTCCATTTGTTTAAGCTGAAAAACAAATAATGAAGGTAAAGATACTTTTTGAACACCTCTGGTATTTACAAATACGCATACATATTTACACCATTAACAGTTAAGAAATATAATAGTTATATATAAAACTACCCACACATCCGGCACAGAACACCCTGCCTCTCCACAGTAAAAAGCATACAACACTCACACATACACACACATACACGCATATACACACATACACACACATACAAGCATAAACACACATACACACACATACAAGCATAAACACACATACACACACGTAACACATACATGACAAACATGAACAAGTCTCCCACAATTCTTTAAGGGGGATATAATCGTGATGTTAATTGGAAATGACGTAAAATATGTAGTTATTTCCCTTACCTTCGATCCACTTTCCACTTTACTTGAAGTAGTTCGTCTTTGTCACTAAATAAGCTTACCCACGCTTGCACCTTCCTGCTACAAGCTGCTGACGCTGTCAGGTAAACATGCATGAATGAGTCTATTAACGACCCATTGAAGAGAACATAGGATTTCTTTATACCCAACAAGGACACAATGATGTCACCCTTTTTATTTATATTCGGCAACTCGAAAATAAATCAAACACATAAGCAAAAAAACTACATACACACGAAAACCTTTATTAAATGTCTTCACTGCAATTTGCCATTGCAGAGGTCCACTTGGGAGAATTATTTGACTGCGTAAAAAGACCTACAGTGCACACTCAGTGCGCAGGTTAGATTTTCATTACACTCCACGAAGAGAAAAACAGAAGCTTGCCAAGCTGGGAGACCACTATACTAACTATTCGACCATGCTACCTCCAACTTGTAAAGGAAGAAATTGATACTTTCAATTAAAAAATGGCAGAAATAGTGAAGATGGTTGAGTTGAGGGGCGTAGTAGAGTATTCCATGCCCGTATGAATAACCACGACTTGTTGGACCAGTAGGTTTTGGGTCTGCACATCCTTAAGAGGCTGTCATCATTTCGTCACACCAGGTCACTTAGTCACAGAGGAAATAGACGGAGATACAACAGATTTAAACGGAGTTTGAGTCTCTGCCCATCGGTACAATGAAGCTAAGATCAAACATTCTGTTGGGTTGTCATGTCTCAAGTCTGGTGGTTGAAAGAGACGTCTGTCTTGACCCAAGCAGAATTTGAGCGGCCAGGTTGCCCCCCCCCCCCCCCCCCCCCCATGTTAGATGTCACTGAACTAATGTTATTACTGTAGATCAGATTTTTAGAATGAATGTTCCTATGATATTTATGTTAACATTTATCTTACTGTGATGTTTGCGTTAACATTAATTTTTCTGTAATGTTTGTGTTAACATTAATTTTAGTATGATATTTCTGTAAACGTTAATTTTAGTATGATATTTCTGTAAACATTAATTTTAGTATGATATTTCTGTAAACATTAATTTTAGTATGATATTTCTGTAAACATTAATTTTAGTATCATATTTATGTAAACATAAATTTTAGTATGATATTTCTTTAAACATTAATTTTAGTATGATATTTCTGTGAACATTAATTTTAGTATGTAATTTCTGTAAACGTTAATTCTAGGATGATGTTTGCGTTCATATTAACTTTACTATGGTATTTGTGTTAATATGAATCTTACTATGATGTTTGTGATGTTAGCACGAACGTGACTGTGAATGTTTTGTGAAAGATTTAGTTATTTAAAGAGTAAAGCCCTTTAGATCCATCAATAATAGCTAAGCATCCAAGTGCAGAATAAACCTCTTGTATTTAACAGTCATAATAGACTAACAACCGCATTAATTCAAAAGGGCAGGCTTAGCCCTATCATTTGAAACGTATGAAACAGACTATAGGTTCAACAAGTAATGTTACTGAGTTGGTCTTTTAGAATATTCTCGAATCTACCGTCGAGTCATTTTTTCACACCCAGGCGGAATTACGTTGGCGAAGCGTTCGATATCGCTACAACGGCACGCTAACTGGGATTGTATTAAACAATCGGATCACAGAGGTAAGGGATTTAGTCAGCGTTGCAGAGCCATCGTGAAACATCGTGTGATCCTTTTAGTCTAGACAGACTGCCGACAAGACAGACTGCCAACAAGACGAATAGTCTGACAAGTATTTACAAGTTCCAATATCCAGCAACCTAGCTATCTAGGAAACGAAAAAAAGTGATTTATATTTGTTGTGTTCTGAAATAACCAAGTGATTTGAAGCTAATATTGAATGTCCATCAGAATTGATTTTAACAAAGATAGACTCGTGTCAGAGATCATCTTCGACCACAAGTTTCTCCATTTCTAGAACGGTATACTCGTGCCAGAATTATCTTCGACGACGAGGTTCATCCTTTCAACAAAGGTATACTCGTGCCAGAATTATCTTCGACGACGAGGTTCACCCTTTTAACAAAGGTTTACTCGTGTCAGAAGCGTCATACAACGGGGGATAAAGAAAAAGCTGTAGTCGAATATATCCAGAGTTTAGACGATGAGCAAAGTCCGACTAAGGACCGAGCCTTGAGTTAATTAAAAGCTGAGCCAAATCAACTGTGCAATTACGAAAAGGCTTTGATTTATCAAGTAGTTACTCGGAATAGGTAGTCGTGTAATCACGAGTGAACAGTTAGGCTAGGAACTTCAGAATCTAACATCATATTTAGTCATAGACCCAGTGATAGGATAACACAGGCAGTTCATTAAATACATGAGGTTTTATTTTACGTGAGTGAAGGGAAAAGTTGAATAAAGATTCATCTTTATTGCTCGTCATATAAGCAACGAGAGCCTGCGTGTTTTGTTACCTGCTGTGTTTTAGTTGTCATCGTATGAGTCGTGGCCATATAATAAGTTAGTGTAGAAGAGAAGAAGTAAGGACCTGGCAACCGAATAGTCCCTGTACAGCGCACCAGAACGGAGCAGGGTTGTGTAGACTGGTTTAAGAAGAATACATGTTACATGTGAAAATAATTCAAAGTTAGAGTTGTGTAGCGCTGTTATAGTTATGTTAACATGAATCTATCTGTGATAGCTTTTGTCAGCAAGAATCTTACTGTCTCAGATTTGACCAACAGACCAAATAAGGTTTTTGTTGGCAAAAAATCTTACAACTGACAGATTTGACCAACAAACCAGACACGACTTTTTGTTTGGCAAGAAACTTACAACTGACAGATTTGACCTACAGACCAGACACGATTTTTGACAGCTTAATGAATTATTGCTCTGCTAATACTCCTTGTGTTGTCAGTTGGCTATTTGAGAGAGCTTTCTAATGTCACGAGACATTGACATATGGCATATACACTACTGGTTCGACTAGAGATTGCCTCACCAACAGTTGTTTGCCACTCCTGGAACACGCTGTCTCTCCACTTGACAAGAATATGACGGGAAATCCACAGAGGGCAGTTGTAATCAGATTATCTCCTAGTCGTGCAGGTCGTCACAACCTTTCGGACTGCAGTGTCTAGTTTTTACAGGCCAGTGACTGTCTATTTGAATTGAAGATCATGTGGTGTCTTCTTCGCCATCATCTATTCGATAATATTGACAACAACAACTGTTTATACCTCGTTAACAGTAACCATAATTATGGATATTGAGTAAGTCCTATTTGATGCTCATAAACACAGAGACCAGATATTGAGTAAGTCCTATTTGATGCTCATAAACACAGAGACCAGATATTGAGTAAGTCCTATTTGATGCTCATAAACACAGAGACCAGATATTGAGTAAGTCCTATTTGATGCTCATAAACACAGAGACCATATATTTGAACGCAATGGTAGGTGCACATTCTCTCAGGAAACATTAGTGGGCGGCTAAAGATTGTATAGTTGTCGTCGGATTAGCAGCCACGTTGTGCAAAATATCTGACCACACGAGGGGCGAGTGGAGGAAGGGTTCCGAGATGTGCCTACTGATAAAGAAGGGCAGCGTATCGGATTATCGGTAAGACGTATATTGTTTTCTGTTCAGGATGAAATAAACAACATAGTCAGCACACGACGTGATGACAGCAGTAGCGAAGTGGCCTTTAGTCCTAAGTCTGAAAATGCCTGGACTTTAACAGTATTAGTAATAAAGTCGTGGAACGGTTTGTTATTTGATATGATTACGGAAAGCACAACTATCACATGTGATCGGCAGTCAGACATGTACCCTGGTTAAGACACGGCATCATCCACATCATCATAACATACGATCGACAGAATCAGACATGAACCCTGGTTAAGCCACAACATCAGAACATGTGAAATGAGAAACTAAATCAAAGCGACCAGTCACTACAAGATCCAGAGAACTGGAAGATTGCGACCTGCCACAGGCCAGCCATTTTGTAAATGATAACTTATATGTTGCAAATGTTCAAGTACCAGACCCATCCCAACTCATCAGGACGGAGACTGGATGTGGAGCACGCATCTGATGATCTCTTCAACTGGAGGACAAAATAGCTGCCCATCCCTTCGACCTTGACTTCCAGAATAACCCTTCCTTCCCTCCTCTCCCTCCCTCGGCACATCGAAGATACGACCCTCATAATTGGGGAATGTAGATCTCCTAACGCGATACATATAAACATGAGCTTAGATCACATGATGTCAGTCTCAGATCTGCTCGCTCGAGCTATCCTAGCCGTGACTTGGACTTGGGGATGGCCGCTACTGGTGCCGCAGTCGTCTCTGTATCAGGTCTTCAATCATTCAGGAAAGGCAACTACTTTCTTCTCGCGGCAATCTCTTGTCATCCAATAATTTAGAAGCAACCTTGAACTCTCTGATGAAGATTCGTGTTTTCCCGCTCGTAAAAGGCGATCGTGTTGTCCCCCGGTCGATCGATATTATCACGACACTCATTCCGAGGGTCAGACCAACTCAGATTATGTGCCGTCACCACATAGAACCTGAATCTACATTTTCAGTCCGTATTGTAATAGTGCATTTTGATCAAGTACTGTGTCATCCTCCTGCACCCCTCCCCTCCATTCCTGTAACCTTGCACATTTCTCTCGTACATGTCGGACAGCAGCGGGCACTCCAGACAGGGATGGTCCACCATCATATCATTAACGCAGAGGGATACATATAGCAGTAACGTGAGAGAATCATAAATGATATGAGATTGTGTATTACTGAGATGAGAGGTGACGGCGTAGGCTAGTTGTTAAGTGACACGGCTCACAACTCCAAGGTGCTGGGTTCGATCCCCATCACAGCACCGGCCGTTACCCTGCAGAAGCAAACCCTTAGAAAATGCAGAAGGAAACAGACCCTTACATAACATGAATGCCGAAGTCGAATGCACTAGGCCAACAGGCGCAAAATAGAAAGCGTAGTGCAACGTACATCACCTTTAGGAATGCAGAAATATGGCGAACGCAAATAAAAAAAACAAAAAACTGAGATGAGGGTACTTTTATGAGAGGAGCGCATAACTAAATGAGATGAGAAAATATATAAAAGAGGAGAATATATAAAAGAGGAGAATATATAAAAGAGGAGAATATATAAAAGAGGAGAATATATAAAAGAGGAGAATATATAAATGACAGGAGTATATAATACGTCAATGTTAAAAGAAAGTATAAATGATAGTAAGATAGAGTACGTCAATGTTAAAAGAAAGTATAAATGATAGTAAGATAGAGTACGTCAATGTTAAAAGAAAGTATAAATGATAGTAAGATAGAGTACGTCAATGTTAAAAGAAAGTATAAATGATAGTAAGATAGAGTACGTCAATGTTAAAAGAAAGTATAAATGATAGTAAGATAGAGTACGTCAATGTTAAAAGAAAGTATAAATGATAGTAAGATAGAGTACGTCAATGTTAAAAGAAAGTATAAATGATAGTAAGATAGAGTACGTCAATGTTAAAAGAAAGTATAAATGATAGTAAGATAGAGTACGTCAATGTTAAAAGAAAGTATAAATGATAGTAAGATAGAGTACGTCAATGTTAAAAGAAAGTATAAATGATAGTAAGATAGAGTACGTCAATGTTAAAAGAAAGTATAAATGATAGTAAGATAGAGTACGTCAATGAATGACTATAAATGATAGAAAAGGTAAAGCAAGTCCTACAGCAGACTTAACAGCTGCTCAGGAATAAAGTGTTACAGACTTCAGTAAACCAGTTACAAAAAGCTCATGGCTGCCTTCCTGCTGACAGGAGGTGACCTGGTTTTGGTGGGTTCCTTCAATAGCCTGGTTAATAAAGACACCGCTATGTCGGACATCCATCCTTTTAAAATAAACAACTGTAAATCATTTTAATTTAATTTAATTTTAATTAACTTTAAATTTATGTTCATCTATTTTTCTTACTATCTTACTGCAGAAGTACATCCTTATTTTAACAATTTACACTTTTAGTTATATTTTGTCAATCATTCATTATAGACACACCTTATATGATTGCGTCTAGTTAGTCAATCATTCATTTTTTATACAAATTACATGACTGCTTCTGGTTAGTAAATCATTCATTATTTATACAAATTATATGATTGCTCTAGTTAGTCAATCATTCATTATTTATACAAATTATATGATTGCTCTAGTTAGTCAATCATTCATTATTTATACAAATTATATGATTGCTCTAGTTAGTCAATCATTCATTATTTATACAAATTATATTCGCTGGTCAGTGATACACTTTTCATGTTTTTACTTTCTCCGATCTGACTGCTGATATTTATTTCTGGTCAAATTGAATTGTTAACATTTCCGCAAACATGATGCTGTTAACCCCGTAAGTGGAGTCAGGGTTGAGAAAAATATGCCCACTGTAACCTGTCAAGCATGCTGTAAAAGGGAGACGAAAAAGGGTTGTCTACGGAATTAGCAACCGCGTCATGTAAAACTATACAGTTGAAACCATCACTACAAATACTTGGATACAGGCTTTCTAAAAGGTGCCAGCTGTAGTGGTGATTTTATGCTTCATTTGGATCTGTCAACCAATCTATCAATCCAAATGCTTGATAACGGTGAAGTCACAATGTCTTATCACTTCATAGCATAACAAATTCCTAACCCACCGTTGTGTTTAGCCGGTATCATCAAACCTGTTACCCGCGGCTTATCAGTCTTATATTCCACTGATTTACGGCACAAAGTTTATCAGTCATCTCTTACACCAATCTGTGCCCCACGGTTTATCCACCGATCTGAGCCCCACGGTTTATCAGCCAATCCATACACCGATCTGTGCCCCCCGGTTTATCAGCCAATCCATACACCGATCTGAGCCCCCCGGTTTATCAGTCAGCTCTTCTACCAAGTGATGTCATAACGTTTATCAGTCAGCTCTTCTACCAAGTGATGTCATAACGTTTATCAGTCAGCTCTTCTACCGAGTGATGTCACAAGGTTTCTCAGTCAGCCACCAATAGTAATTTAATTTGACAGTTTGTTTAAGTAATCTGCGGGTTTTCAACCTGTTGTCAATCTGGTCCCTCCTGTTGAAAGTTTGGTTCCTCCTGTTGTCAGTCTGGTCCCTCCTGTTGAAAGTCTGGTTCGTCCTGTTGTCGGAGTCTGGTCCCTCCTCCTGTCAGAGTTTGGTCCCTACTGTAATCAAGGCCGAGTCCGTCATGTGTCGGGCTACGCCACATTGGTGTTGCTCCCCATGACTGCCTTACCAGCTGGTCCGTCGTTACAGGTCGGCCCATGTCTGCCTTACCAGCTGGTCCGTCGTTACAGGTCGGCCCATGTCTGCCTTACCAGCTGGTCCATCGTTACAGGTCGGCCCATGTCTGCCTTACCAGCTGGTCCGTCGTTATAGGTCGGCCCATGTCTGCCTTACCAGCTGATCCGTCGTTACAAGTCGGTCCATGTCTGCCTTACCAGCTGGTCCATCGTTACAAGTCGGCCGATGGTTCCACATATTTGTGTTGAGAAGCTAACATATAATACAACATCAGAGGTTGGCTGGTCATGTGTCTTGTTCTAACTTCATTAATGAAGATGTTTGTGCTGCTCATTCTTATCTCTAGCAGCTATGATATTGTGTTTTTTATGAGTTCCTATTGTTATCTCACCGATCAAGGTATGTTTTTTATGAGTTCTTATTGTTATCTCACCGATCAAGGTATGTTTTTTATGAGTTCCTATTGTTATCTCACCGATCAAGGTATGTTTTTTATGAGTTCCTATTGTTTTCTCACCGACCAATGCATGTTTTTTATGAGTTCATATTGTTATCTCACCGAGCAATGCATGTTTTTCAGGAGTTTCTAATGTTTATCTCACCGTTCAAAGCATGTTTTTCATGTGTTTTTAATGTTAATCTTAGCGATCAATACATGTTTTTTCAAAGGTCGGTTTGAGGCAACCCCCTAATGTTGGCTGACAATGGATGACCAGAGTCTGGTCTAACGTACCGAAGAAAGAAAGACAAGTCAAATGGCAGAAGTAAGGCTGTAGCGACACATGATTGATGGGCAGGTTTGATCCTTGATCTCCTTGCTAATGAAGGCAAGTACATGATCTTCAAGCTCATTTTCTCCGATATCTTCTGTTACACCGCGGTCACGTGATCTCTAGAGACTTGAGTTTAACGATTTTTCTTGGTAGACCACATGAGACACTACAGGCCCATAACACTTCACTGTCTATCTGTGAGGCCGGCGTAGTAATAGCCTTGTGTTTTGCACGTAATACGATCAGTGCCATTTCCTAACACAACGTGGTCAATACATCTAACCACAGTTCTGGCGTGAATAGTCTCTGGACTCAGGTGGCGTTCCACTCGAGAAAGATTACACGAGTTTCCTTTCTCCTTTTGAAAAATACAAATCTGTTTTGTGGCTGATGTTCCTAATAGAACGGCTCGAATCCAGTCATAGCTGCCTGGCAGTGAAGGAGAGACAATCTATCTCAAGTGATTTGTCTTTTGTTGTTATCGTCTTTTCTTTCCCCGGTCAAGCTTGACAACAGTCGAGTCTTTAAGAATGCAGGACTAGTTTCAGGCACGATCGAGGCTCGCGACTGGCAGGTGGCGCTGTAAGGCGGGTGGGGGCCAGAGTTTTTGTTGACGTGGAAGGAGGCTACTGAAGTTATTTGGGGCTTAGAATAGGGTTGGGGCGGGCTCCGAATGTCTAGAGCCAGGACCAGATTGTTAGTCGATTCACAGCCGATGGTGGAACAAGGGGACACTATGGATCAGTGTGAACGGTTAAGACAGTTCTAATAAAGGCCTGGCCTTAATCACGACGACAGCAATAATTGTTCATACAGAAAATCATTAATCAGATTGATATTTCTTTTCTGTCATCGTTACCAATGTTCACTACATCATGTATGCCGTGTCTTCTTGTTGGACACTACCTGCCTAATGTTATCTTTATTTTGAGTTTTCAACCCGATAATGTATATATTCTCCTGTAACCCCCCCCCCCCCCCACCCATATTTCTATGACAGGTACGTAATAGCAGAAAATAATGATGCACTGCAACATCAACAAGATGGTAAGCATGTCTTAATATAACCAGAGCAGATTGATATGCGGTTGAAATTGATGGACCTCGACAAAAAACTGATGTACATCATCGATACTTGACAAAGACTGAACGTAATGTACTAATGTACATCATTGATACTTGACAAAGACTGAACGTAATGTACTGATGTACATCATCTATACTTGACAAAGACTGAACGTAATGTACTGATGTACATCATTGATACTTGACAAAGACTGAACGTAATGTACTGATGTACAACATCGATACTTGACAAAGACTGAACGTAATGTACTGATGAACACCATCTATACTTGACAAAGACTGAACGTAATGTACTGATGTACATCATCGATACTTGACAAAGACTGAACGTAATGTACTGATGGACACCATCGATACTTGACAAAGACTGAACGTAATGTACTGATGAACACCATCGATACTTGACAAAGACTGAACGTAATGTACTGATGGACACCATCGGTACTTAAAAAAGAATGAACGCAATGTACTTATAGACAACATCGGTACTGATGAGAAATGAGGCACATAGCAACGCCAGTCAATTTGCACATGACATTTAGGCGGACTTTATTTCAAGCAAGTCATCGTTGCTCGTAAGAGAATAGAGATTGACGTCCTTTTTAAAAGGAATGCTGTCTTCAAAAGTACTTGCATTCGTTCAACTGTTTGCTGCAATATCAAACATTGCATACATGGGGAATAGAGAAATAAGGCAAACACCAACATTGCATACATGGGGAAAAGAGAAATAAGGCAAACACCAACATTGCATACATGGGGAAAAGAGAAATAAGGCAAACTCCAACATTGCATACATGGGGAAAAGAGAAATAAGGCAAACTCCAACATTGCATACATGGGGAAAAGAGAAATAAGGCAAACACCAACATTGCATACATGGGGAAAAGAGAAATAAGGCAAACTCCAACATTGCATACATGGGGAATAGAGAAATAAGGCAAACACCAACATTGCATACATGGGGAAAAGAGAAATAAGGCAAACTCCAACATTGCATACATGGGGATTAGAGAAATAAGGCAAACACCAACATTGCATACATGGGGAATAGAGAAATAAGGCAAACACCAACAAAAACAATAACAACAAAAAACATTGTATCTGGGGCTTTTACACGAGACCTGTTCCTAAGCTCTTGTATTGGCTTTTTGTATTAGTAATACTTTTTTTTTTACATAATTAGGTTGCTAGTTCCAAATACAACCCGCTGTATTTGCCTTTTGCGATCAGTTTGGAGGTGTAGAGTGGTCATACTTTCGTACTCTAGGTGCCAAGGAGAAACCTTAATCAAATCCAATTGGTCCACGTTAACGTTGACAGATGTGTCCCTGCTTAATGTAGGTGGGTACTTTACCGTAACACAAGGGTGTCATGGCGAGGAGAGCAGAGCCATGGGAAATATTGTCGTAGAGGGCGAATTGTAAGAGATCATATTACATCAGCTCGCTTTTGGAAAATCAGCGGACCAGTTAAATTCGTCTCAGCCTTCCATTATTTAACTCTAGCAAAATGACGTACCTTTTATATTCTTGATTAACTGGGGCGTTAATAGACAAACACAGCAATAAACACGGATCCTTGCTTAGCAAACACAAACACGGCAAAAACACAGATCCGTCCTCAGCAAACACAGCAACTAATACAGATGCTTGCCCATCAAGCACAAAGACAGATCCTTGCTGAGACAACACAAACACAGATCCTTGCTGAGACAACACAAACACAGATCCTTGCTGACACAACACAAACACAGATCCTTGCTGACACAACACAAACACAGATCCTTGCCGAGACAACACAAACACAGATCCTTGCCGAGACAAGACAAACACAGATCCTTGCTGAGACAACACAAACACAGATCCTTGCCGAGACAAGACAAACACAGATCCTTGCTGAGACAAGACAAACACAGATCCTTGCTGAGACAACACAAACACAGATCCTTGCCGAGACAAGACAAATACAGTAATAAACACATATCATTGCCCAGCAATACAAACACAGATTCTTGCCCAGCAAACACAAACACAGCAACAAATACAGATCCTTGCTAATCACATACAAACACAGATCCTTGCTCAGAAAACACAAACACATATCCTTGCTGAGAGGACACAAACACATTCCATGCTGAGACAATACAAACACAGCAGCAAGCACAAATCATTACTGAGAGAACACAAACACAGGAACAAACACAGATTCTTGCTTAGATCAACACAAACACAGGAACAAACACAGATTCTTGCTTAGATCAACACAAACACAGGAACAAACACAGATTCTTGCTTAGATCAACACAAACACAGGAACAAACACAGATACTTGCTGAGACAAGACAAACACAGCAACACGTCCAAATCCTTGCTGAGACCACCCAAACACAGCACCAAACGCAGATCCTTGCTGAGACAACACAAACACAGATCCTTGCTGAGACAACATAAACACAGATCTTTACTGGGACAACACAAACACAGATCTTTACTGAGACAACACAAACACAGATCTTTACTGAGACAACACAAACACAGATCTTTACTGAGACAACACAAACACAGATCTTTACTGGGACAACACAAACACAGATCTTTACTGAAACACAACAACCACAGATCCTTGCGGAGACATCAACTACAAACCACGTGCCCTGTCCTCACACCTGCAGTTATGGTCACGTGGTCTCCTTGAGGTGGCCTCCTGCGCGCTCTGTCATCGTGTTACTGTTCCTCCATTACCTTCAGAAACCAATAAAGAGAAACTCCGGGGAAGGGAAACCACTTGAGTGAAGTAACTGGCAGGAGGTCACCGTCACATTGAGACAAATGTCTGTAGGCTGATCCTGTAACCCCTCCGCAGTGTGGACACAGAGGAAGCCCACGATGTCGGGATCGGCCTCATATGTCACACCAATGTTGGCCAGACTGGGTGAGTTGACCTCACTTAGGAATGCGACTAGCGGGTTGGAAGTGACAGGTGGCGCGCTCTATCCGGCCTGGGTCAGCCATTGTTTGATCTTGCACCTGCATGTCACGTCACAATGGAAGCCGCGCCTACGTCACACCACAGCCTGGCACATGCTGCATGTCGATGGTGAGACATGGAGTGGATAGAGCTGCATCACACCCCCCCCCCCACTCACCGTACTTAAGAACTGCATCATACTCGCCACCCGTCCCCCGACCACTACTCATATTCCCCCTCCTACCAATCTGACGGCCATTTTGTAAGTTCAGGTACTCAGCAACCTGACGTCTGCACATTCTGCGAATTTCCGGACACTGACTACACTGTCCTGTAGCCGACAGTTGATTGGCCACAATGAGTAAGTTAACTCTTGTGTGTGCACAGAGTAGGACTTTAAGTGGAGGTTGTAGTTGTTATGTAATAATGTAAGCGTCGTGTCCTTTACATCGCTCTTACAACCACCCAACCTGTTTGACTGTTATAAGTTCTTCTGGCAGGGGACCAGTATGGCAGGTCGCCATTACTTCCAGTAAGAAGAGCAGCGATCGCACCGATTTAAAAAAAAAACAGGTGTAAAACTGGATGTGGTGGGAACAATATTAATTAAACTGGGTGTGGTGGGAACAATACTTATAAAACTGGATGTAGCGGTAAAAATATAAATCAAACTGGATGTTGTGGGAACTGTACTAATCAAACTGAATGTGGTGGGAATAATACTAATCAAACTGGATGTAGTGGGAACAATACTAATCAAACTGGATGTAGTGGGAACAATACTAATCAAACTGGATGTTGTGGGAACTGTACTAATCAAACTGGATGTAGTGAGAACAATACTAATCAAACTGGATGTTGTGGGAACTGTACTAATCAAACTGAATGTGGTGGGAATAATACTAATCAAACTGGATGTAGTGAGAACAATACTAATCAAACTGGATGTAGTGGGAACAATACTAATCAAACTAATTATGGACACATTATTGTGGAGACCTTAACTACTATATTCACAGCTCTATGATTAATTGGACGTCTTCCAGATTCTTCTCTAGTGGATGATATCCTCTTCCGTCATTAAAAGTAAGTAAGATGCATTTGAGTTTATACGGGAAAGATTAAAAATGTGTGACTTCGCTGTAAATAATTTTAAGAGTACTACTGTAACCAACGGGGATGTGTGGGAAAGATCTTTCACTGAATCACATATTGCACGTGTTTTTGCGGAATATACTAAAGTTAATTACTGTTGCACTGAAAGTATCGAGATACGTCACACATTTAGGGTACTACGTCATTATCACAGTTCATTTAAATATGTTAAGGCAAACAAAGATATATAGTGATTATATTATTTCAATGGCGTTCTTCTTAGTTCTTAGACGATCTGCACTTCTACACGGGCATGTGCCCCTGTGCAGGTCCCAGCTCTGGTATGAGTTGGATGTACCCGGAAGAAGGATTTCCTGCTAGGATCGGGCAGCTTAAAATCCTCTGAGTTGGGAGAAGTACCATGGAGGGTGGTTAACCGATGTGGGTGTCCATCTTAATAAACTCAAACACTAGAGCAAAGTAGACTCATAACCCGTCAGGCGCCATCTATGCTATTTGAACAAGCCACCAAATCATGGCTGGTGGTATACCATTATTCCATGTCATACAGTTAGTCGCCTTTTACGACATGCTCTCTGTGGGGCAGTGGTGCTATTCTTGTCCCTGTCATACAGGTCTGACTGTACAATGTCAGATTGTACAATGTCTCACTGCACTAGGTCTGACTGTACATGGTCTCACTGTACTAGGTCTGACTGTACAAGGTCTGACTGTACAAGGTCAACCTGTACAAGGTCTGACTGTACAATGTCAGACTGTACAATGTCTCACTGCACTAGGTCTGACTGTACATGGTCTCACTGTACTAGGTCTGACTGTACTAGATCTGACTGTTCTAGGTCTAACTGTACTAGGTCTGACTGTTCTAGGTCTGACTGTACTAGGTCTGACTGTTCTAGGTCTGACTGTTCTAGGTCTCACTGTACTAGGTCTGACTGTTCTAGGTCTGACTGTACTAGGTCTCACTGTTCTAGGTGTGACTGTACTAGGTCTGACTGTTCTAGGTTTCACTGTACTAGGCTATCACTGTACTAGGTCTCACTGTACTAGGTCTGACTGTAATAGGTCTGACTGTACTAGGTCTCACTGCACAAGGTCTCACTGTACTAGGTCTCACTGCACTTGGTCTGACTGTACTAGGTCTTACTTTACAAGATCTCACTATACTAGGTCTCACAGCACAAGGTCTGACTGTACTAGGTCTCACTGTACTAGGTCTGATTGTACTAGGTCTGACTGTACTAGGTCTCAGCTATTTTCCCGAGGTGCATTGACCTGTTGCCTTACTGCCGCCTTGTTGTCACATGTGCATGTTGTTGTTGTTCATGCTGAGGTGAGCAAACTCTTGAAGACTTTTCTTTGGTTGCCGTTGATAGTTTAATGAAGAAAAGAGGACCATCTTCTGAAATCAGTTATTATAGAGCACATTTCAAAATAATACAAAATTTCATATATAAACTTTTATTACGAAACAAAATATAATCGTCAACATTCAGCATTCGTCAACCATATAGCATAAAGATGTACATATTTTTCTGAGCTCTCTCTGTGGTCAATGTTATTCGTTTCTAACGAGATAAACCAAACAAATCGTTTGACCTATTTACAAATAGCAAACGTTTCGTGTCGGGTTGGTTTCATTCGTTTTCAGTTATTCACTCGACTCACTTCCTTCTCCCTCCTTCCCTTGTTTCACCCCTTTCCCCATGCACTCTTCATATGTTATTGTAATTCCAATGCCCTCTACTTGTCTCGTTATGTACCTGATCCTTTAGCAGCCCTTCTCCCCATGCCACCTCCCCCCCTCCATCTAATAATTAAGTTCAGCACCAGTCGAAGTCATGTTTATATCATTAACGTCATCATCATCGTCATCATCATCATCATCATCATCATCACCATCATCATCATCATCATCATCATCGTCATCATCATCGTCATCATCATCATCGTCATCATCATCATCATCGTCATCGTCATTATCATCATCATCATCATCATCGTCATCATCATCATCATCGTCATCATCATCATCATCATCGTCATCGTCATCATCATCATCATCATCATCATCATCATCATCGTCATCGTCATTATCATCATCATCATCATCATCATCATCATCATCATCATCATCGTCATCATCATCATCATCATCATCATCATCATCATCATCATCATCGTCATCGTCATCATCATCATCATCGTCATCATCATCATCATCATCGTCATCATCCTCATCATCATCATCATCATCATCGTCACCATCATCGTCATCATCATCATCAGCATCATCATCATCATTTAACAATCTGATTTTTCTAGAATCAAGAGCTCTACTAGATGCTGTCCATCTGCTTCTGTTCTGAGCCGTCCTCGTGAAGTCTGCCCATTTGACCCCACTGCACACACACAGAGGCATGCATGTACGCACGCACACACGAACACACACACATGAACATCCCCCCAAAAAGATGACGTTTTAAGGTGGACATTACATTTCTTTTAAAAAAGGAAAGCCGTTAAAGTACCTAACTCAAGTACGAGTGGCATTAGCAACAAAAGCAACATCTCGCCACCAAGTGGTGGCCTTGGAAGCACGATGAAGTCATACTAAGATATTTTAACAGATCTCCAGCAGATGAAAAGGTTTTTGGACCCTCAAATTATGAGTAGTTTTAGAACCACAATCAAAGCTCTGGACGCTGTGTCAGTTTTAGAAACTTTGGGGTTATCAGACAAAATGTCGAACCTTTGAGATGAGAATGTCAGGGCCCAAAGGTGTAAAATAGGTGGAGCTGCGAACATGCCAAACACGCAACAGTTCACGTCAGAGACAAACATCACCTAAACAAATCAAGGTAGACGAGGACTAGTCATCGAGAAATACGCAACAGTTCACGTCAGAGACAAAATTCACCTAAACAAATCAAGATAGACGAGGACTACCCATCAAGAAACACGCAACAGTTCACGTCAGAGACAAACCTCACCTAAACAAATCAAGGTAGACGAGGACTAGCCATCAAGAAACACGCAACAGTTCACGTCAGAGACAAAGCTCACATAAACAAATTAAGGTAGACGAGGACTAGCCATCATGAAACGCGCAACAGTTCACGTCAGAGACAAACTTCACCTAAACAAATCAAGGTAGACGAGGACTAGCCATCAAGAAACACGCAACAGTTCACGTCAGAGACAAAACTCGCCTAAACAAATCAAGGTAGACGAGGACTAGCCATCGAGAAACACACAACAGTTCACGTCAGAGACAAACCTCACCTAAACAAATCAAGGTAGACGAGGACTAGCCATCAAGAAACGCGCAACCGTTCACGTCAGAGACAAACCTCATCTAAACAAATCAAGGTAGACGAGGACTAGCCATCGAGAAACACGCAGCAGTTCACGTCAGAGACAAACCTCACCTAAACAAATCAAGGTAGACGAGGACTAGCCATCGAGAAACACGCAACAGTTCACGTCAGAGACAAACCTCACCTAAACAAATCAAGGTAGACGAGGACTAGCCGTCAAGAAATACGCAACAGTTCACGTCAGAGATAAACCTCACCTAAACAAATCAAGGAAGACGAGGACTAGTCATCAAGAAATACGCAACAGTTCACGTCAGAGACAAACCTCACCTAAACAAATCAAGGTAGACGAGGACTAGCCATAAAGAAATGCGCAACAGTTCACGTCAGAGACAAACCTCACCTAAACAAATCAAGGTAGACGAGGACTACCCATCAAGAAACGCGCAACAGTTCACGTCAGAGACAAACCTCACCTAAACAAATCAAGGTAGACGATGAATAGCCATCGAGAAACACGCAGCAGTTTATGTCAGAGATAAACCTCACCTAAACAAATCAAGGTAGACAAGGATTAGCAATCGAGAAACACGCAACAGTTCACGTCAAAGACAAACCTCACCTAAACAAATCAAGGTAGACGACGGATAGCCATCGAGAAACACGGAGCAGTTCACGTCAGAGACAAACCTGACCTAAACAAATCAAGGTAGACGATGAATAGCCATCGAGAAACACGCAGCAGCTCACGTCAGAGACAAGCCTCACCTAAACAAATCAAGGTAGACGAGGACTAGCCATCAAGAAACACGCAGCAGTTCACGTCAGAGACAAACCTCACCTAAACAAATCAAGGTAGACGATGTATAGCCATCGAGAAACACGCAGCAGTCCGAACGGTGACGGGAGAACGAGATTATAAACTGAAGATTACAAGAAGATCCAGATTGACACCTCTATGGGAGTCGGTGCAATCATTCAGAAGGCGACGAGCAAGAGAGGTTCTCCGGCGTCAGGTTCTAATATTTTTGTGAGACACGGTGATTGGTGAAAAATGGGAAAGCATGTTCATCAAGAACGCGAGCAGAAGAGAGATAGAACAGTCTGCAGTGAATAATTAAGCGAGAGCCAGGGCGAAGGATCGGTCTCAGTGGAAGGGCCTTGCGATAGAGATGAATCAAAGTATTTTCTGAATGATTGAAAACCATCCATTCACAGAGAAGTGAGCGAGAGCAGTCCAATCTCACCTCTTAAGGAAAGAGATGCAGATACATTCAAGTACGTCCTGGACAGTAGCTTTCTTTGATTTCTTCACTGAGAAGTGTGTGTAAGTGTGTGTGTGTGTGTGTGTGTGTGAGAATGAGAGAGATAGAGAGAGAGAGAGAGAGATAGAGTGACAAAGAGAGAGATAGAGAGAGAGAGAGAGAGCCGTCGGGTCTCGCAGGAACAGACAACCACCACAAGCAGTTTAAGAAATATGAGACCAGAAATGTAAGACAGTCTTTCATTGAGAAGTAAGAAAGTGGTCAGATCTCACAAGACCAGTGCAGAAACATTATTTTCAAGCTCAACGTAAAGGGAGAGTACCAGTTGTGAACTGTTCCTCTCGTAGAGCCTTACATAAATCTTTGTAGATCTATATCGTCACATTCATGTTTCATCCATCAAGTAAACGAATTGTGAGCTGAAGTGCAGAGTAGTTTAGAGAAGACAGAATGAAAGTTAGAAGCAACAAACGTATCTAGAGGTACCGAGATATTGACTACAAGATCGAACACTTGGTTGTTATGTAACAAAACCAACATACGTGTATTTGCACCCCATACGTCTGGGTATTGAGAGTAAGTCGGGGGGGGGGGGGGCAGTGATATTAAGAATAGCGCTAGAGCATTGCATTTGTAAATGATTTGCTAGATCAATGATAAGAGAGTGTCGAGAATCCAATACAGGTTTGTTTACAAGTGTGTGTGTGTTAGGGTAACTGAGACGCTAGTCCGGTCAGGCACATAATTCTGAGCAGTACGTCGTGTCAGGGTCATGCACACCATACTGACCAGGACGTAGTGTCAGAATCAGGCACACCATACTTACCAGGACGTCGTGTCAGAATCAGGCACACCATACTGACCAGGACGTCGTGTCAGAATCAGGCACACCATACTGACCAGGAAATCGCGTCAGAATCAGGCACATCATACTTACCAGGACGTCGCGTTAGAATCAGGCACATCATACTTACCAGGACGTCGTGTCAGAATCAGGCACACCCCACTGACCAGGACGTCGCGTAGGATCAGGCGCATTATAGTGACCAGGACGTGGCGTCACTGTCAGTCACAATATGCTGTCCAAGACCACATCTCTCTTTCATGTAGCGTCCCATGGAAACAAGGTCCGTGTTCAAGGCAGCCTGGCTGACCAGATGTGGATCGACGTGATCCCCGTAGTAGTGAGCGTCATGAAGATAAAGCCAAGTATAGCACAACCGCCTGGGGAACGTCTTAACTTCATCAGCACGCACGGGATCTGAGAAGAACTAGAACTCAGCAGTTAACTTCATTTGCCGTGTGCGCAATTCAGTAAACTTACTCATTATGGGCATTAAACAACAACCACCATTTTTTGTACAAAACCAAGCTGTGGTCTCTGTTTAGGGGGGGGGGGGGGGAGGGTCACCTGGAATCTGGTCAAAATGTGTTGGGGGGGGGGGGGGGGGGGTAATATTGAATTTTGTTGGGCTGTTGTGAAAGTATAATCAATCTTTTTGTTGGGCTGTTGTGAAAGTATAATCAATCTTTTTGTTGGGCTGTTGTGAAAGTATAATCAATCTTTTTGTTGGGCTGTTGTGAAAGTATAATCAATCTTTTTGTTGGGCTGTTGTGAAAGTATAATCAATCTTTTTGTTGGGCTGTTGTGAAAGTATAATCAATCTTTTTGTTGGGCTGTTGTGAAAGTATAATCAATCTTTTTGTTGGGATGTTGTGAAAGTATAATCAATCTTTTTGTTGGGCTGTTATCAAAGTATAATCAATCTTTTTGTTGGGCTGTTGTGAAAGTATAATCAATCTTTTTGTTGGGCTGTTGTGAAAGTATAATCAATCTTTTTGTTGGGCTGTTGTGAAAGTATAATCAATCTTTTTGTTGGGCTGTTGTCAAAGTATAATCAATCTTCTTTAAAATACAGTTTTAATGTTAAGTTAAGCGTCACTAGTTTGGTATAGACTCAAACAGGACTGGGGTCAGTCCCCAAAAATTAGGAAGAAAAAAAATGGCTGCCAGTTACTATACTTTCTGTACATGGAGAAGCGATCATACCGAGATAAATCCTCAACATGTCCAGCAACCTGGACACTAAGAGATTTTGAGCTCGAAAGATAGTATCATAGTCTCTATACATAGGGACAGACAGGAAGTGCTAACATTGAAAACAGTGTTGTTGTTTGTTTGAGTGACACAGTTGCAGCCGCTCAGCCTTCTGGTCGCCAGCGGCTGGTCACTGCCCTAGATACGTGTTGCTGTCTAGCTGAGGTCAAAACATGTGGCCAGTCGTTTGGCCCGACGTGGAGTCGAAGGGACCCTAATTAAAAATGTGACCTCTTCGGCGTGCGTTAAGAGTCGGCAAGTCAGCATTAGACACTGACCAGGTCAGAAACCTCTCACTTTTGCCGCGTACTTGGAGCAGATCAGAGGTCAGCCATCTTTTGTTCTGGCGCGAGCTCTGATCTCGAACCGTCCACTCCATTGGTCAGTCCTGTACTGGTGGACGGTAGACATGTTGGACTACTACCAGCTGCTTTCTTCTTCTACCTCCCTCCCCCCTCCTCGTCCCCTCTCTCTCAGACTCTCGTTCGCCGTTCTCATATTTATCGCACACTCTATCCCTGCCGATGCCCGATTAGTGGTTCCTCTCTGTCTCTGGTTGGTGTGGTCTGTAGCAACCACTTGTTGGGAAATACAAATGACATTTTTGTTCACGTGCTAAAGATTTCACTAAAATTAGACATTACAGGATGCCATCTGACACTCCTATATCCCGCGTGGGTCACGTGGTCTTTATTGAAGAGGAAAGAATGGGACCATTGATTATCGTAAAATTTGAATAAGGACCGTGTTGGTGGGACTGGCAGTATATCTGTTAATACAATGAAATACGCTACTGACACCACAATTACAAAAACAACTGTTTCCTTCCTGCTAGGGTTGTCAATTTGGGTGGTGGATTTGGGAAGAGAATAATGGCGGATAAATCAAAAAGACGATAAGAATAGAAAAGAAGAAATGAGTTGTACGACGTGTACTAGATTGAATGTACAACTGAGATTAAATTAGCTGTGCAACTACAAGAAGTACAAACTCGATACAAATTGGTTTGCAGCACAGCTTTAATCTTAGAGGTACAAACTGAGGAGGAAGAAGGTGATACTACAGCTGTGAAGTTAAAACGATAACATGAGAAATAATGAGTTATACCAAAGCTACACGATTAGAGATACACACTGAGATGTAATGTTGTACTAGAGCTATAAGATTAGAGATGCACTGAGAGATTATGTTGTACCAAAGCTATAAGATCAGAGATACACTGAGAGGTAATGTTGTACCAAAGCTATACTATTACAGATACACTGAGAGGTTATGTTGTACAAATGCTATAAGATTAGAGATACACTGAGAGATAATGATATACCAGAGCTACAAGATTAGAAATACACACTGAGAGATAATGCTGTACCAGAGCTACAAGATTTGAAATACACACTGAGAGGTAATGTGACAACCAGGTTCACAAAATGTTGTGCTAAGAACGAATATTACCGGATAAAAGGACCAGATATCACAGCTTCGCTGTAACACAACGTTACAAAATCCTTTTTGTTAAGTGTCGGTGTGCTTCCTTGTTTATCTTCATTTCTCAATTGTTAAATATTTGGAAAGGTGTGTCTATTGTCTGGCATCATGTTCTGACCGTTGTTATTGACGGCACGTTCTATCACTCCACGACCCTGTCACTTCACCACCCTGACACTCAACCACCCTGTCACTCCACCACCCTGTCACTCCTCCATCATGACACTCCACCACCCCGACACTCCACCATCCTGTCACTCCACCACCCTGTCACTCCTCCATCATGACACTCCACCACCCCGACACTCCACCATCCTGTCACTCCACCATCCTGTAACTCCACCATCCTGTCACTCCACCACCCTGTCATTCCACCACCATGACACCCCACCATCCTGACACTCCACCATCCTGACATTCCACCAACTGGACACTCCACCATCCTGACATTCCACCAACCTGACACTCCACCATCCTGACACTCCACCATCCTGACACTCCACCAACCTGACACTCCACCACCCTGTAATTCCACCACCCTGTCATTCCACCACCATGACAATCCACCAACCGGACACTCCACCATCCTGACACTCCACCATCCTGACACTCCACCAACCTGACACTCCACCACCCTGACACTCGACCAACCTGACACTCCACCACCCTGTAACTCCACCACCCTGTCATTCCACCACCATGACAATCCACCAACCGGACACTCCACCATCCTGACACTCCAACAACCTGACACTCCACCATCCTGACACTCCACCAACCTGACACTCCACCATCCTGACACTCCACCAACCTGACACTCCACCAACCTGACACTCCACCATCCTGACAACTCCACCAACCTGACACTCCACCATCCTGATACTCCACCATCCTGACACTCCAACAACCTGACACTCCACCAACCTGACACTCCACCATCCTGATAACTCCACCAACCTGACACTCCACCATCCTGACACTCCACCACCCTGACACTCCACCACCCTGACACTCCACCATCCTGACACTCCACCATCCTGACACTCCACCATCCTGTCACTCCACCATCCGGTCACTCCACCACCCTGACAACTCCACCACCCTGTCACTCCACCACCCTGACAACTCCACCACCCTGACACGACAGAGAGACGCTGAGTTGGAAGGGGCGATAGAAGTAAGGAGAAACGAACAACAGAAACATTGATCGAAGGGGAGGTGGGAGCACAGTGCTGAAAGTTCAGATTACAAGAATAAATGACAATTCTCCAACTCCAAAATTCTGAACTCAAATGTAATATCTCGTGAATCATCCGATGTTCCATCTGAGATGTTCAGAGTCCATACATCAGTGGGCGAGTGTTTCCTCTCAGTTTAGCCTTATCTATAGATATTCCGATGTTTCTATTGGACAATTGTTGCTCCTTTGTACTTTACCACAAACATTACTTACCAGACCAACGAGAACACAGATAATTGGTCGATGGGAACATGGCGGGAAGATTTGAAAGGTGTTGCTGTTAGCTGGCAAACATTTTGACCTGAAAACCTGGCTACCAATCACCACCAACAGCGTCCGAACATCTGCACTTAAAGGTGAAGGTCGTTCTGGATGAAATATAAACCACCAAATCTGACCTTAGATCGGCGACCATCACCTTCTGACCTTAGGACCTTTGTTTCATGGCGGTCACAGTGTCAGAGTCTTGTTAATGTTTGGAGACTTTAGGCAAAGCAATTGAAAGTGGGTCGTCAAATTTATTAACAGATCATTATTTTCAGAGCGGGAATTTACAGTTTCATAGTACTTGATGAAATCTTTCACAGATTGTGAACCCTGATACGGCTCTGCCTGCTGTTGGAGATGGACCTCGCACTCAACAATAGAACGCGATGATTCGACGTCATTGCCATGATAGGAGAGAAACAGAGAGGGTTAGAAGGGACGGGCGGGGAGGGGGAGGGGGAGAAATAGAGTGAAAAATGAGTAGAGTGGATATATATAAAAGTGGTGTTCAACTAAAATCGGGACTTTTTGTGTGAGGTAGTCAAATGCCATTTATTTTCCGATAAAGTCTCCTGCAACGTTTATGCACCTACCCCAGCGTTTACTCAATGCTTGAAAAGCTTCAGCGTAGAACGATTTGAACCAATCCAGGACAGCCTGTTTCACTTCGTCACCACTGCTGAAATACTGACAGCGTTGTCCGCCATTTGTATTTATCTGTCACGTAACTGGCCTATGGCAAATGAGTCACGTAGCAGTATTAGGACACAAGTGCCTCTACCTAATGATAGTAGTTCCAGCGCGCATTAAAGCATTCGGGTAGAACTAGAACAAAAAGTCAGGTTTGATTTAAACGCTCCTTATATATTTATATATATATATATACACACACACACACACGAGGCGTGTTCAAATGAAACTGAACCTAACGGCACCAAGTCAACATACGTGCGATGCGCATGATGACGTCACTTCTGATGTGCAAAATTTCATTATCCTCCGACTCATAGTTTCCTCAGCAGACCGTTGAAAACATGACAGGTGTGATACGGAATCCGTCCAGAGTTGAACAGCGAGCGGTGATTCGGTTTCTAACAGCTGAAGGATGTCGACCAGTTGACATTCATCGCAGAATGCAGGCGGTGTATGGTGGCAAAAGTGTGTCGAACGTAAGCTCTAGCGACGGACCACCCGAATTGTTGCATCAATTTTGGCGATGGCATCTTCTGACGCAACATTATGCGCCAGGCCTGGTATAGGAAGATCTTTCGTTAACTCACGTCCTTCTTTAAAGATCGTTGTCCAGTTCTTCACTGTTGTCTTCGACATACATGTGTCACAAAAAACTGCCTGCATTCAGCGATGAATGTCAACTGGTCGACATCACTCAGCTGTTAGAAAACGAATCACCGCTCGTTGATCAACGCTGGACAGATTCCGTAACACACGCCATGTTTTCAACGGTGTGCAGAGAAAACTACGAGTCGGTGGATAATGAAATTTTGCAAACTTGACGGTTGGTGTGTATTGTTTACATCGGAAGTGATATCATCATGCGCATCGTACGTATGATCCCTTGGTGCAGTTAGGACCAGTTTCATAATAACAGGCTTCGTATGTATGTATTTATATATATATATATATATATATATATATATATATATATATATATATATATATATATATATATATATAATCATGCAATCAAAGTCCGTCGCTCCTCTCGGTGCATAGGCCACCGACAACATCTCGCCAGCGTACATGGTTCTCGGCTCCTCTCTCACAGACCACCGACAGCATCCCCGCCAGCGTACACAGTCCTGTGCTGTTCTTTCTGCCTCTCTCCAGGCTTCATTATTTAATTTTAGCTCCTCTTCACATTTTCTTCTCCGCGTATTCTTTGGGTCTACCTCTCTCTCTTTTCCCCTGAGGATTCCATGTACGAGCCTGTCTGGCTATGTTAGACTGTGCCTTCCGCAGCTTATGTTCTATCCAGCTCCATTTTTTTCACTTAATGTGTTTCTAAAGACAGAACACATTTGAATAATACACTGACAAGATTATTGTAATGTTTAATGAAATTTCTGAGATGTGTCGGTGATATATAGCGATAGGTAGTTAAGGCCGCTGGTTTCAGCAGTCACGACGCAGTGTCGGTTCCGTTTTATTGTATAATCGATAGAAACAATCTAAGCCCTAACAAGATTTGAACCCATGTCTCCTGATTAGGAGATCGGTAGCCTATCAGCTCATCCATTCAATATTCTGGGCAAGCTAAAACTGAAGGGTAAATCCGATGAAAAATACAAATTGACTGTGTATGTGTTTATATGAATATGTTTACATGTATGTGTTTACATATATATATATATATGTGTTTATATGTACATGTTTAAATGTATGTGTTTATATGTACATGTTTAAATGTATGTGTTTATATGTATGTGTTTATAAGTATGTGTTTATATGTATGTAGGAGAGGCGCTCCAAAAGTAATGCTTCCTATTTTATTAGGATGTTCCACAACTTCAGAAGTGGATTTTCGTAGTTTCGCAGTCAATTTGAACTTTCCAGCCAATATCCGTACAATTTTGTTTCTGAAAGACAGGTGGCAGTGGAGCAGCAGTCGGACAAAATGGCGTCTGTTATGGAAGTGCGTTATAAACAGAGGTGCGTTATTAAATTCCTTCGTAGGGGACGGCGTGGCCTAGTGGTTAACTGGCACGGCTCATAATCCGAAGGTGCTGGGTTCCATCCCCATCACAGCACCGGCCGTTATCCCGAGGAAGCAAACCCTTAGAAAATGCAGGAGGATGCAGACCCTTACATAAAAAGCATGCTGAAGTCGGATGCACAGGCGCAAAATAAAAACACAGTGCAACGCACACCGCCTTTGGGATTAGACAAATAAGGCGAACGAAAAAAAACAAAAACAAAAACAAAAATTCCTCCGTGCGGAAAAAGTTGTCCCAATTGACGTTTATCGACGTTTGCTTATGAAGTAGTGTAAGGCGTTTAGAGTTACGTAATACATATCCTATCAATGATGTCCAGGTCACACGGACCAAAATTAATGTGTGGTAGAGTCTAGGTTTAGCTGAGTAGTTGACATCTAAAGAGTTACAACACGTGTCTACACCACGAGACGACTTCTAATAGTTGTTCATCACAAGCGATGAAGACCACTCTCTTTGTTCAGCCGTGTGGACAGTCGTATCGCTTGCTGTGTCCGCTGAAATGGGTGACTTGCGCGGTGATTTGGATTAAAGTGAGGAAGAAACTTCGTCAACCTCACTCACAGAGCCTAAGCTACCTTTTACCAGTGGCAAGACATTCATCGAGACGACTGGAGATAGCATAGGATGCAGATTTTGCCTCAGGGTTACCACCGAAGCCTTTCCGTAAACATGTAACCCGCAGGGTAGAAAGGTTGGATGGCATCTAACAAAGTTTGTCGTGCCTTTTCGATAACCACAAGAGGTCGTATGGACAACACTCAGCGTGTGAGTGGGTCTAGCATCTCTCTCCAGCTGTATTGAACTCATCATAGTAGCATCTAAAATTCCCACATGCCAAATTCGCGAAGGTGAACCGGTAGAACTAACCCGTGAAATACGTCACAGGTATAAGCGTAGTGCTGTTCAGTCGGCGTCCAGACCAGGATAAACGGATGGAAGAAATCACAAAAAAAGAACGAAATAAATAGTCCAGACGGAAAACAACCCCACGTTTCAGTGAACACAAGTGTAAGTCGTCGACTAGTGTGAATTCCAGGCAAATCCGTGGTCTAGCGGCATCCATAATGATCCAAAACGAGTCTACGAGACGACTTCACACAGTAAATAACACAGTGAACACTATCCTGAGCGTAAAACTAAACATTATCTTTATTAATTGTTAAAACAAAACAATATTATTAAATAAAATGAATATCAACAAAAAGCAAAGTACATCTAAACTAAATAATCATAATATATATTATAAACTACCAGAGGAGGTTTTAAGCACTATCTTTTGATGATTCCTCTACAATGTATGGTTTCCCTTACCGCTGCACTCTCCTATCTGCACACTCAGCACACAACCACAAACTCGTTCTTCCGATCAGAGTACGTTCTCTGACGAATCTGTACGCACACACATAATCAACAAACTCGTCCTCACGATCAGATTACATAAATCACTTCACATACTCAGTCGAGTCTGCACACTCACATACGATCAGATCACTTACCAAATGGCGATCTGTGTATTAACAAATTGTTAGATTACTTACGGTTTTCACGCGAATCTGTACATTCATATATAAATAGATCAGGCATCGTTCACTAGGTGTCCTGCACGTACGACATAAATTCAGATATCTTACTGTTCACAAGGTGTCCAACATAAATACCTTTTGAGCTATTGGCCATAACTCGAGGTGTATGATGTCCCAGTCACCCTGCAAACTCACTCACTCTCAGACTCACTCTCAGACTCACTCTCAGACTCATTCTCAGACTCACCCCAGACTCACTCTCAGACTCACTCTCAGACTCACTCTCAGACTCACTCTCAGACTCACTCTCAGACTCACTCTCAGACTCACTATCAGACTCATTCTCATCTTTCCTCGTAGCCAGTCTCTGGTTTAATCTTCACATAGTATTTTTTAGTCTCAAGCACAACATGGCTGTCCAATGGTCTTCTGTTGGTTGTCTGACCTACCATCATTCCAATTTGGAACTACCCTCAACTAATTGTTATTGAATGATTATATCCGAGTTCCTGTCACTCTAAATGTCGTAGCCGTTCGTGGCAGCATCTGACTTCCAGCACTCCCCCCCCCCCGCCCCTCCCGCCGCCCACCCCATCTACGCTAATTACGAACACCAGAGTGGTCAGTTCCGAACCCTCACTTCAACAACGAACACCCACCCCTGTACCAGACAAAGTCTTCCATCTAAACCCATCTTTTCCTTTGTTCCACATAGTGTCGAAACGGTGATTGACCTTGGCACACATTCGGGCGACCTTTGTTTTTAGAGTCGCCCGCCCAATCTCTGCAGCCTTAAACGTCCATTCTCCAGCTGTCACACATAACGTTGTGGGAGACCGAATAGTCGATGTTAACACAGTGAGACGATGGGTTATGCGTTTCAGCAGTTGTTGTTGGTGTGGCTTACATGTTTGCCTCACTAGTTTCTACTGGCGGAGGCGCGCCATTTTCCACCCCAGACCGTAGTCCATTGGGCGATATCAGGACGCATAAACCAGTGCTTGGATGCATGTGTGCGTCTGTATGTACCTATGCTAGGTTTGTGCGCCCTCAGAAGCTAGCCCAACGAAAGTGCAATGGAAGGGCCTCACCACGAGGGCGCGTGTGAAAGTTGTGCAAGAGTGTGACTGTAGGACAGAGTCAAATTAAACAGAGCAGTGGCGAAAGTGACATGAAGGACAAGCCACATTCCAGACGTCCATGCACAGCTGTTACACCATTCAATGAAGAATGTATCGATCAGCTGATCCGCGCAAATCGGAAGGCTTACGGTCAGAGAACTGCTTACCCAGCTGGATATCGGCTTCATTGGGTTTGAAACTAATGTGGAAATGTTTGAATATCACAAATTTTACACAAAGGTGGGTCACACGAATACTCACAGAGGAACAGAACGAACATCGCGTGCAAGTATTTAAAGACATCTTGAGTCATTAGAGGATAAAGAGGACAGTGTTCTGGATCGCATCATCACAGTTGATGAGGCGTGGTGCAACCACTACGAACATGGGTCAAAACGGCAGTCCATTAGTGGAGATATGGGAATTCCCCATTGAGGAAAAAGTTCAAGACGTGTACCGTCAGCGGGTTAAGTGATGTGCACTTTCTTTTGGGATAAGAAACGCGTAATTCTTTTTGATTTTCTAGAACCTGGACAAACCACCAACTCTGACCGTTGCATTGCGACACTGACTAAGCTGAAATCTCGAATGTCCACGGTCAGTCCAGAGAGGAAGACAATCTGTCTTTTGCAACACGATAAGGCCAGTTTGAAGAACGTTGAGCATATCACCAGTCTTGGCTGGACTGTCCTATCACACTCACCGTAAAGTCTGGATTTGGCACCTTACATCTGTTCGAGCCAATGAATGATGAACTGAGTAGGAAACATGTTCCTGGAAACGACGTCGTTATAGCAGCTGTGAAACAGTGGCTCACCTCCGGCGGTGCAGATTTTTACTAGCTTGACATGTATGCTCTCGTTCATAGTTGGAAAAAATGTATAACCAAGGGTGGTGGATATATTGAAAAATAGTTTTGTATAGGCAAGACATTGCTCCATTAAATGGTGTTGTTGTGATCTTTTCATATTTTATGGTTTTCATTGAATAAAATGAGGCATTTCGTTCGAATCCCTCTGGTATATACATATGTATGTGTATACATATGTACGTGTATGCGTATGTATGTGTGTGCTTTGTGTGCCTGCGTGTGTGTATATATGTTTGAATTATCAGTGTATGTATGTATATATATCTTGTTTTCGCCTGACCTTTAGTCCCGGAGATCTACCCATCACGCTTCAATGACTGTGATGGGGTCACCTATCTGAGGACAGACATGCCTTCTGTGAACAACTGCATGTTAATATTTGATCAGGCCTACAATCTTGTGTTCCCCACAAACTAACTCACCAAGTACTCAATGACCAATCATTGGCTGATCCACCAAGTACTCAATGACCAATCATTGGCTGATCCACCAAGTACTCAATGACCAATCATTGGCTGATCCACCAAGTAGTCAGTCCACAGGAGAAAGTCCTTACCGCTGTATTTAAAAGATGCTACCTTGTTTCTCCAGTCCTCTACTCTCCCTTCCCTGCCCACCCTGTAATTCTCTCAGGGGAAATCTTCTGGGTGAGAGTGTGTCCACGCTCTGAACTACCCCTACCACTTTCCAGTTTCAGAACCCACCTTGGATTAATGTCCTTTATAGATACCACAGCGGTAGAGAGAGAGAGAGAGAGAGAGAGAGAGAGAGAGGGAGAGAGAGAGAGAAAGAGTGACGGTGTTGGGGAGAGGCAGCCCTAGGTGATGGGAGAGTTCCCCAAAACGTGTATTATTTTGAAGGAGGAAATCGCGCGCCAGGAGCGTGCGGCCTCGAGCAGATGTCAAACATGGATTTTTAAAATAACAGTTTTAACCTCTACAGTAATTTCCCGTGTCCGGCATCTTATCTGTCAGCCGTCTTCCTACACTCTCTCACTCTCTCTCACTCTCTCTCTCTCTATCTATCTATATATCAGTCGTCTTCTTGCGCCCTCGCACTATCTCTCTCTCTATGTTAGCCCTCTTCTCGCTCTCACTCTCACTCTTTATCTGTCAGCCCTCTTCTTGCTCTCTCTCACTCTCTCTCTATCTGTCAGCCGTCTTCTTGCTCTCTCTCACTCTCACTCTCTCTCTATCTGTCAGCGCTCTTCTTGCTCTCTCCCACTCTCTCTCTATCTGTCAGCGCTCTTCTTGCTCTCTCCCACTCTCTCTCTATCTGTCAGCGCTCTTCTTGCTCTCTCCCACTCTCTCTCTATCTGTCAGCGCTCTTCTTGCTCTCTCCCACTCTCTCTCTATCTGTCAGCGCTCTTCTTGCTCTCTCCCACTCTCTCTCTATCTGTCAGCGCTCTTCTTGCTCTCTCCCACTCTCTCTCTATCTGTCAGCGCTCTTCTTGCTCTCTCCCACTCTCTCTCTATCTGTCAGCGCTCTTCTTGCTCTCTCCCACTCTCTCTCTATCTGTCAGTGCTCTTCTTGCTCTCTCCCACTCTCTCTCTATCTGTCAGCGCTCTTCTTGCTCTCTCCCACTCTCTCTCTATCTGTCAGCGCTCTTCTTGCTCTCTCCCACTCTCTCTCTATCTGTCAGCGCTCTTCTTGCTCTCTCACTCTCTTCTGTATCCGCCATCCCTCTTCTTGCTCTCCGTCTCTCTCACTCTCTCTGTCTCTCTATCTTTGTTTCTATCTCACTTTTTGTCTATCTGTCTATCACTCTGTCTCACACACTCTTTCTAATTGCTGTCCGAAACAAATATCTGAGACAGATTCGTGAACGGCGTAGGCAAGGCAATGCTATTGTATACATGGAGGAGTCCTGGGTCAATGCTCACCACACACATGGTAAAGAATGTCAATCAGTTGACGGCGAGCAGAAAAGACAAATTCCAAGCAGCAAAGGACAGCACATTATACTAACATATGCCGGAAGCAGTGAAAGCTGACTTGTCCATGACGCTGAACTTATTTTCCAATCAAAAAAGTAATGACGGTAGAGACTACCACACTGAAATGAATGGCCACATTTTCAGGCACTGAACGACGGATGATCTGCTTCCAATTCTGGATAGATCCTCATGCCTGGTAATCGATAATGCATCATATCACAATGCAGCATCAGAGGAAGACAAAGTACCAACTGGTTCAAATACAAAAGTTCAAATTAGGACATGGCTGGAAAAGGAAAAAGTGAATTTTGAAGACACGTATTTGAAGCCCGAGTTGTTGGAGCCTGTGAGGAAGACAAATAAGACAAAGGTTTACCAGATTAACAAAATCAGTGAAGAGTACGGCCACACTTCTCTGTGACTTCTTACACATCAGGCACATCTAAACCCTGCAGAGCTTGTGGGGGGTTACAGTCAAAGGACAAGTTGCCGAACAGAACAGGACATTTAAAACGTGTGAAGTGCTGACACGAGAGTACCTTTCAAAAACAGACATTCAGTTCTGGAAGAAGTGTGTTGAACATGTGGTCCAGGCAGAAGTGTGTTGAACATGTGGTCCAGGAAGAAGTGTGTTGAACATGTGCTCCAGGAAGAAGTGTGTTGAACATGTGGTCCTGGAAGAAGTGTGTTGAACATGTGCTCCAGGAAGAAGTGTGTTGAACATGTGCTCCAGGAAGAAGTGTGTTGAACATGTGGTCCTGGAAGAAGTGTGTTGAACATGTGCACTCCAGGAAGTGTGTTGAACATGTGCTCCAGGAAGAAGTGTGTTGAACATGTGCACTCCAGGAAGTGTGTTGAACATGTGCTCCAGGAAGAAGTGTGTTGAACATGTGCTCCAGGAAGTGTGTTGAACATGTACTCCGGGAAGAAGTGTGTTTAACATGTGCTCCAGGAAGAAGTGTGTTGAACATGTGCTCCAGGAAGAAGTGTGTTGAACATGTGCTCCGGGAAGAAATGTGTTGAACATGTGCTCCAAGAAGAAGTGTGTTGAACATGTGGTCCAGGAAGAAGTGTGTTGAACATGTGCTCCAGGAAGAAGTGTGTTGAACATGTGGTCCTGGAAGAAGTGTGTTGAACATGTGCTCCAGGAAGAAGTGTGTTGAACATATGCTCCAGGAAGAAGTGTGTTGAACATGTGGTCCTGGAAGAAGTGTGTTGAACATGTGCACTCCAGGAAGTGTGTTGAACATGTGCTCCAGGAAGAAGTGTGTTGAACATGTGCACTCCAGGAAGTGTGTTGAACATGTGCTCCAGGAAGAAGTGTGTTGAACATGTGCTCCAGGAAGTGTGTTGAACATGTGCTCCGGGAAGAAGTGTGTTTAACATGTGCTCCAGGAAGAAGTGTGTTGAACATGTGCTCCAGGAAGAAGTGTGTTGAACATGTGCTCCGGGAAGAAATGTGTTGAACATGTGCTCCAGGAAGAAGTGTGTTGAACATGTGCTCCAGGAAGAAGTGTGTTGAACATGTGCTCCAGGAAGTGTGTTGAACATGTGCTCCGGGAAGAAGTGTTTTGAACATGTGCTCCAGGAAGAAGTGTGTTGAACATGTGCTCCAGGAAGAAGTGTTGAACATCTGCTCCAGGAAGAAGTGTGTTGAACATGTGCTCCGGGAAGAAGTGTGTTGAACATGTGGTCCAGGAAGAAGTGTGTTGAACATGTGCTCCAGGAAGAAGTGTGTTGAACATGTGGTCCAGGAAGAAGTGTGTTGAACATGTGCTCCAGGAAGAAGTGTGTTGGACATGTGCTCCGGGAAAAAGTGTGTTGAACATGTGCTCCGGCAAGAAGTGCGTTGAACATGTGTTCCAGGAAGAAGTGTGTTGAACATGTGCGCTCCAGGAAGTGTGTTGAACATGTGCTCCGGCAAGAAGTGCGTTGAACATGTGCTCCAGGAAGAAGTGTGTTGAACATGTGCGCTCCAGGAAGTGTGTTGAACATGTGCTCCAGGAAGAAGTGTGTTGAACATGTGCTCCAGGAAGAAGTGTGTTGAACATGTTGTCCAGAAAGAAGTGTGTTGAACATGTGCTCCGGTAAGAAGTGTGTTGAACATGTGCTCTGGGAAGTGCGTTGAACATGTGCTCCAGGAAGAAGTGTGTTGAACATGTGCTCCAGGAAGAAGTGTGTTGAACATGTGCGCTCCAGGAAGTGTGTTGAACATGTGCTCCAGGAAGAAGTGTGTTGAACATGTGCTCCGGGAAGAAGTGTGTTGAACATGTGCTCCAGGAAGAAGTGTGTTGAACATGTGCTCCAGGAAGAAGTGTGTTGAACATGTGCTCCAGGAAGAAGTGTGTTGAACATGTGGTCCAGGAAGAAGTGTGTTGAACATGTGCTCCAGGAAGAAGTGTGTTGAACATGTGCTCCGGCAAGAAGTGTGTTGAACATGTGCTCCAGGAAGAAGTGCGTTGAACATGTGCTCCGGCAAGAAGTGCGTTGAACATGTGCTCCAGGAAGAAGTGTGTTGAACATGTGCGCTCCAGGAAGTGTGTTGAACATGTGCTCCGGCAAGAAGTGCGGTGAACATGTGCTCCAGGAAGAAGTGTGTTGAACATGAGCGCTCCAGGAAGTGTGTTGAACATGTGCTCCAGGAAGAAGTGTGTTGAACATGTGCTCCAGGAAGAAGTGTTTTGAACATGTGGTCCAGAAAGAAGTGTGTTGAAAATGTGCTCCGGTAAGAAGTGTGTTGAACATGTGCTCTGGGAAGTGCGTTGAACATGTGCTCCAGGAAGAAGTGTGTTGAACATGTGCTCCAGAAAGAAGTGTGTTGAACATGTGCTCCAGGAAGAAGTGTGTTGAACATGTGCTCCGGCAAGAAGTGTGTTGAACATGTGCTCCGGGAAGTGCGTTGAACATGTGGTCCAGGAAGAAGAACAGTACAGGCAACGAGATGGATTACAATTTGTCCAGTCAGTAACAATTATCAACCTCTTCGAATCGACAGATTCGGACAGATTAATCTTTTGTGGACATACTGAGATTAGCAGACTTGAATGAATAAGCGTATGTTTATCAAATCAATTAGGTGTACATACAATGACAACAAATACATTTCCATATTCAAATGCGTTACACAACATCAAATTAGCTGCGCAGTTGATACAACCTTGGGATGTCTAAGGGTGACCGAATGGCTGTACTAACTGTTGCATATTGGTGCCATTTTTACGATTGTACATAAAGGGCAACACAAACAGCCAATTCATCTATCAAGATATTAAGGAGATACGCCAATGAACACAGTGCTGAGAAATTCAGCTACATACTGTAAAACCTTAAATGTAAAGCCATTTCTATGAAATGGTCCTAAAAGATCAAAAGAATTCGCTAATGTGCAAATGTCTGAACATCTATGGACTAAATAATATCAATGTTTTAGCGTCATGGATATTCTAAAGCTGCATGCGAAAAATCATTAGGATCTGACATGCAGTTTAGTAAAAAATTGCTTAGGACCTTGTTCAGGAATTAAAAGACGGACTATATTAAATATTTATGTGACCAGGCCTCAGGTCAATCTGACTGACAGTTGAAGTTTTCAGGCCCATACGAATTGTGTACTACATACAACACAGTAAAGGCGAGTATACGTGAGGAAATAACCCGTTAGTTTGTTGTAGTCACGTGATCCGTCGAGAGAGACCAGAACATTATACTAAACATTCAATCGATATTGAAACGATAGATTGGATATTTTAAGGGCTGGCCCTGGACTTTACTGACATTGCGCGTGACCTCGCCAATCTCGCTTGCTCCATTGTCCAAGTGTCTGGTCACCGCACTTCTGTTGTTGAGCAGAGCGCTCCAGGTCCGTTCATTGTACAGTTTTAGCTATCAGTCTTCTTCTTCCCCTTTTTCTTCTTCTTCTTTTTCTTCTTCATCCTTCTCCTCTTCTTCTTCTTATTCTTCCTTCTCCTCATCTTCTTCTTGGGCTTTCGTCCTCAAACGGACGCTGTGTCGATGTTTACATTCAGGCTGCAATATTTGCGCTTTTCGACCTGTCACAACCGATTTAAGCACGTAATTTTAGTGACCGGGTTTGCATCACCACTTTAATCGCTAATTGAGACCACACCTTTGGATGTTGAGATCAGGTGTTCATGCTCGATTCAATGTATTTGCTGCAGGAATTGGGGAACTGAGACGTTAGTATGGTCAGGCACAACATACTGACCAGGACGTCACGTCAAGGTCAGGCACAACATACTGACCAAGACCACAATCTCTCTTCCATGAAGCGTTTCCTGGAAACACGGGGTTTTCAAGGCAGTCTGGATGACGAGTTGTGGATCGATGTGATCCCTGTAGTAATGAGCATCACGCAGATGAAGCCAAGCACAGCACAACCACCTGAAGGACCATGGTCCGAATTCATCAGCACGCTCGAAATGTAAAGAAAGCTACTGCAACCCGCCACTTAACGAACTTTTCAGGGCGCACAAAAGCGTAAACTTACTCATTATGGACATTAAACAACAACAACAATAACAACAACAACAACAATAACAACAACAACAGCAATAACAACAACAACAGCAATAACAACAACAACAGCAATAACAACAACAACAGCAATAACAACAACAACAGCAATAACAACAACAACAGCAATAACAACAACAACAACAACAATAACAACAACAACAGCAATAACAACAACAACAACAACAATAACAACAACAACAGCAATAACAACAACAACAGCAATAACAACAACAACAGCAATAACAACAACAACAGCAATAACAACAACAACAGCAATAACAACAACAACAGCAATAACAACAACAACAGCAATAACAACAACAACAGCAATAACAACAACAACAACAACAATAACAACAACAACAGCAATAACAACAACAACAGCAATAACAACAACAACAACAGCAATAACAACAACAACAGCAGCAATAACAACGACAACAATAACAACAACAACAACAACAACAATAACAACAACAACAGCAGCAATAACAACAACAACAACAATAACAACAACAACAGCAATAACAACAACAACAGCAATAACAACAACAACAGCAATAACAACAACAACAACAATAACAACAACAACAGCAATAACAACAACAACAACAATAACAACAACAACAGCAATAACAACAACAACAGCAATAACAACAACAACAACAACAATAACAACAACAACAGCAATAACAACAACAACAACAGCAATAACAACAACAACAACAGCAATAACAACAACAACAACAACAATAACAACAACAACAACAATAACAACAACAACAGCAATAACAACAACAACAACAATAACAACAACAACAGCAATAACAACAACAACAGCAATAACAACAACAACAACAGCAATAACAACAACAACAACAGCAATAACAACAACAACAACAATAACAACAACAACATCAATAACAACAACAACAGCAATAACAACAACAACAACAGCAATAACAACAACAACAGCAGCAATAACAACGACAACAATAACAACAACAACAACAACAATAACAACAACAACAGCAGCAATAACAACAACAACAACAATAACAACAACAACAGCAATAACAACAACAACAACAATAACAACAACAACAGCAATAACAACAACAACAGCAATAACAACAACAACAACAACAATAACAACAACAACAGCAATAACAACAACAACAGCAATAACAACAACAACAACAGCAATAACAACAACAACAGCAATAACAACAACAACAACAACAACAATAACAACAACAAGGCAGGATTTATCCATTACAAAAGTATATTTCTAAATACGTTGACGGCCAGCACATGAATGACAGAACAAGGTAACGTGAGAAACGATTTTCTGTGTAAGGACAACAGTAGACGCCTACATGGAAGTAGAGAAAAATAATTACGTATTCCTAGTCAACTACAAAATGCCAGAGAAACTAATGACATATCTGGAAAACATAGGTTTGGATGGAAAAGACACAAGGCAACTCAGTAGTCTACGCTGGAAGCAAACTGTTACTAGACCATCTGGCAGGGTTTACCAAGCTTGTTAAGGAGTAGCATCTAATATATTTTTGAGATAACTTTTTTCGTTGGAAGCTTTTATTTATACTAAGAGACGTTTTTAGGGACTACGTGAAAGTAATTTTGTGTATGTGTGTTTCTGTCGTGAATATGTACATTGGCGTTTTTATTTTGTTATTTTGCATTCCAGAATCTGTCAAAATGTGATAGATTGACAGGTAGCACTAGTTAGAGCCCGTGTACCCAATGTCAGCTTTCTAGGTTATGGGAAAGTTGGTTAAAATAGGAGAAATAGAAGTTCACCAAATGAATAAGAGCCATGTCAGTTAAAACACAAACTTGTAAACAGATGTATGAAATAAAGATGTGTAGAATCTTATTGTCTACCAACAACTAATACAAAAGGCAATTTTTATCAGATAAAGTAAATGCAAAGTCTCATTGTCGGTGGTGTATCAATAGTCTCAGATAAAGTAAATGGAAAGACTCATTGTCGGTGGTGTATCAATAGTCTCAGATATTCCGATGACCCAGTTCTGCTGGCTGAAAGCGAACAAGAGCTGCTGTAATTTGTGATTCAAGTAAAGAGCAGCTTTCAGGTGTATGGATTAGACATTAACTCTGAGACACAGCGGACAGCAGCCAGCGACAGCGGACAGCAGCCAGCGATAGCGGACAGCAACCAGACACATAGCGGACTTCAGCCAGACACATAGCAGACATCAGCCAGCGATAGCGGACAGCAGCCAGCGATAGCGGTCAGCAGCCAGAGACTCATTGCTGACAGCAGCCAGCGACTCATTGGAATCTACACTAGTACAATCTGGCAAAGGGAAGGTGTCACCGTGGAAAGGCAAACTAGGTCCCAAATAAACTCGCTGAAGTCGCATGTGTAGGGCCGAAATGTGCAGAAATGGCAGCCTCGCTGTAACTTACGGCACACATTCACAACGTCCTTTTTCAGACGAACTAAGGAGGCCGAAGAAGATGAAGAACGATATGCCTCGTATTGTTTCCAGAGCCTGCTGGACAGCACATAGACTGGTCCGCCACTAGAGGTTATGTATCGTGTCTCGGGCGATGGGACCACCGACGTGTGCAGGTCCTCAGTGCTGGACGATTGGACAGCATCGTTAATTGCCACTCCTTTCACTCAGTGTGGCTGTGGCTCTATTTTCATCTGTTCACAACCACAAACACACACACACACATGCATACACTAACACCCACTATATACATACATGCATACATACATACATACATATATACATACATACACACATACATACATACATACATACATACATACATACATACATACATACATACATACATACGCAAACACAAATATACACACGCACCCATTTACACAAAACATATACACACATCCACCCATGTGTACACATACACACACACACACCCATACACCCTCATCTCATCTCATATCAGCTCATCTCATCTCAGCTCAGCTCATCTCATATCAGCTCATCTTATCTCATATCAGCTCATCTCATTTCATATCAGCTCATCCCATCTCATCCCATCCCATCTCCTCATCCCATATCAGCTCAGCTCATCTCATATCAGCTCATCTTAGTTCATATCAGCTCATCTCATCTCATAGCTCATCTCATCTCATCCCATCCCATCTCCTCATCCCATATCAGCTCAGCTCATCTCATATCAGTTTATCGTATCTCATATCAGCCCCTTAGCCCATCTCATCTCAGCCCATCTTATCTAATCTCGTCTCATATCAGCCCATCTTATCTCGTCTCTAACAGACCCAGAGAGACAGTAATATATGGAGAGAATATGTTATGGAACTGTATGATGATTGGGCCTGTATCAGGCTAACAAACCCTTAAATAACATGCTTTTGATAGAAGAAATATTACTTGTAACAAGAGAAGAATTTAATAAGACATTTTACTTAATCCCCCCCCCCCCCCCCCCCCGACGAAGATCAGATGATAGATGGATGTCTATTGAACCCCTCAAAGCGGCGGGAGAGACTTTATATTATTTACTTTTAGAGTATGTTCATAAATGTACAACAATATAATATTGCCAAAGGAACACACACCTTCAAAAATAATTCCTTTGCAACAAACAAAAAAAAATATAGAATGCGGTCAATTCCGAACGATAAGCTTAATACCACATGCATCCAAAATTCTATTAAGAACAATAAAGGAGAGAATCGATAACAAGGTAGAAGATGTACTAAACGATAACCAGTTTGGATTTCAGAAGGCGAGAGGGACACGGGATGCTATCGGATCATTGCGGCTTTTCGCAGAAAGAATGATCGATCTAGGAAGACCAACATTTATCTGCTTTGTTAACTAGGAGAAAGCCTTTGATCGAGTTCACTGGGAAAAAAAGAATTTGTTCATAGGTTGAACCAAATAGGTATCGAGAAACCAACAATTAGGTTAAACCAGAACCTGTATGAAAATAAAGAAGCGATTATTTCAATCAAAGAAAGATTAACAGATTCAGTTTCAATAGGACTGGGACACGACAAAGCTGTTTGCTTACAACATGTCTCTATAACGTATATTCAGAGATGGTGGAAAAAAAGTTGTTCGGAGTTGTAGTAGGGTTGTTGAAGCAAATGGCATGACAGTTAATCTCATCAAATTTGTCGATGATCAAGCCAGAGTGAAAGGATTAGCAGTAACGTTGCAACTGCTGTGTTTTTTATTGAACAAATTTGCAGCATAGCCAAACAGTTGGACATGAAAATAAACACGCTGAAGACAGAGACTATTGTAAATCCAAGTAACATAGGCAAATGAAAATAATCACCAATGGACAAATAACCGAACAAGTACACAAGTTGATGTTCATATATTTGGGACAGACGTAAAAGACGATGCCAGCAGGGAGGTGAAAATTACGACAAGGATTGCATTGACATTAACCAACAAGGACTTGAAAGAGAAATTGAAATAGCTAGCCTGAAAGTAGATCAGCTTAGTACTGAGGAAACAAATAATCACAACTCATATATGGCTATTTGTACTGTATGGGGCTGAAACATGGACTGTAGTAAGGAAGGATGAAATCAAGCTTGGCAGCGTTTGAAATGTGGGAATATCGTAGTATGGGATTAGTGAGTTGGACAGAAAGAAGACCCTATAACAATCTCTTCACTGAGGTAGATGCACAAAGACAATGTCCTGTCTGAGGAAGGTGCACAAAGACAATGTCCTGTCTGAGGAAGGTGCACAAAGACAATGTCCTCTCTGAGGTAGGTGCACAAAGACAGTATCTTCACTGAGGTAGGTGCACAAAGACAATCTCTTCACTGAGGTAGGTCCACAAAGACAATCTCTTCACTGAGGTAGGAGCACAAAGACAATGTCCTCTCTGAGGTTGGTGCACAAGGACAATATCTTCACTGAGGTAGGTGCACAAAGACAATGTCCTCTCTGTGGTAGATGCACAAGGACAATATCTTCACTGTGGTAGGTGCACAAAGACAATATCTTCACTGAGGAAGGTGCACAAAGACAATGTCCTCTCTGAGGTAGGTGCACAAAGACAATCTCCTACCTGAGGCGGGTGCACAAAGACAATGTCCTCTCTGAGGTAGGTGCACAAAGACAGTATCTTCACTGAGGTAGGTGCACAAAGACAATCTCTTCACTGAGGTAGGTCCACAAAGACAATCTCTTCACTGTGGTAGGCGCACAAAGACAATCGCTTGACTCAGGTAGGCGCGCAAAGACAATGTCCTCACTGAGGTATGTGCACAAATACAATCTCTTCACTTAGGTAGGTGCATAAAGACAATGTCCTTTCTGAGGTAGGTGCACAAAGACAATGTCCTACCTGAGGCGGGTGCACAAATACAATCTCTTCACTTAGGTAGGTGCATAAAGACAATGTCCTTTCTGAGGTAGCAGCACAACGACAATGTCCTATGTGAGGTAGGCGCACAAAGGCAATGTACTCACAGAGGAATGCGTACTAAGACAATGTCCTCACTGAGGTAAACACAAATTGGAAAATATACAGTATATTAAACAATAATGTTATTTCGCGTACGAAGTAAGGTACTGAAACTTGTTATTTATAAATCAGATTGTTATATTATTTATAATCTGATTATTTTAAAAGTTTATTTTTATGATAAATAAGGATGATTATTTTGATATTATAGGAACCTGATAATTATTAATTTATATAAATAAAATTCATTTTGATTATTTATGCAACACATGTTAGCGGTGTAGATTTTATTAGTGATAGGATTTTAGACATGTTTTATTAAAGTTAGAAAGGGTGGGAGCATTGATAGTCAGTAGCCATTTATTGTTTATTATAGAATTAAAACTAACCAAGCTAGCCAGTACAGATGTACTCAAATCTGGACATCAGAATGCTTGGAATGCATAGCGTTGGTTTCCAAGCCATGCAGATGTTAAAAAAAACTACGTAACCTTGCATAACGTCTAGACGCATAGGAGTCTGTTACAGCATGATCGGTAGTGACGAATGCTAATAACTTGTTTTTATGAACCCTCGAAGAGAAATCCTAGGTACAAGATCTGGAAAAAGCGGCCAAAGTAGCTAGCTAGAGGAGCCAGATTATGATCAGTTGGAGAGACAATTTTCGAGAGCGAAGATCGGAGACACAAATTGTCAGTTTCCAAAGCGAAGAGGGCAGAGAGAAGTCGAGATTATATTTTGGTGTGAGATAGCGAAGAGACAAGAGGACAGATTGATGTTCTAGAACGAAGATCGGAGAGAAGTCATCAGCCGATAGTAAGCAGAGAACAAGTCGTCATCAGTCAGCAGCGAGCAACGAGAACAGGACCGCATTTATAACGGCGAAGAGTAAAGAAGAAAGCAGATATATTTTCGGAGCCGAGAGAGAGAGAGAGAAAGTGAGAGAGAGATAGAGAGAGAGAGAGAGAGAGAGAGATTGTAAATCAAATTACAGTTCGTCTAAAGTAACGGCTCGTCTATCAAGTAACTGTTCGTTTATCAAGTTACAGTTCGACTTTCAAGTAACTGTTCGTTTATCAAGTGGTAGTTCGTAAGCAAGTTTCTTTTAGTTTAGTTTAGTTCATATTTCTACAGCCAGCCAGGTTTTGTGTTTAGAGAGAAGATTGGAGAGCCAGTTGTGAACGGGTAGAAATAAAGTTTTCATTGTTGTGTTTTCATTTCAATTATTGTTATAGTTTATTTGTGTGAGACATAGTTAGTGCAAACCCCTTTCACCATCTGCTACGGTAGTTCAGCCCGCTGGAGCTGATACATTTAGGAGTAAGGTTGCCTAGAAAATTGATAAAGAGATCTTTTAAAAACGGTGTTAATTACCCACCATATATCAATTATGTTTGGTGTGATCATTTTGGGAAACTGTACTTTGATTATTTAGAGACATCGTCATTTGTAGTTTAATTTGTGTTATTATTTATGAGTATGATTATTTTGGTTATTTGACAGCTGGATTATTTTAATACAAATGCTATCCGTCTGTTGCTTTATAACTGCCCTATCATGCAACGGTTTGTGAATGATCACCCAAATAGCTTTAATTAAAGATGAACCGATTGTTTCCTGACTTCTATAGTGATCGTCAGGCACTAGATACCTACCTAGTCTGGAGGTATTTATAACTTCCTTTCCAGACACGTGCCGTGCGGCTCGTAAACTTTGACCTAATTACACCAGAATTGTCAGCCAATAAGTTTCGGTATGTCTAGCTTGCTTGCTTGCCTTTTACCATTTCTTGCATGCATTCTCCCTTCAACTTCTTTATTGGTTGTCTGACTTTCACTGCCTTTCTATCTTACTCATTCATTTAGCTACCTCATTTTTCTCTTACAATCGTTCTCTCATTCTCTCTCTCTCATCTCCCCCCCCCCCCCGTCTGACTCTACCTCTCTCTCTCATCTCCCCCCCCCCCCCCGTCTGACTCTACCTCTCTCTCGTTTTTTATGCCGCAAGAGAAATAACGTAACACTTGCTAGTCTTCGTCCGCATAAACAAGGGGAACTAACTCAGACACAAGACAACATACTAAATTAGTAGATTTCTGAACTAGCCTTTGCAGCCCTATGAAACATAAAGAGTCTTCCAATTGTAAGGCCATCAACAAACATTTCAGCTCCCTGTAATAATAAACAACACAACAAACCAATGAGAGATGGATATCTTTCTTACAGCTACATGTCAGTTCATCAAAGCTTCACAAATGATAACCTGCCAAAGCTTACAGGCCTTTGGCAAACTAAAGGCCAAGAGAAGGAAAGTGCTACAGTGGATACCAATACATTGTTACATATCAAAAACCGGTATAGGGGACAGGTTAAGGAGGCGGCAGCATGAGATCAAACAGAACAATCATATTCCAAGATAAGAAGTCTCTAATCCAAGCCATAAGGAAAGTCAACCAAACAAGAGACAACTATCACTGCCTTCATCGAGCGGAGCAAATGAACCTGTTTCGCATGAGAACATAACATATTGAGTTCTGCCCTTATACGGGCTGACATTGGCTCGGTCGCCCGTGTATGTGTATGGACAAGCAGTAGAGACAGCGAACCTACTCTGTTATGTACTTAGGTCATTCCATATTGAGCACTGACCCACGGAGGCGAACATCCATAGAAAGTTGTTTGGAAGCCTTGAAGAGCTCTCCACCACAGCAACCGTTATTCAGGTAACTGGCCGTCACGAGCAGACAATAACAGAACGCCAATAAAGAGGAGAAGAAGAAGACGACGAGGAAGCAGTTCCGTGTAGAGCACTGTTCATTAACGGAAGCAGGCTAGTTGTCCTGTCCTGGGCCATCCGTTCGAACTCTGTTCATGGTCTCCCTGCTTCCCTTATGTGTGTGTTCAGCGGCTCTCTTATCTTTGGTCTGCCACTACTTCTATTTCTTTTGGGATTCCAGAACAGAGACTGTCAGGAATGCTGTCAGCTGACTGCCTTAAGGCCTCTCCTATTCGACGTTAGTGCCTTCTCCTGGCATGATGTTTCATTTATAATCTGTCTGTTTCTTTCCAAGTTCTGCGTTATTGATCTTATCATACCATTTGAGCCTCTCTACTTTGCGCAGGCATCCATTAATGGAAGTGTGTACCATAACCGTTGCTCTTTTCGTTTCTCTTCATGTTTCACAACCATAAATTAAAAAACGGTCTACACTCTCTCTACATTGGAGTTCAATGTATTTATTTTTGTGTTGGACATCCTATTTGATTTCTATTAGCTTCCCAATGACAGCTCCTAACACCTATTGTATTATTATTTTGGTATCGATATCTCTACTTTTTTCCTTATCTATATTGTTCGGTATCGATATCTCTACTTTTTTCCTTATCTATATTGTTCGGTATCGATATCTCTACTTTTTTCCTTATCTATATTGTTCGGTATCGATATCTCTACTTTTTTCCTTATCTATATTGTTCGGTATCGATATCTCTACTTTTTTCCTTATCTATATTGTTCGGTATCGATATCTCTACCTCTTACCGTGTCTATATTATTTGGTATCGATATCTCTACATTCTACCTTGTCTATATTGTTTGGTATCGCTATCTACCTTCTATCTTGTTTAAATTGTTTGGTATCAATATTTCTTCATCCTAACTTGCCTATATTGTTTGAAAATCCTTTTTGACAACTGTTATACACCCACTTTCAACTGTATAGACTAGGACACGTCTGTTGGGAATGGAACCTGTAACATTTGTCGTGGAAGACTATGTTATACCAGAACTGATTGATTGATTGGTTGATTCGCTTTTTCGCTCCACGTGAAGCATGCACCACCACGTGCCACTTTACAAAAAAGATTGTACCCAGCAGAGGTAGTTTTAATAAAAGTGCGTTAGTAGGATGAGGTTGCTATCCTCACGCACAGCCCTGTTTAGTCACCTTAGATGAGCGGAAACCAGAAAATTCCAGGTCAGGACAAGGGAGTTCACCGCGCACATTTCCACAAGCAGACAGCACGCGACGGCGTTCTCCAGCCAGCGCTGTCTAGGCTTCCATGATGAACTTCTGTTCACGGCGAGTCATCCAGCGGGAGTCACTCGGTTCACGTGCACACGGATTGAGGATCCACAGGTTTCCAATCCGGGCTCAATCGGTGTCTCCTGCTGCGGTCGGGGCCAGGACATGGAGTTGTGAGTTTTGTCAACACGAGAGGAAACCAGACACCGCCTTTCTAGTAATAACCGGTGGGACGATCGGAATCTGTTAGTTTCTGATGGGAAATGTCCAGTGTTTTGTGTGAACCCAACGACTGTCCGTGTAAGTAGTTATCTCTATATGGCATCATGTGTTTCTCTGTGCTAGATATATGTATCTCCTGTGGAGCATAGGTCTAACTGAACAATTAACAGCCAAGTCATCAAATGCTATGTTGACCTGTACATATCTAATGACAGCCAGTAACGGTGTGGTTGTCAAGCAGTTGGGGTTGTCAGCTAGTCAGGATGGGGTTGTTAGCTTGTCAAGATGGGGTTGTCAGGCAGTCGGGGTTGTCAGCTAGTCAGGATGGGGTTGTTAGCTTGTCAAGATGGGGTTGTCAGGCAGTCGGGGTTGTCAGCTAGTCAGGATGGGGTTGTTAGCTTGTCAAGATGGGGGTTGTCAGGCAGTCGGGGTTGTCAGCTAGTCAGGATGGGGTTGTTAGCTTGTCAAGATGGGGTTGTCAACTAGTCATGATGGGGTTGTCAGCCAGTCTGGATGGGGTTGTCAGGCAGTTGGGGTTGTCAGCTAGTCAGGATGAGGTTGCTAGCTTGTCAAGATGGGGTTGTCAGGCAGTCGAGGTTGTCCACTTGTCAGGATGGGGTTGTTTGCTTGTCAAGAAGGGGTTGTCAGCTAGTCAGGATGGGGTCGTCAGGCATTCAGGATGGGGTTGTCAGTCAGTCAGGATGAGGTTGTCAGGCAGTCAAGGTTGTCAGCCAGTCAGGACAGGGTTGTCCGCTAGCTAGGATGAGGTTGTCAGGCATTCAGGATGGGGTTGTCAGTTAGTCAGGATGAGGTTGTCAGCCAGTCAGGATAGGGTTGTCCGCTAGCTAGGATGAGGTTGTCAGACAGTCAAGGTTGAGAGACAGTAAGGATGGGGTTGCCAACAGTCAAGATGGGGTTGTCAACCAGTCAAGATGGGGTTGTCAACCAGTCAAGATGGGGTTGTCGGCCATTCAAGGGCTGTACCTGCTTAACGTCTTCACTGGATGGAGTTGTCAGACTGTCAGGATGGGGTTGTCAGACTGTCAGGATGGGGTTGTCAGACTGTCAGGATGGGGTTGTCAGACTGTGACTTAACCCTCTTTAATTGCCTCTAACGACATACCTGACAAGTTACGGTATGAATATTATTTGTTCTCCTCTTAAACATCGGTAACACTCGGCCGATGAATGTTATTGTTGGAATCCACTCGCAAATAGATACATTAACTCTATACGTGCCTTTGGTGCCAAGTTACGCCCACTACATTCGCAAATAGTTACATTAACTCTATTCTTGCCGTTGGTGCCAAGTTACTCCCATTCTTCTTACATTCCCAGGAGTCCCTGTCAAGATGGACTTTGATATGGCACGTCTTAAGGCGCCTTAGTAATCGCACAACTGGCGGAATTACAGTATCGATCTTCACGTCGTTGGCCATGGTCCATACGAGGAAGTGGGGGAAGTGTTTTACCTGACCCTAGTGTGAGGTGGGGTCTTGGTCAGTGGTTTACCTGACCCTAGTGTGAGGTGGGGTCTTGGTCAGTGTTTTACCTGACCCTAGTGTGAGGTGGGGTCTTCGTCAGTGTTTTACCTGACCCTAGTGTTAGGTGGGGTCTTGGTCCGTGTTTTACCTGACCCTAGTGTGAGGTGGGGTCTTGGTCAGTGTTTTACCTGACCCTAGTGTGAGGTGGGGTCTTGGTCAGTGTCTAACCTGACCCTAGTGTGAGGTGGGGTCTTGGTCAGTGTTTTACTTGACCGTAGTGTGAGGGGGGGGGGGGGTCTTGGTCAGTGTTTAACCTGACCCTAGTGTGAGGTGGGGTCTTTGTCAGTGTTTTACCTGACCCTAGTGTGAGGTGGGGTCTTGGTCAGTGTTTTACCTGACCCTAGTGTGAGGTGGGGTCTTGGTCAGGGTTTTACCTGACCCTAGTGTGAGGTGGGCTCTTGGTCAGTGGTTTACCTTACCCGAGTGTGAGGTGGGGTCTTGGTCAGTGTTTTACCTGATCCTAGTGTGAGATGGGGTCTTGGTCAGTGTTTTACCTGACCCTAGTGTGAGGTGGGGTCTTGGTCATTGTTTAACCTGACCCTAGTGTGAGGTGGGGTCTTGGTCAGTGTTCAACCTGACCCTAGTGTGAGGTGGGGTCTTTGTCAGTGTTTAACCTGTCCCTAGTGTGAGGTGGGGTTTTTGTCAGTGTTTTACCTGACCCTAGTGTGAGGTGGGGTCCTGGTCAGTGTTTTACCTGACCCTAGTGTGAGGTGGAGTCTTGGTCAGTGTTTTACCTGACCCTAGTGTGAGGTGGAGTCTTGGTCAGTGTTTTACCTGACCCTAGTGTGAGGTGGGGTCTTAGTCAGTGTTTTACCTGACCCTAGTGTGAGGTGGGGTCTTGGTCAGTGTTTTACCTGACCCTAGTGTGAGGTGGGGTCTTGGTCAGTTTTTTACCTGACCCTAGTGTGAGGTGGGGTCTTGGTCAGTATTTTACCTGACCCTAGTGTGAGGTGGGGTCTTGGTCAGTGTTTTTCCTGACCCTAGTGTGAGGTGGGGTCTTGGTCAGTGTTTTACCTGACCCTAGTGTGAGTTGGGGTCTTGGTCCGTGTTTTACCTGACCTTTGTGTGATGTGGAGTCTATGTCAGTGTTTTACCTGACCCTAGTGTGAGGTGGGGTCTTGGTCAGTGTTTTACCTGACCATAGTGTGAGGTGGGGTCTTGGTCAGTGTGATTTATTTGCAACTTATTTTACTCTTTGCTCAATAAATATATGCGCGTGTGTGTGTATGTGTGCGTGTATCTATTTATGCGTTTGTTTTATCTTTGTGTGTGAATGTATATATGAGTATATATTATAGTGTATTTATTTGTGTGTATATTCATTACATACACGTGTTTTTCTGTGTTTGAGTATCGGTGTTTCTAGTTGTCTTATTCATCCAAGAGATTCATGTCATCAATACACTGCTTCATTTTACCACAGTCGCGCTATCACTAACATCATTGGTGGAGGTTTGTTCTGAATGCTAATCAAATGTTTGCTGGTACGAATGGAGGGCCCGCCAATGTCTCCCATTGACTGTCGTGTATGGATTGTTGTCCCTTGTCGTATCGATGGTTTTGTTCTGTTAGTGTGTGAATATGTTTGTGTTGGGTATGGCATTGTGGTTGCTCTGTGCTTGCATGGAAGCATGTATGTGAATGTTTGTGAGTGTGTGTGTGTGTGTGTTTATTTGTTTGTGAGTGTATGTGCATCTTCGTGTGTATCTTTGCATGTTTATGCATCAGTACGTGTGTGTGTATCTGTGTGCGTATGAGTGTGTATGTATGTGAGCAGACATCTATGAAGTATATATGTTCTTGCATGCCTGTTTTTTCTGCCGATTCTTGTTTATGTGTCTTTAGGTTAGGTTGGTGGTGGGCGATGTGAGGTTAGGTTGGTGGTGGGCGATGTGAGGTTAGGTTGGTGGTGGGCGATGTGAGGTTCGTGATGGGAGATGTGAGGTTAGGTTGGTGGTGGGCGATGTGAGGTTCGTGATGGGAGATGTGAGGTTAGGTTGGTGGTGGGCGATGTGAGGTTAGGTTGGTGGTGGGCGATGTGAGGTTAGGTAGGTGGTGGGCGATGTGAGGTTAGGTTGGTGATGGGCGATGTGAGGTTAGGTAGGTGGTGGGCGATGTGAGGTTAGGTAGGTGGTGGGCGATGTGAGGTTCGTGATGGGAGATGTGAGGTTAGGTTGGTGGTGGGCGATGTGAGGTTCGTGATGGGAGATGTGAGGTTAGGTTGGTGGTGGGCGATGTGAGGTTAGGTTGGTGGTGGGCGATGTGAGGTTAGGTTGGTGGTGGGCGATGTGAGGTTCGTGATGGGAGATGTGAGGTTAGGTTGGTGGTGGGCGATGTGAGGTTAGGTTGGTGGTGGGCGATGTGAGGTTAGGTTGGTGGTGGGCGATGTGAGGTTAGGTAGGTGGTGGGAGATGGGAGGTTAGGTTGGTGGTGGGAGATGGGAGGTTAGGTTAGTGGTGGGAAATTTGATCTGGAGATGGCTGCACAAAAAAAGGCAATGGCCTGGGAAGTATCACTTAGTGAAGGATACAATGGTGGAAAGGCTGCAGCAACATGTCGGTAATGTAGATGACTGTTCTGCTACAGAAAGGTGAGTAGTGGAGCGAAGTGGAGGCAATATATAGATGGTACTTGAACTGAACTGAACTGACCAGCAGACCTTTGCTGTGAACTGATCTGACCAGCTGACTCTCAAGGTTAACTGAACTAAACTGACCAGCCGACCTCGTGAACTTAACTGACCAGCCGACCTCGTGAACTAAACTGACCAGCCGACCGCGTGAACTGTACTGACCAGCTGATTTCATGAACTAAACTGACCAGCCGACCTCGTGAACTTAACTGACCAGCCGACCTCGTGAACTAAACTGACCAGCCGACCTCGTGAACTGTACTGACCAGCTGATTTCATGAACTAAACTGACCAGCCGACCTCGTGAGCTTAACTGACAAGCCGAACTCGTGAACTAAACTGACCAGCCGAACTCGTGAACTAAACTGACCAGCCGACCTCGTGAACTGGACTGACCAGCCGACCTCGTGATCTGAACTGACCAGCTGACCTTGTGAACTAAATTGACCAGCCAACCTCGTAAACTAATCTGACCAGCCGATCTCGTGAACTAAACTGACCAGCCGACCTCGTGAACTGAACTGAACTGACCAGCCGACCTCGTGAATTAAACTGACAAGCCGACCTCGTGAACTAGACTGACCAGCTGACCTCGTGATTTGAACTAAACTGACCAGCCGACCTCGTGAACTGAACTAAACTGACCAGCCGAACTCCTGAACTGAACTAAACTGACCAACCGACCTCGTGAACTGAACTAAACTGACCAGCCGACCTCGTGAACTGAACAGACTAACCGAGATCGTGAACTGAACTGACCAACCAACCTCGTGAACTGAACTGACCAACCAACCTCGTGAACTGGACTGACCAGCTGACCCTCAATGTGAATTGAACTGACCTGAGATAACATTCAACGTGGAGTAGAGATGGTATCTGATCTGATCTGACTTCCACCCCTGAGCGTATGAGTGGCAGAGCGATTTGAAAGAGTGCCTTCCACGGGGAATGTACTGGAGTTGGTCTCGAAATACTCCATTCCACCCAGCTGTAAATTGGTACCTGACCTACAGTCAAGGAAGGTTAGAAAGCGAGTGAAGAGCCCGTCATCTTAACTCAGAATAAGATTATATATAGTACAATTAATTCTCTAATACTTCATACTTGGCGGCAGCACCTGCTTATAGGGCCGACGTTGACCTTTTTGAACTTTCACCCCTGACCTTCAATGGATGCCGTTTTGTGTTTTCTGGTTCAGTGATCTGTCTCAACAACTTGGCCATTGAAACAGTGTAATGCAACGTTTGTTACATTTTTGTGGAGACTACGTGAAGCCAAGCTGTTGTACATTAAAAAGCATTGTAATACAATGTAGCGTATTGATACACATAAACACTAGCTAGTAGAGTTGTCTACAACTTCCTGCCCCAGAGGTTGTGCCTCCATTTTGTAGAAATTAGAAGAATCCGGTTTTGGAAAGTCCGCAGCTCCTGCTTTGTGCACGCAAGACGTATTTAGTGATGTTCCATATTCCGTTATTTAGTCTTCAGTTTTGTCTTGTCTATAGTCTTGTCTCGCCTTGTCTTATCCACTTGTGCCGTGAGGCGTCGTGGGGAGCCATAGTTTTCTGACCAGGGCTAACGCCTCGCTGAAGTAGACGTCATTCATGACGATTTAGAATTTCCGCAGCATTTCCTGTCCATCTTGTTCTCGGTCTGCCACGGTAGCGAAAACCAATCGCCGTGCGTTGTAGGCGCACAGAGGTAGTTGGTCAGGTTACATTCTCATTAGGTGGCCGAACCACTTGATGCTCTCCCCATCAATATATTCAGTGCAGGTTCTTGCTTCAACTAATCTTCTCACATCTTCACTGCCCGTTCTGTCTCTCCTGGTTACTTTGATTGTTTTCTTGAGGCATCTCATCTCACATGTCGTGATCTTTCTCTATAGAGTTGTTGTTAATGTCCATGTTTGGCACTGGTAACAGAGGGTTGGCATGAATATACTATTGATCAGCATTCTTGTTGTGGACATGTTTATGTTAAGGTGTTTTAATATTGGTGACAGCTGGTATGACATGTTTATGTTAAGGTGTTTTAATAATGGTGACAGCTGGTATGACATGTTTATGTTAAGGTGTTTTAATATTGGTGACAGCTGGTATGACATGTTTATGTTAAGGTGTTTTAATAATGGTGACAGCTGGTATGACATGTTAATGTTAGGGTGTTTTAATAATGGTGACAAATGGTATGACATGTTTATGTTAGGGTGTTTTAATAATGGTGACAGCTGGAATGACATGTTTATGTTAAGGTGTTTTAATAATGGTGACAGCTGGTATAACATGTTTATGTTAAGGTGTTTTAATAATGGTGACAGCTGGTATGACATGTTTATGTTAGGGTGTTTTAATAATGGTGACAAATGGTATGGCATGTTTATGTTAGGGTGTTTTAATAATGGTGACAGCTGGTATGCAATCGCATTTGCTTTTTGGCACCTGCTCTCAATCTCTCTATCTAAACCTCCATCCTATGTATAAAAAAATACCCAATTACTTGAACTCCTGCACTTGTTTGATCTTGGTCCCGCGTTTACCGTGATGTTCATTTCTTCAGGCGATCTGCATAGCTGCAGAATTTCTGTTTTGGATGTGTTAATTCTCATACTGTATCTTTGACACACCGATTTGAACACATCCAGATGTTGCTGCAGAAAGTATGCAAAGATCATCTGCGACAATAAGTTGATCAGCCTCTCTCTTGTCTTCCTTGGTAATTCTTGCTAAATACTGCCTTTGCCTTTTAGCCTCCAACATTATTCCGACCATATATGAGTTTAGTTTTGTCCATTTGTGTTATGTTATGTATATTGCTGTCCCATACTGTGTTATGTTGTATACATTGCTGTCCCATACTGTGTTATGTTGTATATTGATGTCCCATACTGTGTTATGTTGTATACATTGCTGTCCCATACTGTGTTATGTTGTATACATTGATGTCCCATATTGTGTTATGTTGTATACATTGCTGTCCCATACTGTGTTATGTTGTATATATTGATGTCCCATACTGTGTTATGTTGTATACATTTATGTCCTATATTGTGTTATGTTGTATACATTGCTGTCCCATACTGTGTTATGTTGTATATTGATGTCCCATACTGTGTTATGTTGTATACATTGATATCCCATACTGTGTTATGTTGTATATTGATGTCCCATACTGTGTTATGTTGTATACATTGCTGTCCCATACTGTGTTATGTTGTATATATTGATGTCCCATACTGTGTTATGTTGTATACATTGCTGTCCCATACTGTGTTATGTTGTATATTGATGTCCCATACTGTGTTATGTTGTATACATTTATGTCCTATATTGTGTTATGTTGTATACATTGCTGTCCCATACTGTGTTATGTTGTATATTGATGTCCCATACTGTGTTATGTTGTATACATTGATGTCCCATACTGTGTTATGTTGTATATTGATGTCCCATACTGTGTTATGTTGTATATATTGATGTCCCATACTGTGTTATGTTGTATACATTGCTGTCCCATACTGTGTTATGTTGTATACATTGCTGTCCCATATTGTGTTATGTTGTATACATTAATGTCCCATATTGTGTTATGTTGTATACATTGATGTCCCATATTGCGTCATTTTGATTTCCACGAGGCATATCATACAAACATGGACGTCTTTTACATTGTACTGAACACAAACAGATATGTATTTTAAACTGTCCTGAACTATCTGTACTACTGATGTGAAATGTTGCAGAAAGGATGTAACATGTACTAGAAAGGAAGTGACATGTTATAGTAAGGATGTGACATGTACTAGAAAGAAATTTGACACGTTGCAGAAAGGATGTGACATGTACTAGAAAGGAAGTGACATGTTGCAGAAAGGATGTAACATGTACTAGAAAGGAAGTGACATGTTATAGTAAGGATGTGACATGTACTAGAAAGAAATTTGACACGTTGCAGAAAGGATGTGACATGTTGCAGAAAGGATGTGACATGTTGCAGAAAGGATGTGACATGTTGCAGAAAGGATGTGACATGCTGTGGAAAGCACGGGAGATGTTGCAGAAAGGATGTGACACGTTGCAGAAATGATGTGACATGTTGCAGAAAGGATGTGACATGTTGCAGAAAGAATGCCCCAAGCACAACCCTAATTAGCCACCATTTATAGCATGCAAGGTATGCCGCAATAGGCCCACCCTGTCCTCTGAGTAAGGGGGCCCCGAATTCATACCTACTGGTCCACACAAATGATATTGACCTATTTGATGCACAAGTCCGACTGGCCATTACCTGCACAGAACCACGTTATTAAATCAATATTGATTCGTGCATTGTTACATCTCTGCTCATATCGTCAACAGGTGAGTTCACGGACAGAGACAAGAGAGGACAACACCTGGCATGCCCCGTTGACCTACCACTGACAGACACAAATGGGCTAATGTCGCGGACACACCCAGACAAATATCGACCTCGAGTTACCGGCTGCCTGGTCTGGGTTTACTTTAAGTAACTGCACGAGCCTCAACGAGTGGTCGGCTGGTTGCCAGCAGACCTAGGCCGGCTTGTCTGTTTGTTAGTAAGCTGACTCTCACTGCTCACGTAACAGCCAGTTTATTCGATATCAGTCCATAGACTACTTATTTCCGTGGAGCGTTGAAGCGCGTCGATCACACAGACTAAGCTGAACCTCTCGTACACTGTCAGGCTCCCACACACCTTGGGCACGTTCAAACGGTGAAGGAATGCCTTCATCAGAAGTGCTGTCTTGCTAACTGCCCTCCTGCTCATAGGGGACCAGAATTAACTTGCGAGCTAGGGATATGACTGCTGGATGAAAGCATGGTTGATGTCAAGTGCCCGTATCTTGTTCGAGGCAAGGGATCCAATCCATCGAAGCCGATTTTGGAATGGGACGATTTTGTCGAGACCAGTTCCTAAACCACGTGATTCTGACCCTGGTCTGCATCCTGGAGGGTAAGTATTTGTGTGTAGCTGCTCTGAGTCTTGGCTATTCTTCTCTTTTTTTCTGTCCTCGCCCAGTCTTTCTCTTTTCTCTTAGTCTTTTCCTTTGAAAGTTTCTCTTAAACATGTGTGTAATGTGTGTAATTGTATGTAACTAAAGCGGCCACCAATATCTCTTTCGTCAAGATAACGCAAGCCTGTTAGTAAACTTGTTTTCGAATCACTGATTGGCTAATTTACTTCCATGCACGCGGTTTCTTTATAATTCAGTTCCAGGTGTAATTTACTTCCACCTCTCTCTCTCTCTGGCTTTATCTGTATATTTTCTTTTTCCTTGTCCTCTCTGAATTTCTTCTTCCTTACCTGCACTTCTTTCTCCTGTAATTACCTTATAATTCACCCCAACGCATTCTCTTCATCTTTCCATTTTTTGTTCATTAGCGAAATGTCTTTCTAGAAAATGGCTCCATCAAATATTGTCAGCCCGCAGAGAAGCGTTTGGCTCCAGATTTATGCATCAGCGTCTGATGTGTTCAATATAAGACAGAAAATCAATGACCTAAAACATTGGAAACTGGAGCAGTGAGCGCTGGGCAGGTTGTCAGCTAATGTGTCTCTCTGTCAGGCACCGAAATAAACTGTACCCTCCTAGCGGCTTCCTCGTGACAAAGGTGACGTCACTCGCTATCATTGATCATTCTGAATACAGCATTAATATAGCAATAGTTGATGTTGACAGATGCTAAATACGGTAGGCTCGCCAGGTCACTTAACCCTACCACACGCCTCGTTCATGTCAATGAATTAATGCTTTTGTCTTTGATCAAAGGATTCTTCCAAATACCAGATTCAAAGTGTTTGCTTTCCTACCTACGATACCTATGTTTAATTGCCTTATTCCGTTTACCTGTAAAAATTACAATATTATGGTTTACTCAACTGATTTACACGATCAAGTTCTGTTAACCGATTTAACAAATCAGGGATTTCCACAATATGGTTCTGTCAACTTAAGTAACCAATCAGGGATCTCCACAATATGGTTCGGTCAACCTAAGTAACCAATCAGTGATCTCCACAATATGGTTCTGTCAACCTAAGTAACCAAGCAGGGATCTCCACAATATGGTTCTGTTAACCGATTTACTCGATCAGGGATCCCTACAACATACCACCCTTATTCATATATGCTGTGTTGCACTATTGCAAGTCATGATTGTAAATATCTAGTATCTAACCCGTCTGCCATCCTATGCCTCTTTATTTCCAGAACTTTTGCCTGCTTTCACACTGTACACTTGCTAATTGATACGACCAAACGAAAAGGATCGTTTCTTCACATTGTGTAGTCTCCATTTGCTAAATTGCCCTGCACATTTTTTGTTGAAGTTTCGTGATCAAGATCCGTGTATCTACTTCCTACACAACTGACCCAACTCCAGCACATTACATGTCTGCGGTCTTCGAGTGTTTGTTTGTTGTACAACGTGGAGTCTGTCTATATTCACTGTGGATGTTTGTTTAGTGTGCATGTCCTGTACGTCTACCCTGCTGTGTTCAGGGATTATTTTGGTTCATCCACTACAGCGAATGTGTTGCATGTGTGAGGATGGATTTGGTTGTAGTTGTGTGGTTGTTTCTTTGAGTACCCTGAAAGTTTCCATCAATAGATTTACGAGTATCTTTGTGTGGTATCCATGTGAGTGTATTTCTAATCTGTCTGTGGGTGGTGGTGTGGTATCTGTGTGTGTGTGTGTGAGAGCAGAATACCTTTAGATGAAATGTAAGCCTTGATTCTAGTTTGTTCAAGGGTATGAGGTTTAGCGCCTGTTAAAATGAAACAACTACTGTGGTACTGCATGTTTTATATGTGTTGTACATCATGTTTTATATGTGTGGCTGATGTGTGGTACGGCATGTTTGTCTTTGTGGTACAGAATGTTTTATATGTGTGGTTCGGCATGTTTTATCTGTGTGGCTGATGTGTGGTACAGAATGTTTTATCTGTGTGGCTGATGTGTGGTACATAATGTTTGTCTTTGTGGTACAGAATGTTTTATGTGTGTGGTTCGGCATGTTTTATCTGTGTGGCTGATGTGTGGTACAAAATGTTTTATCTGTGTGGCTGATGTGTGGTACATCATGTTTATCTTTGTGGTACAGAATGTTTTATATGTGTGGTTCGGCATGTTTTATCTGTGTGGCTGATGTGTGGTACATCATGTTTATCTTTGTGGTACAGAATGTTTTATATGTGTGGTTCGGCATGTTTTATCTGTGTGGCTGATGTGTGGTACAGAATGTTTTATCTGTGTGGCTCATGTGTGGTACGGCATGTTTTTATCTATGTGGCTGATGTGTGGTACGGCATGTTTTATCTGTGTGGCTTATGTGTGGTCAGGCGTATTTTATCTGTGTGGCTGATGTGTGGTACATCATGTTTATCTTTGTGGTACAGAATGTTTTATGTGTGTATGATGTGTGGTTCAGCATGTTTTATCTGTGTGGCTAATGTGTGGTACAGAATGTTTTATCTGTGTGGCTGATGTGTGGTACAGAATGTTTTATATGTGTGGATGATGTGTGGTACATCATGTTAATCTTTGTGGTACAGAATGTGTTATATGTGTGGTTCGGCATGTTTTATCTGTGTGGCTGATGTGTGGTTCGGCATGTTTTATCTGTGTGGCTGATGTGTGGTACAGAATGTTTTATCTGTGTGGCTCATGTGTGGTACGGCATGTTTTTATCTATGTGGCTGATGTGTGGTACGGCATGTTTTATCTGTGTGGCTGATATGTGGTACGGCATGTTTTATCTGTGGGGCTGATGTGTGGTCAGGCGTGTTTTATCTGTGTGGCTGATGTGTGGTACAGAATGTTTATCTTTGTGGTACAGAATGTTTTATTTGTGTGGCTGATGTGTGGTACATAATGTTTTATCTGTGTGGCTCATGTGTGGTACAGAATGTTTTATCTGTGTCGCTGATGTGTGGTACGGCATGTTTTATCTGTGTGGCTAATATGTGGTTCGGCATGTTTTATCTGTGTGGCTGAAGTGTGGTCAGGCGTGTTTTATCTGTGTGGCTCATGTGTGGTACAGAATGTTTTATATGTGTGGATGATGTGTGGTTCGGCATGTTTTATCTGTGTGGCTGATGTGTGGTTCGGCATGTTTTTGTCTGTGTGACTGATGTGTGGTTCGGCATGTTTTATCTGTGTGGCTAATGTGTGCTACGACATGTTTTATCTGTGTGGCTGATGTGTGGTACATCATGTTTTATCTGTGTGGCTGATGTGTGGTACGGCATGTTTTATCTGTGTTGCTGATGTGTGGTACATCATGTTTATCTTTGTGGTACAGAATGTTTTATGTGTGTATGATGTGTGGTTCAGCATGTATTATCTGTGTGGCTAATGTGTGGTACAGCATGTTTTATCTATGTGGCTGATGTGTGGTACATAATGTTTTATCTGTGTGGCTGATGTGTGGTAAGGCATGTTTTATCTGTGTGGCTGATGTGTGGTACATAATGTTTATCTTTGTGGTACAGAATGTTTTATATGTGTTGCTGATGTGTGGTTCGGCATGTTTTATCTGTGTGGCTGATGTGTGGTACAGAATGTTATATCTGTGTGGCTGATGTGTGGTACTGCATGTTTTATCTGTATTGCTGATGTGTGGTACATCATGTTTATCTTTGTGGTACAGAATGTTTTAACTGTGTTGCTGGTGTGTGGTACAGAATGTTTTATATGTGTGGATGATGTGTGGTACAGAATGTTTTATATGTGTGGATGATGTGTGGTTCGGCATGTTTTATCTGTGTGGCTGATGTGTGGTTCGGCATGTTTTTGTCTGTGTGACTGATGTGTGGTTCGGCATGTTTTATCTGTGTGGCTAATGTGTGCTACGACATGTTTTATCTGTGTGGCTGATGTGTGGTACATCATGTTTTATCTGTGTTGCTGATGTGTGGTACGGCATGTTTTATCAGTGTTGCTGATGTGTGGTACATCATGTTTATCTTTGTGGTACATAATGTTTTATGTGTGTATGATGTGTGGTTCAGCATGTATTATCTGTGTGGCTAATGTGTGGTACAGCATGTTTTATCTATGTGGCTGATGTGTGGTACATAATGTTTTATCTGTGGGGCTGATGTGTGGTAAGGCATGTTTTATCTGTGTTGCTGATGTGTGGTACATAATGTTTATCTTTGTGGTACAGAATGTTTTATATGTGTTGCTGATGTGTGGTTCGGCATGTTATATCTGTGTGGCTGATGTGTGGTACTGCATGTTTTATCTGTATTGCTGATGTGTGGTACATCATGTTTATCTTTGTGGTACAGAATGTTTTAACTGTGTGGCTGGTGTGTGGTACAGAATGTTTTATCTGTGTGGCTGATGTGTGGTACAGCATGTTTTATCTGTGTGGCTGATATGTGGTACGGCTTGTTTTATATGTGTTGTACATCATGTGTTATCTGTGTAGCTGATGTGGGGTACAGAATGTTTTATCTGTGTGGCTGATGTGTGGTTCGGCATGTTTTATCTGTGTGGATTATGTGTTGTTCGGCATGTTTTATCTGTGTTGCTGATGTGTGGTGCGGCATGTTTTATCTGTGTGGCTGAAGTGTGGTACGGCATGTTTTATATGTGTGGCTGATGTGTGGTTCGGCATGTTTTTTCTGTGTGGCTAATGTGTGCTACGACATGTTTTATCTGTGTGGCTGATGTGTGGTACATCATGTTTATCTTTGTGGTACAGAATGTTTTATATGTGTTGCTGATGTGTGGTTCGGCATGTTTTATCTGTGTGGTACGGCATGTTTTATCTGTGTGGCTCATGTGTGGTACGGCATGTTTTATCTGCGTGCCTGATGTGTGGTACAGAATGTTTGTCTTTGTGGTACAGAATGTTTTATCTGTGTGGCTGGTGTGTGGTACAGAATGTTTTATCTGTGTGGCTGATGTGTGGTTCGGCATGTTTTATTTGTGTGGCTGATGTGTGGTACAGAATGTCTGTCTTTGTGGTACAGAATGTTTTATCTGTGTGGCTGATGTGTGGTACAGAATGTTTTATCTGTGTGGCTGATGTTATGTTCGGCATGTTTTATCTGTGTGGATTATGTGTGATTCGGCAGGTTTTATCTGTGTGGCTGATGTGTGGTACAGAATGTTTTATCTGTGTGGCTGATGTGTGGTACATCATGTTTATCTTTGTGGTACAGAATGTTCTATATGTGTGGTTCGGCATGTTTTATCTGTGTGGCTGATGTGTGGTTCGGCATGTTTTATCTGTGTGGCTGATGTGTGGTACAGAATGTTTTATCTGTGTGGCTCATGTGTGGTACGGCATGTTTTTATCTATGTGGCTGATGTGTGGTACGGCATGTTTTTATCTATGTGGCTGATGTGTGGTACGGCATGTTTTATCTGTGTGGCTGATATGTGGTACGGCATGTTTTATCTGTGTGACTGATGTGTGGTCAGGCGTATTTTATCTGTGTGGCTGATGTGTGGTACAGAATGTTTATCTTTGTGGTACTGAATGTTTTATCTGTGTGGCTGATGTGTGGTATAGAATGTTTTATCTGTGTGGCTGGTGTGTGGTACAGAATGTTTTATCTGTGTGGCTGATGTGTGGTACAGAATGTTTTATATGTGTTGATGATGTGTGGTACATCATGTTTATCTTTGTGGTACAGTGTTTTATATGTGTGGTTCGGCATGTTTTATCTGTGTGGCTGATGTGTCGTACGGCATGTTTTATCTGTGTGGCTGATATGTGGTTCAGCATGTTTTATCTGTGTGGCTGACGTGTGGTCAGGCGTGTTTTATCTGTGTGGCTCATGTGTGGTACATAATGTTTTATATGTGTGGATGATGTGTGGTACATCATGTTTTATCTGTGTGGCTGATGTGTGGTACGGCATGTTTTATCTGTGTGGCTGATGTGTGGTTCAGCATGTTTTTGTCTGTGTGACTGATGTGTGGTTCGGCATGTTTTATCTGTGTGGCTAATGTGTGCTACGACATGTTTTATCTGTGTGGCTGATGTGTGGTACATCATGTTTTATCTGTGTGGCTGATGTGTGGTACGGCATGTTTTATCTGTGTTGCTGATGTGTGGTACATCATGTTTATCTTTGTGGTACAGAATGTTTTATGTGTGTATGATGTGTGGTTCAGCATGTTTTATCTGTGTGGATAATGTGTGGTACAGAATGTTTTATCTGTGTGGCTGATGTGTGGTACAGAATGTTTTATATGTGTTGATGATATGTGGTACATCATGTTTATCTTTGTGGTACAGAATGTTTTATATGTGTGGTTCGGCATGTTTTATCTGTGTGGCTGATGTGTGGTTCGGCATGTTTTATCTGTGTGGCTGATGTGTGGTACAGAATGTTTTATCTGTGTGGCTCATGTGTGGTATGGCATGTTTTTATCTATGTGGCTGATGTGTGGTACGGCATGTTTTATCTGTGTTGCTGATATGTGGTAGGGCATGTTTTATCTGTGTGGCTGATGTGTGGTCAGGCGTGTTTTATCTGTGTGGCTGATGTGTGGTACATCATGTTTTATCTGTGTGGCTGATGTGTGGTCAGGCGTGTTTTATCTGTGTGGCTGATGTGTGGTACATCATGTTTTATCTGTGTAGCTGATGTGTGGTACAGAATGTTTAATCTGTGTGGCTCATGTGTGGTACAGAATGTTTTATATGTGTGGATGATGTGTAGGGTTCGGCATGTTTTATCTGTGTGGCTGATGTGTGGTTCGGCATGTTTTTGGCTGATGTGTGGTACATAATGTGTTATCTGTGCGGCTGATGTGTGGTACATCATGTTTATATTTGTGGTACAGAATGTTCTATATGTGTGGTTCGGCATGTTTTATCTGTGTGGCTGATTTGTGGTTCGGCATGTTTTATCTGTGTGGCTGATGTGTGGTACAGAATGTTTTATCTGTGTGGCTCATGTGTGGTACGGCATGTTTTTATCTATGTGGCTGATGTGTGGTACGGCATGTTTTATCTGTGTGGCTGATATGTGGTACGGCATGTTTTATCTGTGTGACTGATGTGTGGTCAGGCGTATTTTATCTGTGTGGCTGATGTGTGGTACAGAATGTTTATCTTTGTGGTACAGAATGTTTTATCTGTGTGGCTGATGTGTGGTTCAGCATGTTTTATCTGTGTGGCTGAAGTGTGGTCAGGCGTGTTTTATCTGTGTGGCTCATGTGTGGTACATAATGTTTTATATGTGTGGATGATGTGTGGTTCGGCATGTTTTATCTGTGTGGCTAATGTATGCTACGACATGTTTTATCTGTGTGGCTGATGTGTGGTACATCATGTTTTATCTGTGTGGCTGATGTGTGGTACGGCATGTTTTATCTGTGTGGCGGATGTGTGGTTCGGCATGTTTTTGTCTGTGTGACTGATGTGTGGTTCGGCATGTTTTATCTGTGTGGCTAATGTGTGCTACGACATGTTTTATCTGTGTGGCTGATGTGTGGTACATCATGTTTTATCTGTGTGGCTGATGTGTGGTACGGCATGTTTTTATCTGTGTTGCTGATGTGTGGTACATCATGTTTATCTTTGTGGTACAGAATGTTTTATGTGTGTATGATGTGTGGTTCAGCATGTTTTATCTGTGTGGATAATGTGTGGTACAGAATGTTTTATCTGTGTAGCTGATGTGTGGTACAGAATGTTTTATATGTGTGGATGATATGTGGTACATCATGTTTATCTTTGTGGTACAGAATGTTTTATATGTGTGGTTCGGCATGTTTTATCTGTGTGGCTGATGTGTGGTACAGAATGTTTTATCTGTGTGGCTCATGTGTGGTATGGCATGTTTTTATCTATGTGGCTGATGTGTGGTACGGCATGTTTTATCTGTATTGCTGATATGTGGTAGGGCATGTTTTATATGTGTGGCTGATGTGTGGTCAGGCGTGTTTTATCTGTGTGGCTGATGTGTGGTACAGAATGTTTTTTCTGTGTAGCTGATGTGTGGTACATAATGTTTAATCTGTGTGGCTGATGTGTGGTACGGCATGTTTTATCTCTGTGGCTGATATGTGGTTTGGCATGTTTTATCTGTGTGGCTGAAGTGTGGTCAGGCGTGTTTTATCTGTGTGGCTCATGTGTGGTACAGAATGTTTTATATCTGTGGATGATGTGTGGTTCGGCATGTTTTATCTGTGTGGCTGATGTGTGGTTCGGCATGTTTTTGGCTGATGTGTGGTACAGAATGTTTTATGTGTGTGGCTGATGTTTGGTACATCATGTTTATCTTTGTGGTACAGAATGTTTTATATGTGTGATTCAGCATGTTTTATCTGTGTGGCTGATGTGTGGTACATCATGTTTATTCTTGTCGTACAGAATGTTTTATATGTGTGGCTGATGTGTGGTACAGAATGTTTTATATGTGTGGATCATGTGTGGTTCAGCATGTTTTATCTGTGTGGCTGATGTGTGGTACATCATGTTTATCTTTGTGGTACAGAATGTTTTATATGTTTGGCTGATGTGTGGTTCGGCATGTTTTATCTGTGTTTCTGATGTGTCGTACATTATGTTTATCCTTGTGGTACATCATGTTTTATCTTTGTGGCTGATGTGTGGTTCGGCATGTTTTATCGGTATGGCTGATGTGTGGTCGGGCGTGTTTTATCTGTTTGGCTGATGTGTGGCACGGCATGTTTTATATGTGTGGCTGATGTGTGGTCAGGCGTGCTTCATCTGTGTGGCTGATGTGTGGTACATCATGTTTATCTTTGTGGTGCAGAATGTTTTATCTGTGTGGCTGTTGTGTGGTACATAATGTTTTATCTGTGTGGCTGATGTATGGTACGGCATGTTTTATCTGTGTGGTACGGCATGTTTTATCTGTGTGGCTGATGTGTGGTCAGGCATGTTTTATCTGTGTGGCTGATGTATGGAACATTATGTGGCTGTCACATTACATGTTTGTTTAACATTTGGGTATATGTGTTTCAGATGTCTTACATGAGTCGATGAAAGTGTTACATGTGTGGATGAATTGATAGGTGAACTTGTTACCTGTGTGGATGAATAGATAGGTGAACTTGTTACCTGAGTGGATGAATGGATAGGTGAATTTGTTGCCTGAGTGGATTAATGGATGTGTGAACGTGGTACCTTTGTGGATGAATGGATAGGTAAACTTGTTACCAGTGTGGATGAATTGATAGGCGAACTTGTTACCTGTGTGGATGAATGGATAGATAAATGTATGGTTAAATGTGTTATCTTCGGTAAATGACCTCTGTGATGGGTAGGTAGGTGAATGTGTAGGTGAATGTGTTACCTGTGTGGTTGAAAGTACAGGTAGATGTGTCATCTGAGTCGAAAACCGTGCTACCTGTGCAAATAAATGTGATGGTAAATGTGTATGGTAATTCTTGCCTATTTCGGTAAATGTGTCGGTAATTCTTGCCTATTTCGGTAAATGTGTTGGTAATTCTTGCCTTTTTCGGTAAATGTGTTGGTAATTCTTGCCTATTTCGGTAAATATACTACGTATGTAGCTGGATGTGTCACTAGTGTGAGTGAATATGCTACCCATATGAATGAATGTGTTACCTACGCAGGTGAATGTTTGGTGAATGTGTTGACTGTATTGGTGAAGGTAGAGTGAATGTTTAGTGCAGATATCATTAGTGAAATCTATGAAATCTATTAAATCTATGAAAATCAACCAGCAACATCAATAATACACATCTCAAGGAGCAGCGAATTTCCAAGTAAACAACACAGAGTGGAGTCAGACGGAGTGGTATGCAGACGGACGGACCTAGTGAAACCATCATCCCTGATCTGTATTAGTCCTCTGATCAGGAAAGAGCTGGCCAATGACAAGCCCAGATCCATTATCCCAAACCCTTACAACGCCAGCATGACTGCTCGGGGTGTGGGGGGTGGGTGGGGGGGGGGAGGGTTGCATGAACAACCCAACCGCCCACTGGTCCCTTTTGGGTCAAATACCCGACTGGAATGTCACTGGTTGCCTACAGACTCTGCAGAGACTTCTGTGATAGCTGTGGTCAAGAGGTCAAGCACTCGCCTCCCAAAGCGATGAACAGAAACAGTGGACTTTCTAATCCCAAACGTATCATAGTGACCCCTGGTCTCACGGGAGGCCAGACCAGAATGCCTGCACCCTGAGTTGCCTGCAGTCGTCTTGACTAATGTCTTGCCACTGGTCCAATGTAGCTTGGGACCAGAGAGAGAGGTTGATGACCGGCGCAGCCCTTCCTCACTATACTCCAAACACAAGGCACGCTACCTCATCAAGACAAACCCGTCTGTTCATGTGACCATCATCGCTTGGGATGGGTGACTAATAACTGGTGAATGTATTAGTGAATGTTCTACCCGTGTCGGTGAATGTATTAGTGAATGTTCTACCCGTGTCGGTGAATGTATTAGTGAAAGTTCTACCCGTGTCGGTGAATGTATTAGAGAATGTTCTACCCGTGTCGGTGAATGTATTAGTGAATGTTCTACCCGTGTCGGTGAATGTATTAGTGAATGTTCTACCCGTGTCGGTGGATGTATTAGTGAATGTTCTACCCGGGTCGGTGAATGTATTAGTGAATGTTCTACCCGTGTCGGTGAATGTATTAGTGAATGTTCTACCCGTGTCGGTGAATGTATTAGTGAATGTTCTACCCGTGTCGGTGAATGTATTAGTGAATGTTCTACCCGTGTCGGTGAATGTATTAGTGAATGTTCTACCCGTGTCGGTAAATGTATTAGTAAATGTTTTACCCGTGTCGGTGAATGTATTAGTAAATGTTCTACCCGTGTCGGTGAATGTATTAGTGAATGGTCTACCCGTGTCGGTGAATGTTCTACCCGTGTCGGTGAATGTATTAGTGAAAATATGTTATGTATATAGAGGAATGTTTTATTTCGTGAACGGATGTGATTTCAGTTAAATGTGCGGTTGAATGTGTTACACGTAAAGGTAAAAGCATTACATGTGTGAATGAATGCGTTGCCTGTGAGAGGCAATGTCTCACCTGTGTGTGTATGTGTATGTATGTGTGTGGGAATGTGTTGTAGTGAGAATGGATGTGTTACCCGTGTGTTCATTACTTGTGTGAGTGAACGTGTGTGTGTGTGTTTCCTGTGGGTGTGAATGTTTTTATGTGGTAGAATGTGTTACACATCAGTGTAAATGTATGGGGTGATGTGTTATATGTGGTGTGATGTGTTATCTGTGGGGTGATGTGTTATCTGTTATGTTATCTGTTAAATGTGGGGTGATATGTTATCTGTGAGGGCATGTGTTATCTGTGAGGTCATGTGTTATCTGTGAGTGATGTACTATCTGTGGGGTGATGTGTTATCTGTTATATGTGGGGTGATGTGTTATCTGTTATATGTGGGGTGATGTGTTATCTGTTATATGTGGGGTGATGTGTTATCTGTTATATGTGGGGTGATGTGTTATCTGTTATATGTAGGGTGATGTGTTATCTGTTATATGTGGGGTGGTGTGTTATCTGTTATATGTGGGGTGATATGTTATCTGTGAGGTCATGTGTTATCTGTGAGTGATGTACTATCTGTGGGGTGATGTGTTATCTGTTATGTTATCTGTTATATGTGGGGTGATATGTTATCTGTGAGGTCATGTGTTATCTGTCGGTGATGTACTATCTGTGGGGTGATGTGTTATATGTTGGATGATCTGTTAGATGTGGGGGATGAAAATATTACCTGTGTTTGTGATTTTCAAGCTGTAGGGGTGAGTGTTCTATATACCTGAGTTTACTGTGTGTGTTCAGCGTAATACAGAGTGCGTGTGCGTGTGTGTGTGTGTGTGTGTGTGTGTGTGTACTACTGTGTGTTATCGTACTATTGTACATATGTACACAATTTGAGTAAGTTCAGAAATGTCTGAGTATAATACGGTGTGTTAATACAATACTCTACGTGAATGTTATACTGTGAGTTCTAATGTGTGTGATAATGCCTCTGTGTGTCAGCGTAACACTCTATGTGAATGTTAAACTAGAGTGAGTGTTCTAATGTGTGTGAATGTACTGCTATGTGAATGTACTGCTGTGTGAATACACGAATGTGTGAATGTACTGCTATGTGAGTGTACTGATGTGTGAATGTACGACTGTGTGAATGTACTGCTGTGTGAATGTACTGCTGTGTGAATGTACGAATGTGTGAATGTACGAATGTGTGAATGTGTGAATATACTGCTGTGTGAATATACGTGAATGTACTGATGTTGAGTGTACTACTGTGATAATACACGTGAGTGTATTACTGTGTACACTACTCTGTGTGAGTAAGCGTACTGATGTGTGTGTCAATGTACGTGAATGTACTGATGTGTGTGTGTCAATGTACGTGAATGTACTGATGTGTGTGTGTCAATGTACGTGAGTGTACTGATGTGTGTGTGTCAATGTACGTGAGTGTACTGATGTGTGTGAGTGCCCCACTCGGCATGTTTGTGTGAGTGTACAACTGTATGTGAATGCAGTACTGATTATGTGAATGCACCGCTGTGTGTATAAGTGCACTCCCTTGTGAGTATCTAACGCACGTAAACTATATTCAGATACCTAGGTATCTGCTCTTCATGTGTGATCTGGAATACAATGCCAGTATCTGCGAACTTAGCTTCATAAATGCCGTTGATCTTATGTCTGCACTTTAACTCTCACATCTCTGGGATTGGACATCAAATCCCACAGTTGTATGTTATGGCACCTTGACCTATTTTCATAAAATTCCCTATAATGTTCTTGCTAATAAGAATCTCCTTGGATCTCCTTATTTGCATACGCATCATTATTTCCCAACAGTGTCCTAGTTTTATTACTCTATGCTCCAAAGTGTTTATTTCTCTTTTGTTCCAAATAGCTCTCGCAAGTTATCATTCACCATCTTAATAAAAATCCATATTTGGAGAGTGATATCTCTTTTTGAACCTGATAGATGGGACATAATCGGGAGACACTCATGGCGAGTTATCCCGCTTGATGAGAAAACTTACCTGTTTCGGAAAAACCCAGCAAATATAACCATCGCTCCATTGACTGGGACGGGCCGTCACGTGATTCTGGGCCAGGTTGTAGGTTTGTTGCACCTTGGTCTGGTTGGGTTCACGGGAAACCAGTCTCGTTCCCAGCTCCTTCTTAAGGTTTTTATAGAAGATCAAAGTGCCGAAGGCCGCACCGTAAACCGACCACAGCTCATTCTAAATCTACCGCCTCTTTCAGATTAGCGGCTGTTGTGAGGTAGAGCTTGAGGGTGGAGTACTCACACCTAGCTGCGTGGGCGAGTGTCGACTGCCGATATAACAAAGAACAGGAATGGGTGTATCCTACCTAGGTGGCTTGTCTTCCTCCGCGCTGGAGAGTGTTTTTTCTTACTGAGCAGATGTTACTACCCTGGTGGTCAGCGGAGAGGGGGAGTCCATTTTCATACCAAATCGTTCATTGTAGCCACACCGACATTGGTTGTAAGGAATCTCAGATTTTGTATTCGACAGCGACACATTTGGGGAAGGGTTATTCAAGATTTTCTAATGGGCACTCAAAATTTGATTGTAATGTTGTACATTACGACATTATTTCGACATTTTCAGCTTGACATCGAAAATTAGTTGGAAAGGGATCCTCAAGATTATGTACTCGACATCGAAATCTGGTTTATTGAAATATATATATATATACCCATGCACACACAGACATACACACACACGCACAGACACACACACGCACAGCCACAGGCACACGCACGCACAAAACACACACGCTCGCACAGACAAACACACATACATAAACACATACGCACGTACAGACAAACAGACGCCCTCACAGACAAACACAAACACACGCACGTACAGACATACAGACGCACGCACAGACACATACGCACGCACATTCACACAAAAACACACCATTGCACGCACAGACACACACGCACAGGCACACACAGGCACGCACAGACGCACATACAAACGCACAGACACATGCACAGACAAACACACACGCACCCACAGCCACACACATGTATAAAATAGGGAGGGAAGTATAAAATAGGCCCACTAGGACCTGAATATTTTGGCTCCAACTAACTGCCAAGGTATCAGCTGCAGCAGTTGTCCCATGCTTCTAATGGAACGTTGATGGAAGGATATGGTACGATCGTGTGTTCAGATATGTCGAGAAATAACGTTACGTAATGTCATTAGTGCCCGAGTGGGAGTTGTGCGCCCGAGTGGGAGTGGTCCGCCCGAGTAGTCCGCCCGAGTGGGAGTGGTCCGCCCGAGTGGGAGTGGTCCGCCCGAGTGGGAGTGGTCCGCCCGAGTGGGAGTGGTCTGTCCGAGTGGGAGTGGTCTGTCCGAGTAGTCCGCCCGAGTGGGAGTGGTCCGCCCGAGTGGGAGTGGCCCGCCCGAGGGGGAGTGGTCCGCCCGAGTGGTCTGTCTGAGTGGGAGTGGTCTGCCCGAGTGGTCATCCCGAATGGGAGTGGTCCACCAAAGTGGTCTGTCCGAGTGGGAGTGGTCTGCCCGAGTGGTCTGCTCGAGTGGGAGTGGTTCGCCCGAGTGGGAGTGGTCCGCCCGAGTGGTCTGTCTGGGTGGGAGTGGTCCGCCAAAGTGGTCTGTCCGAGGGGGAGTGGTTCGCCCGAGTGGGGGTGGTCAGACCGAGTGGGAGTGGTCCGCCCAAGTGGGAGTGGTCTGTCTGAGTGGGAGTGGTCCGCCTGAGTGGGAATGGTCCACCCGAGTGGGAGTGGATCGCTCGAGTGGTCCACCGGAGTGGTCTGCCCGAGTGGTCTGCTTGAGTGGTCCGCCCAAGTGGGAGGGGTTTGCCCGAGTGGGAGTGGTTTGCCCGAGTGGGAGTGGTCCGCCCTAATGGGAGTGGTCCGCTTGAGTGGTCTGCCGAGTGGGAGTGGTCCACCCGAGTGGTCTGCCGAGTTGTCTGCCCGAGTGGTCCGCACGAGTGGGAGTGGTCTGCCCGAGCGGGAGTGGTTCGCCCGAGTGGGAGTGGTCTGCCCAAAGGGTCTGCCCGAGTTGGAGTGGTCCGCCTGAGTGGTCTCCCTGAGTGGTCTGCCCGAGTGGTCCGCCCGAGTGGGAGTGGTCTGCCCGAGTGGGAGTGGTCCGCCCTCACAGAGAATATATCGTAAGAGGCGACTAACTATGTGACATGAAATAACGCAGGCCATGGTTATGTGGTTTGTTAAGAACAGCATAGATGGCGCCTAACATGCTACGGGCCTGCTTTGCTCTAGTGTTTGAGTCAATTAAAATGTACTCGCACATCGGTTAACCACCCTCCTCGGCACTTGTCCCAACGTAGCGGAATAATAAGCTGCTGGAGCCTAGCACACTAAGCAGGACATCCTCCTCCACTCTACACCCAGCTCACGCCAGAGCTGGGACCTGGACGGGGACATCCAGGCCTGTAGACGTACAGGTCGACTAGGTGGGACCTGACAGGGACATCCAGGCCTGTAGACGTACAGGTCGAGTAGGTGGGACCTGACAGGGACATCCAGGCCTGTAGAAGTACAGGTCGAGTAGGTGGGACCTGACATGGACATCCAGGCATGTAGACGTACAGGTCGACTAGGTGGGACTTGGACAGGGACATCCAGGCCTGTAGAAGTACAAGTCGACTAGGTGGGACCTGACAGGGACATCCAGGCCTGTAGACGTACATGTCGACTAGATGGGACATGAACAGGGACATCCAGGCCTGTAGAAATACATGTCGACTAGGTGGGACTTGGACAGGGACATCCAGGCCTGTAGAAGTACAGGTCGAGTAGGTGGGTCCTGACAGGGACATCCAGGCATGTAGACGTACAGATCGATTAGGTGGGACTTGGACAGGGACATCCAGGCCTGTAGAAGTACAGGTCGACTAGGTGGGACCTGACAGGGACATCCAGGCCTGTAGAAGTACATGTCGACTAACACTAAGATGTATCGTATGTGACAACTAGGCTTTAGCACGGCTTTTTTTTGGCTTGGTTTGCCTTGCTTCTTCGATGCCTAGTTTCTCAATCAGGCTGCAAGGATGCACTCTGTTTCCAGTATATCTGTCTGTCATTGTATATGTGTTTAAAAGAAACAAATTATATGTAAAGTTGGTCTTGTCTTAGTCCTGTGTTGCAATTGTCACGCACTCGTTAAACAAGGCTGGGATATGCGCCAGCTTTCTAGCTGAGACCAACCATAATAATGGTCCTATACTCCAGCTGGAGGGAGTGAAGAAGAGGAAGAAGAAATTGTCATCCATCCATCTACAGAGCGTTTACCTTAGTTATACCAGAGCGTTTTTGAGTCCAATCCATAAGAAGTTACTGTTCAGTACAAGTTGTGGGGGCCACTCTCGTGACGTTTATTTCATGGCAAGCTACAGTGGCTCTTCTTACACCCAGAGTCGTACGTAAGAAGAGCTATCAGGGTCGTCTTGGCTGTAGTGCAATTTAGGCTCCTTGTGAGCTCAATAAACTCATTAAGATGTGTGTATGTTGGTGTGTATGAGTGTGTGTGTGTGTGTCTGGGTGTGTCTGTGTGTGTCTATGTGTGTCTGTGTGTATGTGTGTGTGTGTCTGGGTGTGTGTTTGTGTGGGCGTGTGTGTGTTTGTGTGTGTGTCTGTGTTTGTTTGTGTGGATGTGTGTCTGTGTGTATCTGTGCATGGCTGTGTGTGTGCGTCTGTGTATGTATTTGTGTGTGTCTGTGTGTTTCTGTGTCTGTCAGTATGTGTCTGTGTGTGTGTCTGTGTGTGTCTGTTTGTGTGTTTGTGTGCGTGTCTGTGTTTGTTTATGTGTCTGTGTGTGTGTCTGTGTGTTTGTGTCTGTGTGTGTGTCTGTGTGTGTCTGTGTGTTTCTGTGTCTGTCTGTATGTGTCTGTGTGTGTGTGTGTGTGTCTGTGTGTATCTGTGCATGGCTGTGTGTGTGCGTCTGTGTATGTATTTGTGTGTTTCTGTGTCTGTCAGTATGTGTCCGTGTGTGTGTGTCTGTTTGTGTGTTTGTGTGTGTGTCTGTGTTTGTTTGTGTGTGTGTTTATGTGTCTGTGTGTGTGTCTGTGTGTTTGTGTCTGTGTGTGTGTCTGTGTCTGTGTGTTTCTGTGTCTGTCTGTATGTGTCTGTGTGTGTGTGTGTCTGTGTGTTTCTGTGTCTGTCTGTATGTGTCTGTGTGTGTGTGTGTGTCTATGTGTGTCTGTTTGTGTGTTTGTGTGTGTGTCTGTGTTTGTTTGTGTGTGTCTGTGTGTGTGTCTGTGTTTGTGTGTGTTTGTGTGTATGTGTGTGTGTGTGTGTGTTTGTGTGTGTGTGTTTGTGTGTGTTTGTGTGTGTAGCTGTGTGTGTTTGTGTGTGTGTCTGTGTGTGCGTGTGTTTGTGTGTGTGTCTGTGTCTGTGTGTGTGTGTGCATGTGGAAAGTTCTTTATTGCAAATAATAACGATAGCAAATTTCAATAGTGGGTGCCAGGTGAGGTGAATGCTAGAAGAATATGTGAGGTGAATGGTGGGAGAATAGGTGAGGTGAATGGTGGGAGAATAGGTGAGGTGAATGGTGGGAGAATAGGTGAGGTGAATGGTGGGAGAATAGGTGAGGTGAATGGTGGGAGAATAGGTGAGGTGAATGGTGGGAGTTAGAATAGGTGAGGTGAATGGTGGGAGTTAGAATAGGTGAGGTGAATGATGGGAGTTAGAATAGGTGAGGTGAATGATGGGAGTTAGAATAGGTGAGGTGAATGGTGGGAGTTAGAATAGGTGAGGTGAATGGTGAGAGTTAGAATAGGTGAGGTGAATGGTGGGAGTTGCCAGACCTGTAATGTCAGCTTTGGCAACATAAGAAATATATGTATAGTTATAAGAACACATGCGCGTATAGTTGTAACCTCTGACCCGGAACTAAACTTTTGAATACTAAAATCGATCCCGTAGTAACCGGAAAACGAATGAAATAGTCACTGGCTAGTGACCTTTTTTGTTTACATATGGTAATCTCCCTTTCGGTCGAGGAACTTGTCACAGTAATCTCCCCTACAGAGGGGATAACTCTGACACAACATTTGACCGGACACCACCAGGATTTATTGCTCCAACAAAACGTGATGTCCTTGTACCGGAGTCAGAGAATGAATTGTTCACATCAAACACTCGCTAATTCTGGTAGATTAGTCCAGCTTAAAAGACAAACAACACACCAACACACTGAAACGACAACACACGAGAATGGCAACCAAAAACGTGAGAAATTATCGACATGTTATTTCAACTGTGAATATTAAGCCATTTAGAGGAAACCAGAAACAAAGAAGAGCATCACTCTACCATACAAAACGTGCCTTGAAAGTAGGGTTGTGTATGCTGCTAGCAGGCACATAAACAACAGTATGCGCCATAATCATCAGACCAGCTATAGTTGTGGTCGTATGGTCCTTAACAAAGGAATTCCTGACAAGATGACACTTATTGTGGGACAGCAGAGAATGCTTTCTTAATCTTCTTCTTCGTTCGTTCTCAATCTCCCGTTACCAAACCCTGAAAGGGCTTAAGTAGCAGAATGTAGTCCAGAGAACGGAATGTGTTGTGTCGTAGTTTACAACTTGGCTGCGATATTTGCACCATTCGGTCCAACACATCCGACTTCAGCAAGCATTTTTTGAGTACCGGGTTAAGATTCCCTCTTCGATCCCTTCTCCTTAGCCGGTCTGCCCTGCTGCAGCCTGTTATCCAGGATCACCGCGTGGAGGAGTAGAAGGGTCTTGGCAGCTATGGTTCGCTGGCCCTGACGCTAGCAGTCAGCTATGGGTCGCTGACCGCTGCAGCTCATGCGCTACTCAGCATCTTGATCCTCTTTCTTAATCTACACCAGTGCTCTTCAACATGGGAGGTAGCGCTCAATAGTGGGCGATTTTAGCTTTCAGGAGGGCGGTAGCAGAGTAATTACATTCTGTATTTAAAACATATTATTATTATTACATTGCACAGGCATGATTGGGCATGGTTCTGGAACATGACACAAAGATGTCAAGGAATGCTTGAGCATGGCTCTAGCGGATGACACCAAGATGTCAAGGAATGCTTGAGCATGGTTCTAGCGGATGACACCAAGATGTCAAGGAATGCTTGAGCATGGCTCTGGAGAGCAGGATGGATATTTGGACCGGTTTCTTTCGGGCAGACTGTGATGGGAGTGATGTTTTGTCGGACAGGCTTGTGATGGGAGTGATGTTCTGTCGGACAGGCGTGTAATGGGATGTTCTGCAAAGGAAATGATGATCATGTATTAAAAACATCACAAATTTACAGACTCGGTGGATGATCCCGAAATTTTCTTCAATTTAGAATTGAATGGGTGGTAAGGACAATTTATCCTCACTAAAGTTATAAAAGTGGGCGCCAGGTATACACTATGGGGAGGACAAACGGAAGGGGAGAAAGAAAGGGGGCGGGAAGAGAAGACAGACTGAGATAGAGAGAAGATAGACTGAGATAGAGAGAAGACAGACTGAGATAGAGAGAAGACAGACTGAAATAGAGAGAAGACAGACTGAGATAGAGAGAAGACAGACTAGTGGTTAGACCCCTATAATGAACTTCGAATTAAGTCTACCTTGTTTTGGTCGTGATCGTATCAAGCGATCTCAGACCTTCCCACATGGTCTGCCGATTGTTGGTGCCATATAGCATCCGCCACATTGAACTATGTATATGCTTGCTTTCTAATTGGGATGTTGTCGGGAGAAGCCGAATGTTCTCTTTCATTTATAGTTGGGATTAGTTCTGCTTTTCGTACCGGAAGCCATAAATCCCATGTCCTACAGCAGCTCTCAGATGTTGCTCCGTGTGGACACGTCAACAGTGGGGCCGGACAGTGAGACTTGTTGGTCATTCATTGGTCGTCTCTACCGGGATGACTCGCTGATGCCTGTGTCCTTGTAACCTTGTAAAGAGGGGATTATTGTCTCCCTTGTTGATCAGTGGTCGCCGACCGCATGTTGAGCAAACACTCATTTCATGGCTGGTTTCAGTTGTTTTGTAGATGTCATCAAGTTTGTTTTAGGTAAGGCTGTCACGGGGACTACTTGTTATCATCGGCGCTGATCTACTGATTGTCTGACATGAAACCATTACTGATCTACTGATTGTCTGATATGAAACCATTACTGATCTACTGATTGTCTGACATGAAACCATTACTGATCTACTGATTGTCTGACATGAAACCATTACTGATCTACTGAATGTCTGACATGAAACCATTACTGATCTGCCTAGTGTCTGACATGAAACCATTACTGATCTGCCTAATGTCTGACATGAAAACATGACTTATCAACTGACTTTCTTGTCAACATTATTCGGACATCTGTTTGATGTGTTCGACTCAACTGCTCATTGAATTGTTGGTTTGAAAGTGTTGTTCTCTTAAATATGAACATGTATTTTCTGGCAATTTCGACGATCCTCCTCAACAGCAGCATTTAGCAACATCATCATGTTGGTTCCAGGTACACTTCAAGTTAAATGAAGCATGAAATAAAAAGAGAACTATTGAAATGGGAGAAAAAGAATGGAGAAAGAGAGAGAGAGAGAAGGAGAGAGAAAGAGAACTAACGGTTAAGGAGAGTTTTAAAAGAGATAGAAAATGAGAGAGACGGAGGGATTAGGAGAGATGGAGAGACAATGTATCAGACAGAGAGAGAGAAATATGACTGATTAGTTGACAGACTAAACTGGACGATCTGAAATATGATAATATTTCCATCTTGCTGTAGCTGTAACCAATTGAAATCATTTCCATCAAATGTTTCTGGATGAGACTCAAACCAATAAATACATTAGGCTTATGCAACTTCCCCAAGAGCGCGGGCCGGATAGCAAATGTTGAATGTACCACGGGCCATACCATATGATGATATTTTAAAATGTAAAAATATTGATATTTATTTATCAACATAAAAGTAATCATCAGTCCACGTCTCTTGAAATGCGCGTCACTCACTGTACACTTTTCTCTTTATCAATCAAAGCATATTAATAATTTAGAACGCTGACGCAATCATAAGAACAGAAAACGAATAGATAATTAATTGCAACGTGCCAAAAGATATTAATTTACTTAAATATAATAGGGGACTGAGTGGTCTCGAAGTAAGACGTCAGCGTCGGGTGGTGGAGGTTGCGGGTTCAAATCAAGGTAAATACCAGGATTTTATTCCCGTGGACTTTCTGGTATTTCCCCTGGTATTTCCCCTGGTATTTATCCTGATCTCTGGGTAGTAGAGATCGGACGCCGCGAACAGTGTTTCGAACATTAAAAATCCCTCGGCAGTTGGAAATCGGAAAGAGTTGTCTATACGGCCGCTGCCCGGGCAAAACTGAAAATTATGTACAAAATCTGGGCAATCTATTTCGTGATCTTTGAAGGTGATATTAAGTTGTCCTGAGATTCTCCACAAACACACAACAACAACAACAAAAATCTAGGCAATCTATTTCGTGATCCTTGAAGGTGATATTAAGTTGTGCTGAGATTCTCCACAAACACACAGCAACAACAACAAAAATCTAGGCAATCTATTTCGTGATCCTTGAAGGTGATATTAAATTTGTGCTGAGATTCTCCACAAACACACAACAACAACAACAAAAATCTAGGCAATCTATTTCGTGATCCTTGAAGGTGATATTAAGTTGTGCTGAGATTCTCCACAAACACACAGCAACAACAACAAACATGTAGGAGAACAAAGCACTTATGGGTTAAGCTGTGTGCAATTACGTTGAGTCTTCGACTAAACTAGACTATAAATATAATACACTTGCATAGTAAAACTTTACAAGACGCTTAATTCAATACTGATAGTTGTGGGTGAAGGTACTGTTTGCGTGTCCTCAAGACTATTCCTTCATTTTGAATGCTCCTCTCTGTCACCCAAGCCAACGTTAACTTGCTTCACACCTGTCATAGAATGATACACAGAGCAGCCATGATATACTACCACAGAGCAACCATGATATACTACCACAGAGCAACCATGTTATACTACCACAGAGCAACCATGATATACTACCACAGAGCAACCATGATATACTACCACAGAGCCAGCATGATATCCTACCACAGAGCAATCCATGATATACTACCACAGAGCAACCATGATATACTACCACAGATCAACCATGATATACTATCACATAGCCAGAATGATATACTGTCACAGAGCCAACAAGATATACTATCATATAGCCAGAATGATATACTATCACAAAGCCAACAAGATATACTACCACAGAGCAACCAAGACATACTATCACAGAGCAAGAATGATATACTATCACAAAGCCAACAAGATATACTACCACAGAGCAACCAAGACATACTATCATAGAGCAAGAATGATATACTATCACAAAGCCAACAAGATATACTACCACAGAGCAACCAAGACATACTATCACAGAGCAAGAATTATATACTATAACAAAGTCAGCATAATATACTACCACAGTGCCAGCATGATATACTATCACAGAGCCAGCATGACCCTTGACATGGTTTGTAAGAGTAGTTCCAGGTTAAGTCAAGTCAAGATTCCGTTTCACGCCATACGGATAATGGGAATAAAGTGTTGGGTCCATATTCTTTGGTGACCCACGATACCAATGGTTCGCTGCTTGGCGGGGCGATATCTGAGGCTGTGCGGAGCAGGGCATTCCGAACAATATTCTTTAGTACGAGAATTGACACGGAAGGAGTGACTGCAGCTCTGATATGGCTATTTGAGATCTGACTGCAGCTCTGATATGGCTATTTGAGATCTGACTGCAGCTCTGATATGGCTATTAGAGATCTGACTGCAGCCTTGATATGGCTATTTGAGATCTGACTGCAGCTCTGATATGGCTATTTGAGATCTGACTGCAGCTCTGATATGGCTATTTGAGATCTGACTGCAGCTTTGATATGGCTATTTGAGATCTGACTGTAGCTCTGATATGGCTATTTGAGATGTGACTGCAGCTCTAATATAGCTATTTGAGATCTGACTGCAGCTGTGGAATGACTTTTTGAGAACTCTGACTGCAGCTCTGATATGGGTTTTTGAGATCTGACTACAGCCCCGAGATGGCTATCTGATACCTCTTTGTCAAGAGCAGTCATTGTGCCAACTCAAAATAATTACTTCATAATCTACATAAAAGAGGACTACGGTATGTGGGAATGACAGCTGTATGGACTAAGGTATGCGTGAATGATAGCTGTATGGACTAAGGCATGTGTGAATGACAGCTGTATGGACTAAGGCGTGCGTGAATGATAGCTTTATGGACAGGCATGCGTGAATGATAGATGTATGGACTAAGACATACGAGAATGACAGCTGTATGGACTAAGGCATGCGTAAATGACAGCTGTATTGACTAAGGCATAAGTGAATGACAGCTGTATGGACTAAGGCATAAGTGAATGACAGCTGTATGGACTAAGGCATGCGTGAATGACAGCTGTATGGACTAAGGCATGCGTGAATGATACGTGAATGACAGCTGTATGGACCTCAACTGGTGCATGGGCTGGTAGGAGCAACTGCCCTGGTCAGGCTAGCTTCACATGCTCCCATTTCATGGGCAAAACACGTGTATCAATGACCGCCTTCTGGATAACAGCATCGCAATAGATGAATCAACATTTCAAAGACTACAGAGTTTTACAATCAAACGAGGTTCGGGCCAAATGGTCGCATCAGAAGGCGGAGTAGAAGTTTGTACAATCAGCGAACTACACAAAGCATCAGCATTCACGCCCTTCACCATATGATGTGAGAGACTGAGCACCTACGCAAGAAGTTGGCTAACATTGAGTACGCATGCGTGGCTCACAAACCAATCCAAATGAGCTCATTATTAATTATTTGTCGATACATTTAATTGTCGAGTTTTATGAATTGGCTCTCGCAGTATTGTTTATTTGTCGATACATTTAATTGTTGAGTTTTATGAATTGGCTCTCGCAGTATTGTTTATTTGTCGATACATTTAATTGTCGAGTTTAATGAGTTGGCTCTCGCAGTATTGTTTATTTGTCGATACATTTAATTGTCGAGTTTTATGAGTTGGCTCTCGCAGTATTGTTTATTTGTCGATACATTTAATTGTCGAATTTTATGAGTTGACTCTCGAAGTATTATTTATTTGCCGATACATTTAAATGTCGAGTTTTATGAGTTGGCTCTCGCAGTATTGTTTATTTGTCGATACATTTAATTGTCGAGTTTTATGAGTTGGCTCTCACATAATTATCTATATTTACTTACAGGAATAAATTCACATCCCCTTAGATGGCTGGCGAGCCAGATTTAGTGACATTTGGAAAAGTTATTTCGAACCGGGTGGAATCAGGGAGACGGCCGGATACGATAGAGGTCCGTGTGCTGCACTTGTCTGCAATAGAAAGTGATGCACCGCAATTAATGATCGCCATTATTCTCAGCTCGCATTGTCAGTATCTTTTGCATTGATAAAAATAACTTCTTCCCCCATCGCTAGGACTGCAACCACACACTCTCCACCACCACAATATGTGTCAACAGCCCGCTGTTTTGTCATTTCTAGACTCACAAGCAAATGCCAGCACTAGAACAAGCTAGAGGTCAATATTGATTTCTCGCTCCAGGGTAAATCATGTTCTTGTTGGACTGATGGGGAATTTTCAGGTCAGAAATCCCCCAAACAACCGACGAGGGTTATCTAAACGGGTGGGATGTGTAACATCTTCCTGCGTCTAAGATGGTGTTTATCTCTTTATTTTTACAGCTCGTCTTGTCCCGCGTTTGCTTGACTCCCCAGGATTGCATCTCGCTAGCAACATTTACAGGAACGACTATTTACTACTTACCTGTCTATCAGCTCATTTGGCACACTACAAACAGAAACATCATATACACACAAACAGGTACACACTACAAACTGATACATCATACACGCCCAAATACGCACACACTACAAACAGAATTACCCCCCCCCCCCTCCCAAACACGCACACACTACAAACTGATACATTATACACGCCCAAACACACACACACACTACAAACAGAAACACACACGCACCCAAACACTTACACACTACAAACAGTAACACACACACACTACAAACAGAAACACACACGCACCCACACACGTACACACTACAAACAGAAATACACACGCACTCAAACACGTACACACTACAAACAGAAACACACACGCACCCAAGCACAAACACACACTACAAACAGAAACACACACGCACCCATACACTGGTCAATACGTCATAACCTACCCTCTAAAGTCTACGGTCGAGGTTAAATCTGACGTGCCGTCGCCAGTAGATTCAAGAATGACAAAACTTTATTAATTCAAACCCTATTGGGGTGTGGTGGGCATTGGTTCTTTTTGTGGGTGGGGTGTGGTGGGCACTGGTACTTTTTGTGGGTGGGATGTGGTGGGGTGTTCAACCTTTTGTGGGTGGGATGTTGTGGGGCGTTCAACCTTTTTGTAGGTGGGATGTGGTGGGCATTGGTACTTTTTGTGGGTGGGATGTGGTAGGGTGTTCAACCTTTTTGTGGGTGGGGTGTTCAACCTTTTTGTGGGTGGGATGTGGTGGGGTGTTCAACCTTTTTGTGGGTGGTATGAAGTGGGGTGTTCAACCTTTTTGTGGGTGGTATGTGGTGGGGTGTTCAACCTTTTTGTGTATGGGATGTGGTGTGGTGTTCAACCTTTTTGTGAGTGGGGTGTGGTGGGGTGTGCAACCTTTTGTGGGTGGGAATTGGTGGGTGGGGGGGGGAATTTTTGTGTGTATGTGATGTGGTGCGGTGTTCAACCTTTTTGTGAGTGGGGTGTGGTGGGGTGTTCAACCTTTTTGTAGGTGGGATGTAGTGTTCAACGTTTTTGTGGGTGGGATGTGGTGCGGTGTTCAACTTTTTTTGTTGGTGGGATGTGGTACGGTGTTCAACTTTTTTGTTGGTGGGATGTGGTGCGGTGTTCAACTTTTTTTGTCGGTGTGATGTAGTGTTCAACCTTTTTGTGGGTGTGATGTAGTGTTCAACTTTTTTTGTGGGTGTGATGTAGTGTTCAACCCTTTTGTGGGTGTGATGTAGTGTTCAACCTTTTAATGAGTTTGATGTAGTGTTCAACCCTTTTGTGAGTGTGGTATAGTGTTCAATCTTTTTGTGGGTGAGATGTAGTGTTCAACCTTTTTGTGGGTGTAATGTAGTGTTCAACCTTTTTGTGAGTGTGGGATGTGGTGTTCAGCCTTTTTGTGGGTGTAATGTAGTGTTCAACCTTTTTGTGGGTGTGATGTAGTGTTCAACATTTTTGTGAGTGTGGGATGTGGTGTTCAACCTTTTTGTGGGTTTGATGTAGTGTTAAACCTTTTTGTGGGTGTGGGATGGGGTGTTCAACCTTTTTGTGGGTGTGATGTAGTGTTCAACTTTTTTGTGGGTGTGATGTAGTGTTCAACCCTTTTGTGGGTGTGATGTAGTGTTCAACCTTTTAATGAGTTTGATGTAGTGTTCAACCCTTTTGTGAGTGTGGTATAGTGTTCAATCTTTTTGTGGGTGAGATGTAGTGTTCAACCTTTTTGTGGGTGTAATGTAGTGTTCAACCTTTTTGTGAGTGTGGGATGTGGTGTTCAACCTTTTTGTGGGTTTAATGAAGTGTTCAACCTTTTTGTGGGTGTGATGTAGTGTTCAACATTTTTGTGAGTGTGGGATGTGGTGTTCAACCTTTTTGTGGGTGTGATGTAGTGTTAAACCTTTTTGTGGGTGTGGGATGGGGTGTTCAACCTTTTTGTGAGTGTAGGATGTAGTGTTCAACCTTTTTGTGGGTGTGATGTAGTGTTCAACCTTTTTGTGGGTGTGATGTAGTGTTCAACCTTTTTGTGGGTGTGGTATTGTGTTCAACCTTTTTTGTGGGTGTGATGTAGTGTTCAACCTTTTTGTGGGTGTGATTTCCGAGGTAGAAAGGGATTTTTCAATAACATTTTTTGAAAAATACTTGTTTGACAATTAATGTCAATATTGTACAAAGTTGGGTCGTGATCCCAAGTTTGCGTGCCAGTGCTCTGGATTAGTCTATTCTACACAAGCATAGATGTGTTCTAACTTCCAGGGATGTTTCTACTAACGTTCTAGTGCAGATATCACATTTTACCACCGAAACTGGTCTGAATCTGAGACCTATTGACGCAAACTCTGACACCTAATGCTGGCCCTCTCTGACCCGACGTTTGTCTGGGTCGCTTCATGGCCTCAGTCCAAGCCAGGGGAAGAGCTAAGGGTCAGGGTCAAATAGTGTAACCTGTCGTCATGTCTCGTCGGACCCGTTGAGTTATCATATTTAGGGGGTCTGTCGGGAGGTCTAGTCTACAGACCGTCCAAATGTTAGACTCGTCGGCTATTGTTTGTTGTACATGTTGATTGGTTGCGTGGGCGTGATTATGTGAGCCTGTGTTGTGTGGGTGTAATCGAGTATTCATTTGTTCCGTGTGTGCAACTGCAATATGCTAGAGTATTCAATTGTTTGGTGTGTGGGATTGTGTGTGGGATTGTGTGTTTGGTGTGCGTGCTCGTGTGTTGGGTGTGTGTGATTGTGTGTTTGGTGTGTGGGATTGTGTGTTTGGTGTGTGGGATTGTGTGTTTGGTGTGTGGGATTGTGTGTTTGGTGTGTGGGATTGTGTGTTTGGTGTGTGGGATTGTGTGTTTGGTGTGTGGGATTGTGTGTTTGGTGTGTGGGATTGTGTGTTTGGTGTGTGGGATTGTGTGTTTGGTGTGCGTGCTCGTGTGTTTGGTGTGCGTGCTCGTGTGTTGGGTGTGTGTGATTGTGTGTTTGGTGTGTGGGATTGTGTGTTTTGTGTGCGTGCTCGTGTGTTGGGTGTGTGTGATTGTGTGTTTGGTGTGTGGGATTGTGTGTTTGGTGTGCGTGCTCGTGTGTTTGGTGTGCGTGATCGTGTGTTTGGTGTGTGGGATTGTGTGTTTGGTGTGCGAGATTGTGTTTGGTGTGTGTGATCGTGTATTTGGTGTGTGTGATCGTGTGTTTGGTGTGTGTGATCGTGTGTTTGGCGTGTGTGATCGTGTGTTTGGTGTGTGTGATCGTGTGTTTGTGTGATCGTGTGTTTGTGGGATCGTTTTTTTGTGTGATCGTGTGTTTGGTGGCTGTGATCGTGTGTTGGGTGTGTGTGATTGTGTGTTTGGTGTGTGTGATCGTGTTTTTGGTGTGTGTGATCGTGTATTTGGTGTATGTGATCGTGTGTTTGGTGTGTGTGATCGTGTTTTTGGTGACTGTAATCGTATGTTTGGTGGCTGTGATCGTGTTTGGTGTGTGTGATCGTGTGTTTGGTGACTGTAATCGTATGTTTGGTGGCGGTGATCGTGTTTGGTGTGTGATCGTGTGTTTGGTGACTGTAATCGTTTGTTTGGTGGCTGTAATCGTGTGTTTGTGTGATTGTGTGTTTGTTTGATCTTGTGTTCGGTATGTGTGATCGTGTGTTTGTGTGATCGTGTGTTCGGTGTGTGTGATCGTGTGTTTGTGTGATCGTGTGTTTGTGTGATCGTGTGTTCGGTGTGTGGGATCGTGTGTTTGTGTGATCGTGTGTTTGTGTGATCGTGTGTTCGGTGTGTTTGATCGTGTGTTCGGTGTGTGTGATCGTGTGTTCGGTGTTTGTGATCGTGTTTTCGGTGTGTGTGATCGTGTGTTCGGTGTTTGTGATCGTGTGTTTGGTGTGTGTGATCGTGTTTTCGGTGTGTGTGATCGTCTGTTTAGTGGATGTGATCGTGTGTTTAGTGGATGTGATCGTGTGTTTGTGTGTGTGTGATCGTGTATTTGGAGGCTGTGATCGTATGTTTGGTGGCTGTGATCGTGTGTTTGGGTGATCGTGTGTTTCTGTGATCGTATGTTTGTGTGTGATCGTGTGTTTTATTGTTCTATATAGAGTCCTGCCATCAGCTAGAGGAGTCCTGCCATCTGCTGGAGGAGTGTGCCATCGGCTGGCCGAGTCCTGCCATCGGGTGGAGGACGTTCACAACGTCTTTACTTTGTGCAGTGTTACCATTGGTCAGTTGGGGAACTGCAGTAGTATTGCCAGCTCATAGATGTTTTGAATGGTTTAAATAATATAGAATGTCTTTCACTTGTGGCATCATCTGAATGTCTTTCACTTGTGGCATCTTCTGAATGTCTTTCACTTGTGGCATTATCTGAATGTCTTTCAGTTGTGCCATCCTCTGAATATCTTTCACTTGTGGCATCTTCTGAATGTCTTTCACTTGTGCCATCCTCTGAATGTCTTTCACTTGTGCCATCCTCTGAATGTCTTTCACTTGTGCCATCCTCTGAATGTCTTTCACTTTTGGCGTCATCTGAATGTCTTTCACTTGTTACATCCTCTGAAAGTTTTTCACTTGTGGTATCATCTGAATGTCTTTCACTTGTGCCATCCTCTGAATGTCTTTCACTTGTGGCATTCTCTAATCGTCCTTGTTGTGAAGGCCCATCTGGCTTATCTGATCGCTGGTTCAATGAGACGGCCCTCGAGCGAGGCGTGCGTTGTCCTTAGCTGGTTTTTCAATGCTTTCATTATTGGGCATGTTTCACTACCGTAGCGCAGGGCCGGCAGGACGATTGAGTAGAAGTGGTCCGCACTCAGTCTGAGAATTGTTACAGCATCTGCCGCTATCATGAGAAGGTTAAGTTTAATGGCGGCCCAACCTACACGTCGCCGCCTTGTTACCTCCAGGTTCATGCTCTCCGCGTTGAGAAGACGGCCGATGTGCACGTAATGCCAACATCTAGCGGTGCGCCGTTTAGAAGATAGAGGTTCGGTTCTGCAAAAAAAATGACTTCTTTATTAACTAGGGTGGTCGTGAGGCCTACGTTCTTGCTTGCTACATCCAGCGTTGTCTCCGTGATGAACACGATATCTTCATAAAATCATAGAGAGGGCGCCGTCTGTATATTTCAATATCAAATTCTGACCATCTCAGAGTCTCATGACCCATTCCAGGAAAGCAGACAAAAGGTTGTCTAAGCCCTTTATCGCCTGACGGATTAGTAAAACCACTCTAATACTGTTTCATCAAATCTACAGTCCACTCTTGGCTCCTCTAGAGTATTGCTGTGTTATAGTTCGTCTTTTAATTCGTGAACAAGCTCCGAAGCAACTTTCTACTAAACTGCATGTCAAATCCAAAGATTTTTCGCATGCAGCCTAAGAATATCCATGACGCTAAAACATTGACATTGCTTAGTCCATAGATGTTAAGATTTTTGTATATCAGCAAATTCCTTTGATCTTTTAGGACCATTGTGGGATCAAGATGCTGAGCAGCGCATGAGCTGTAGTGGTCAGCGACCCATAGCTGACTGCTAGCGTCAGGGCCGGCGAACCAGAGCTGCCAAGACCCTTCTAAACCTCCACGCGGTAATCCTGGATAACAGGCTGCAACAGAGCAGACTGGCTAAGGAGAAGGGATCGAAGAGGAAATGCTAACCCGGTACTTAACAAATGTTTGCTGAAGTCGGATGTGTCGGACCGAAAGGTGCAAATATCGCAGTCAAGCTGTAAACTACGACACAACGCATTCCGTTCTCTGGACTACATTCTGCTAATTAAGCCCTTTCAGGGTTTGGTAGCGGGAGATTGAGAACGAACAAAGCCAAGTCAGCCAGGACCATTGCAAAGAAATGGCATTACATTTGAAGATATTACAGTACGAAGTTCAATTTCTCGTCGTATTTTGTGCATAGGCGTATCTCTTTAATGTCTTAATAGATCCATTAATTGTTTGTGTTGCCCTTTAGGTACAATCGTAAAAACGGCACCAATATGCAACAGTACAGCCCTTCGGTCCCCCATAGACCCCAAGGTTGTATCAACTGCTCAGTCAATTTTATGTTCGGAATTTTGAATTTTGAAATCTATTTGTTGAATTTGTGTGTACACCTAATTGTTTTGATAAACATACTCTAATTCATCCTAGTCTGCTAATCAGTATGTCCACAAGAGATGATATTAATCATCCAAATCTGGCGATTTGTTATTGGCTGGACAAACTCATTTTGAAATTGATATCAATGTAACTTTTAAAAAAGCAACTCTTTGTCACAATAACGACCCACAAACTATAATATCCTGTCACGCCTATATCTGAACTACAGTTTTGAATGAATGACCATGGTTGTTTTTCGCATTCGACTAAGTGTCTAATTTGTGCTCCAGATAATCAGGAATTTGTTTTTACTGGGCGTATTTGAAGGTCAAAACATATATTTTTAAAATAGCACGACTGTGTATCGTATACATGTTAAAGTTATGTCTAATTCAGTGAGGTTGCTTTTAATATAGGCTAAAGAATATTTTTTTTCAAAATACATCACATTTCTTAGAGCTATACTTAACCTCATGGATATTCTAAGGCTGCATGCGAAAAATTATTTGGATCTGACATGCAGTTTAGTAAAAAAATTGCTTCAGGCCTTGTTTATGAATTAAAAGTATACACTATTTATACAATATATATACAATATGTTCTTTTCAATTTTTATGTTCTCCGGTGAAACGGAAGCGCCTCTCGCTTCTCGTATTATTACTTTGATATCTTTGTCGTTACGTTCTGACATGACATACGTGTCAGCTGGAGCATGCTACTGGTGTGTGGGATGGTTGGACACATGCTACTGGTGTGTAGGATGGTTGGACACATGCTACTGGTGTGTAGGATGGTTGGACACATGCTACTGTTGTAGGATAGTTGGACACATGCTACTGTTGTAGGATGGTTGGACACATGCTACTGGTGTAGCATGGTTGGACACATGCTACTGGTGTGTAGGATGGTTGGACACATGCTACTGGTGTGTAGGATGGTTGGACACATGCTACTGGTGTGTAGGATGGTTGGACACATGATACTGGTGTGTAGGATGGTTGGACACATGCTACTGGTGTGTAGGATAGTTGGACACATGCTACTGTTGTAGGATGGTTGGACACATGCTACTGGTGTAGCATGGTTGGACACATGCTACTGGTGTGTAGGATGGTTGGACACATGCTACTGGTGTGTAGGATGGTTGGACACATGCTACTGGTGTGTAGGATGGTTGGACACATGATACTGGTGTGTAGGATGGTTGGACACATGATACTGGTGTGTAGGATGGTTAGACACATGCTACTGTTGTAGAATAGTTGGACACATGCTACTGGTGTGTAGGATGGTTGGACACATGCTACTGGTGTGTAGGATGGTTAGACACATGCTACTGTTGTAGGATGGTTGGACACATGCTACTGGTGTGTAGGATGGTTTGACACATGATACTGGTGTGTAGGATGGTTAGACACATGCTACTGTTGTAGGATGGTTGGACACATGCTACTGGTGTGTAGGATGGTTGGACACATGCTACTGGTGTAGGATGGCTGGACACATGCTACTGGTATGTAGGATGGCTTAAAGCGAGTTACTATCAGTTGCTGTATATTTCGTCATCTAGAGGAAAGCCGGATTAATGCGTTTGTTATTATTTCCTTGTGCCATTTGGTATGGTAATAGCGATTGTGCAGGTTTGACGGTTGTCTACTGAAACGCTGTTTACTTTGTCTGTGATACTTGTCATCCTTATGTCGTATGACATTTCATAGTCAAGATGGCGAGAAGTGTATCTTTCGTTCGCACACACCATCACAATTAGGCTGAATTATCACTGCTGCCTCTTGTGAATTTGAGGAAACCAAATAAATCATAGCACGTCTGTCACTGTGTGTCGCTTTGACTTTCACTCTGTGACATCACTTTGTGAATATCTGAAACATTATTTGGTACTTACAGGTTCCTATGCCATTTGTTATGAACATAGAGATTTAGTCCTGGTCATCCTATATTACCAACCTATTAGATGTCTTACCCCAGCTGCCGTGTGGGATAACCTGTTAACGCGAAGACTTCTGGAGTAAAGTCATGATAAAAAATCTGTATCCTGTGCTATCTTCAGTCGGCTCGATAATATTTTGCCACTGGCCAAAGGTAGACAAGACAAGAGAGTGAGGTTGACACATTGCGCAAACGTCTTCACTTTAATCCAAACCACCGCGCAAGTCAACCATTTCAGCAGACAGAGCAAAATGAAAAGATTGTCCACACTGCAGACCAAAGAGAGTGGTCTTCATCACACCTGATGGACGGACAGAGAGAGTGACCTTCTTCACACCTGATGGACGGACAGAGAGAGAGGTCTTCATCACACCTGATACTTGTTTGTGTGTACCGGCTTGCAGTTAAGGTACAAAAGAATAACAAAATCAGAAAGTGCAGATCATAGAGACCATTTGTCAAATTCTATATTTGTGTTGGTTGATGTTGTCTTCATAATCCACTGAATATCCATTAGATAGAGGATTGGGGAGAAGAGACATTCTTATCTCACATCAGTTCTTCCCTCAGAGGACTCACAAAGATCACTTCATGTAGAAATTAGTTTCATATCTACATTCTGCTACTTAGGCCCGTGTCAGGGTTTAGTAGCGGGAGATTGAGATCGAACGAAGCCAAGCCAAGCCATATCTTCGTACGTTTTAAACCAAAATATGTGGAGAAAAAAGGGGGGGGGGGATTTCAGGAGCACTCCGTAGTGTCTCAGCAACCTTCAGTGTGATTATCTTTCTAAGCTGTCAAACGCATTACCATAATCTACGAATCTGATACCAAGTGCTAAGCTACATTTCCCACTTTGTTTAAATATCACCCTCAGTGTAGCTAGCTGGTCTGATGCCAAGTGATGTTACATTTCACACTTTGTTCAGCTATCACCCTCAGTGTAGCTAGCTGGTCTGATACCCAGTGCTGTTACATTTCACACTTTGTTCAACTATCATCCACAGTGTAGCTAGCTGGTCTGAACAAAACCTTACTTGTGGGAAAACCTGTCTATCCTTATCTCGGCTGTTTGTTGATGACATATTTTAATCTCTCTATTAGGATACTGTTCAGTCCTTCCAGTCTACAAATCTTTTTACTCTTTCCAAAACGTTACCAATTAATTAGTAATATCTCTGGTGTAGTGTCGTTGTCTGCTTTGGTTGGCTTGGCCATGATACTTTATGGACAGTGGCCTTACCATCTTTCAGTGAATTATAGCTTTATTAATGTCATCTTTATTTTGATTCTCACAATTATCGTGCAGTTCCGCTTCTACCAACTAAATGGTTGTGGGATATTGTGGGCCTGATATATTTGAAAGTTCTTCAATTTGTTCTGTCTATCTCTTCAGCCGCTCACTAATGTTCAGTTTCTTCTGTCTATCTCTTCAGCCGCTCACTAATGTTCAGTTTCTTCTGCCTATCTCTTCAGCCGCTCACTTGCGTCGCTAATCAAATTTACTTCTGTATCTTTAAAAAAAAGCCATGCATTTGCTGATAGTTTCCTGTTATTTTCTTTGTGGTTTTGTACACATCTTTAATATTTCCTTTCGCTGCTGATTGCTCTGATTATGTTGCCACCATCAATCTATTTCATCTTTTCTCTTCTATTTTGCTTCTTTCCTTCTTCAGCTTCACTGTGTATTTACCGAGCCTTGCATTGAGTGTTTCTGGCTTTGCCTCTTGTTATATCTGCCCTTGTCATCTTTGTTTTCCTGAATGTTTGCTATAGTTTCTGTTCTTATCCCTGCTTTCTGTCAGTGTTCTCTTTTCCTCAGAACTACTTCACAAGTTTCGATCCATATTTTTGTTAATGTGCTACTATCGCTCTTCTATTTCCTCTATTTCTTCAAGTGGTTGTAGCACATGCTACCTGTTATCTCTTGACTTTAGATGTATGTTGTATGTCCTTGTTCCTGAGGAATCTCCAATTGGCCCGTGATTAGATAATCGCTTACCTTCACAGTTCCATCTTTATTTTGTATCGTCTGCTCAGTACGTACATAACAACATGGGTGTAACCAGACCACAGATATAGCCAGGCCACAGGTGTAACCAGATCACAGGTGTAACCAGAACACAGGTGTAATCAGGCCAGACGTGTAACCCGGCCAGAGGTGTAGCCAGGCCACATGTGTAACCAGGCCACAGGTCTAACCAGACCACAGGTGTAACTAGGCCAGAGGTGTAACCAGGCCAGATGTGTAACCAGGCCACATGTGTAACCAGGCCAGAGATCTAACCAGGCTAGAGGTGTAACCAGGCCATAGGTGTAGCCAGACCACATGTGTAAGCAGGCACAGGTGTATCTAGGCCAGAGGTATAACCAGACCCCCGATGTAACCAGACCACAGATGTAACCAGGCCACAGGTATAACCAGACCACAGGTGTAACCAGACCACAGATGTAAGCAGGCCACAGGTGTAACTAGACCACAGGTGTAACTAGACCACAGGTGTAACCAGACCACAGGTGTAACCAGACCACAGGTGTAAGCAGGCCAAAGGTGTAAGCAAGCTACAGGTGTAAGCAGGCCACGTGTGCAACTAGACCACATGTGTAACTAGACCACAGGTGTAACCAAACCACAGGTGTAACTAGGCCACATGACATCAAACTATAGTGTCCGTTTATGTACACACAAGATGTTCAGATCCCCAGTACACGATGACAAAGTGTGTACAAAACCCCAGAAACAGCATTGCATCAAGCGGGGTCACTAAGACGCCATGTTAGATTGAACGGAACACTGAACTAGAAACTACACAAGCAACAGTCACAGAGAAGTAGCTCTGAGTGATTATGGCAACTAAACCATTTTGACAACAAGCAAGATCAGAGACAACATTGCTATAGAGAAAAGATCAAGAGAACTCTGTAATGGGAATGGCATAATGATGAGAAAGCTAAAGAGAGTTAAAAGCAGAGAGGTGATAAACAAACAACTGGCTGCAGGCTAAGATGAAATCGTTATCTAGTGACACTAGGTAAGGCACATGATGATAGTAAAAGTGCAACAAAACATAGCCTTAACTCTTGCTTCTGTATCTAAAAATAGCATAGCATTATCATTATAGACTAATAGAAAGTTAGATATAGGTAATTAACAGATAGATTAGATAGAATAGATTAGATGTAGATAGATAGATAGATAGATAGATAGATAGATAGATAGATAGATAGATAGATAGATAGATAGATAGATATATAGATAGATAGATAGATAGATAGATAGATAGATAGATAGATAGATAGATAGATAGATAGATAGATTGTTAACGGTTTTGCTATATCCCATGACCCCGACAGGAAGTGCTGACCAGACGGGGGAGATCCATAAACATTCCTTCCCCCTGTTGGAATGTGCTGGAAACTTCATTCACAAGTCTGTTGCGCCGGAAGCTTCTCTGTGCCATTGACTGACCCAGCCACAACCCCACCCAACCCTCGAAGCCTCATTCTTCATTTGGATAGACTTCCTACCCCCGACTCCCTTGCGTGACCTACATCGGATTTCTCTGACGGGAGGTCTGATTACAAAAAGTAGAAAACAATTCCCCAGCCCTTCCTCCATAGCTACGTTTCTTGTGCCCCACCAAGATAGTATAACATTTAGTCCAGAACTTTCTACGTGAACCGGAAACGGGTTGGCCAGCTACAGTTAGAGGCCCTGGAACCTCAGTTTGCGCGTGCGAGGCTTTGATGTCTTCCGGTTGTGGGATCTTCACCAGTTGGCGAAACAAAGAGGCGATTTAAAAAAGAAACGTGTTTCTTCTTTGCCGGGTGTGAGTGTGTATGTGTATGCATATACGCGCATGTGTGAGTGGGGAGGAGATGGGCTTATAACAACAGGTTGAATAAAGGGGTAGACCAACTCTCTTAGCCGCTCTGCTCTGATCTGTTATGTTCTGTCCTATTCTATTTTGCTCTGTTCTTTCCTATTCTGTTTTGCTCTGCTCTGTTCTCTCCTATTCTGTTTTGCTCTGCTCTGTTCTGTCCTATTCTGTTTTGCCCTGCGCTATTCTGTCCTATTCTGTTTTGATCTATTCTGTTTTGCGCTGCTGTTTTGTAAAAAAATAGTCGACGTCATTGCACTCCGGCAGACAGATAGGTGCTCAGTTCCTCTCAGCAAATGACGAAGAGTGTACAAACTGATGATTTCTTTAGCTCGCCGATTGTACACAATTCTGCTACGTTTTGCCTCTCTACTGAACCCACGCATCACTGGTTCATCGACTGCGGTGTCTTCATCCAAAAGGCAGTCACCGATCAACTTCAGCATGGGTGTCCCTGAGGTCAGCATGCCACCTCTATCCATTGCCAATGTTCCGACTGTTGGTGTCCCTGAGGCCAGCATGCCACCTCTACCCATTTACACAAATCCACAATTAAACAAAGAGACACGTCTAAATAAGGGACACATTCAAACAAAGGGACACATTCAAACAAATAGCATATACAAGCACACATACAAATGAGACACGTGAAAACAGACACATGAGACACGTGAACACAGACAAACGAGACAGATGAACACAGACATATGAGACACATGCACATAGACAAATGAGACACATGCCCACATATGAATGTAGTGACACTGTGACCGACTGACTAGTTCCCACAATCCCTGGCTCGATCCTTCCCGTCTCCCAATTCAGCTTATCAAACACGTGCACATTAAATCATGTCTAAATTTGGAATATGAAAACGAGTCAGGTCTGGTGCCTGGTACTTCTCACTGCTTCCCCTGCTGGGAATGTACGCCGATATTTGAGACTCTTCAAACACAACCTTGACCTTTCAAGAATAGATTCCCTTTCAAGCGATGACGAAACAGAGACAGTTTCCATCAAGTGTGCTTCACCTAAACATGTCGTGTGAGTCTTCGAAACTATTTCAAGTAACACGAACTATATTCTACGACTGACGCAATCTGCCGTGCTAACCATGTCTAATCACTCACTCCTCCCCTACACACATTTTGTCACTTTTGTTCTCAGCAAACACGTTCAACAAACAGGCGTACCACTTATTTGTCTAATCTGACTAACATTCCTCGTTCTGTCTGAAATGTTCACGAAGCAAACCATTGCTTGGCGTTCGCTACTACAAGATAACATTAAGATGGTGCGGTTGGAATTAGTCTGTGTGGATATATTTACGTGTGATATAATGTTTACCTGACGCCTTTTTGTTCTGGCGTACAATACTAACTGCCTGACAATCACATCTGATCTAAAGTCACATGTCAAAGCTGAAATAACAGAGAGCATGTCAGAGAACAGAACATGACAGAGAACATGAACATGTGTAATCATGACATGACAAATAGCATAACAGAAATCTGGTATGAAAGCTAGCATGACTTGAGAACGGACATAGCATATGGCATGGAGCCTGCGAATATGACTTAGAACATTGCGACATAGAATCAGGGGAAGACACTAATCCGGCCTCAGTTATGTCACCTTGGATTGAACGACTTCAGAAGCGCAAACGTTGATCAGGGATAACGGTCCATAACATATAGCCGTGCCTCTTGCTTCCACCAACCCCAACCCACATGACGGTTGCTCAAACCCCCCCCCCCCCCCCCCAAAAAAAAAAAAAAAAACTCTTGTCCTTCTCCACCCGAAGGTCGATCGTGCCCTAACGACATTACCCCCCTGAGCGTTCTTACAAACAGATTGGACCATTTTCGCGTTTTGGCCGCGTCACCTGGTTATGACGTCATATACGATACATGATCCCCTAGCTGACCTCCATTGATCGAGAATGTATCCTCTTGTGTCCCTCTACGGGCGTACAGAAGAGTTAACGTACTCATCATGGACATTCAGCAACAACCACAATAGTAACAGTAACAACAACTAACTATTATAACAATCGCGAACATATCAGGTACCTGGGCATCAGTCGTGTGTTATCGTGAGAAACCAGACGCCCCCTCCCCCCACAGACAGTGCCGTACACGGCATAAGCTTGCCACAGGTTTCAGCCAGTGGTCCTACAAGGCCGGGGTTAGCCACGTTGCCAAGGTATGTCACTAGTCTCTAGACAGTGGCCCTACACAAACATGGCCCACCACGAGGCCCAGGGACAGTGGCCCACACAAACATGGCTCACTACGAGGCCCAGGGATAGTGGCCCACATAAACATGGCTCACCACGAGGCCAAGGGACTCACTACGAGGCCCAGGGACAGTGGCCTTACACAAACATGCATCACCACAAGGCCCAGGGACAGTGGCCCACACAAACATGGCCCACCACGAGGCCCAGGGATAGTGGCCTTACACAAACATGCATCACCACAAGGCCCAGGGACAGTGGCCCACACAAACATGGCCCACCACGAGGCCCAGGGACAGTGGCCCACACATACATGGCTCACCACGAGGCCCAGGGACAGTGGTCCACACATACATGGCCCACCACAAGGCCCAGAGACAGTGGCCCACACAAACATGGCCCACCACGAGGCCCAGGGACAGTGGCCCACACATACATGGCCCACCACGAGGTCCCAGACGTTAGTGTACATCTGACAGACGAGCACTAACCTTAGGCCTTACCGTGGCGGAGGTCTCACTCTCTGCTCCATCTTCAAAGGGGGAGGGAGCCGACAAAAGAGCCTACGCCAAACGGCTGGAGGTGTCTGCTAGCCCACATTAGCCAAGCTGCAGACAAAGGTCGGCCCCGGCTCCCGCTCAACGGTGGCGGAGGGGTACACAGTACTCAGAACACATGAGCCCTCACGCCAACGCTTTCACAATCTGTATATTAATGTCCCCTTCTTCCGTTACAATATCTGTCTGTCTGTCTGGATATCCGTCCGCCCATCCATCCATCCATCCATCCATCCATCCATTAATCCAAGTATCGTTCCATCGATCTGTCCATACATCCCTAATCCATCCATCCTTATGTTTTTCCGTCCGTGCATCCATCCATCCATCCATTCATTCATCCATGCATAAATCAAATCTTCTGTCTGCCTGGTCCTCCGCCCGTTCGTTCATCTGTGTGCATGTCTGTCTGTCTGTCTGTCTGTCTGTCTGTCTGTCTGTCTACGAGAAATAATAACCAGAACCTTAATATGACATATTCTAATTAAAAGGAAAAAGCTTTCCCCCTCCTCTCCTCACCTGTGTGTCTGTCCGTCCGTCCGTTTATGGTTATGTCAGTGGGCCAGTCGGTAGGTTAGTCTGTCTGTATGTCTACATGTATCCATGTGCGTGTCTGTCTGTCTACATGTATCCCGTGTGTGTTTCTATGTCTGTCTGTCTACATGTATCCATGTGTGTGTCTGTCTGTCTACATGTATCCATGTGTGTGTGTCTGTCTACATGTATCCATGTGTTTGTGTCTGTCTGTCTGTCTGTCTACATGTATCCCGTGTGTGTTTCTATGTCTGTCTGTCTACATGTATCCCGTGTGTGTTTCTATGTCTGTCTGTCTACATGTATCCATGTGTACGCCTGTCTGTCTATATGTATCCATGTGTATGTCTGTCTGTCCACATGTGTCCATGTCCATGTCTGTCTGTCTACATGTGCCCATGTCCATGTCTGTCTGTCTACATGTGTCCGTGTGTCTGTATACATGTATCCGTGTGTCTGTCTGTCTACATGTATCCATGTGTATGTCTGTCTGTCTACATGTGTTCATGTGTCTGTCTACATGTATCCGTGTGTCTGTCTACATGTGTCTATATGTCTGTCTACATGTATCCGTGTGTCTGTCTGTCTACATGTGTCCATGTGTCTGTCTACATGTATCCGTGTGTGCGCCTGTCTGTCTACAGGTGTCCATGTGTCTATCTGTCTGTCTACATGTATCCATGTGTCTATCTGTCTGTCTACATGTATCCATGTGTCTATCTGTCTGTCTACATGTATCCGTGTGTCTGCCTGTCTACATGTATCCGTGTATCTGTCTGTCTACATGTGTCCATGTGTCTATCTGTCTGTCTACATGTATCCGTGTGTCTGTCTACAGGTGTCCATGTGTCTATCTGTCTACATGTATCCGTGTGTCTGTCTGTCTAGATATATCCGTGTGTCTGTCTGTCTACATGTATCCATGTGTATGTCTGTCTGTCTACATGTGTCCACGTGTCTGTCTGTCTACATGTATCCATGTGTGTCTTTCTCATTAAACTTGCACGTTGTAGGAAGAGACATCATTACAATCGGAAACTCTTAATATTGCAGGTTTTCATATGTTGTCTCATAAAACATTCACCTCTGACATCGACTTCTAGCATTCACCTCTAACATTCGTCTACCCACATACCAGTCTCTATACCCACATACCAGTCTCTATACCCACATACCAGTCTCTATACCCACATACCAGTCTCTATACCCACATACCAGTCTCTATACCCACATACCAGTCTCTATACCCACATACCAGTCTCTATACCCACATACCAGTCTCTATACCCACATACCAGTCTCTATACCCACATACCAGTCTCTATACCCACATACCAGTCTCTATACCCACATACCAGTCTCTATACCCACATACCAGTCTCTATACACACATACCAGTCTCTATACACACATACCAGTCTCTATACACACATACCCCTATATCAACATATATACTCCTTCCTATCCATACTGCTCTATCTAACCAGAAACTTCTCCCTCCATTCACACACACCACCCCGCCTCCACCTACAAACATATCCATCAATCGAAACACTTTCCTTTTACCATAATACACACACACACACACACACACACACACACACACACACATCATCCCTCTACCTACATACCTCTCAAAATATCCACATATCCCTTCATTCCTTCATCCACATATCTCTCCCTCTACCCACATATCCCTACCTCTAGCCACATACCCCTACCTCCACCCACATACCACCCATCTACTCACATACCACTTCATCTATTCACACACATTCCATCTACACTCTTATACCTAACTCTGTCTACCCACATAACAGCCCCGACGATCTACCCCGACGGTAGATGAAACGTCTCTGTGTTGCCTGGAGCGTCGACCACCTGCTGACGTCATCCACGGAACAAGCCCCTCCCTAAAGAAATCCACAAATGTTCAGGAACAGATAGATTACCTGGGTGCTCTCCCATGTTGACGACTGCCTGGATTCTAGTTGTGAATAGGGTTTACCAGTGAGCACTTCATGAATGGAGGATAGCTCGCGCGCCTCCACACCAAGTACTGGTATCGATGGCAGCATTCAGAGAGATGACTGAAGACCTGGTTTAGGTGGGGAGTGAATTGCTAGACCGATAGACTACAGAAAAAGAAGAAAAACCGCACGAGTCAATCCAACAGTTGCTTCAAAGTTACGGATTACAAACATGTCAAGAGATAGATTAAAAATAGTTAGCACATACATTGCCACTAAAAACCACAAAAAGAAAAGCAAATTAAATGAAAGCAAACAGCAGGACAGGTGTAGAACAGAAAACAGAACAAGTTAGACAGGTGTAGAACAGAAAACAGAACAAGATAGACAGGTGTAGAACAGAAAACAGAACAAGATAGACAGGTGTAGAACAGACACCAGAACAAGATACAGGTGTAAAAAAGTAAAAGGTGTAGAACAAGGAAAGCACGAATGTTGAAGAAACTTGGTGGCACCGTGCCGGCTGTTTCCTCTTGTAACACAATGAAACACGACACATAGAATCCCTGCACAGGAGGCACATTCAAGTGGCACATATAAAACCATGTCTGCAACAGCAGGCCGAGAAACGTTACATTAACAGGTTGAAAAACGTTACATTAACAGGTTGAGAAACGTTACATTAACAGGTTGAGAAACGTTACATTAATAGGTCGAGAAACATTACATTAACAGGTCGAGAAACGTTACATTAACATGTCGAGAAACGTTACATTAAATATTGCTTGTGAAACGTTCACTGCTGAATCTACATTATAAACGTATTAACTATTGAGAATGTGCAATCTGACAGCAATATGTGGTCCCGTAGTGTTAACATTCAAACACTTGACCCCAATAGCAGAGGAGAGAACAGAACCACTTCACAACATAATCATCATGTCACGAACCATGATTTGATTATCCATTGGACTGGCAGCATCATCATGTCAAAGATGCTGCAGAAATATCTGGTTTAGCCTGTAATGGGTCACATGATTTCAGTCAATGAAGAAAACTGCAGCAGCAATGTCATAATCATATAGGAGCGAAGATGAGGTATGAAGAGGGTGAGACGGTCTGAAGAGCCACTGAGTCTTGCTGACGAGACGGTCTCAGTAGCCACTCCGTCCTAATGATGATGCGGTCAGAGGGAGCCATGGTATCTTGATGATGAGACGGTCAGAGGGGGTCATGGTATCTTGATGATGAGACGGTCAGTGGAGGTCATGGTGTCTTGATGATGAGACGGTCACTGGAGGTCATGGTATCTTGATGATGTGACGGTCACTGGAGGTCATGGTGTCTTGATGGTGAGACGGTCAGAGGGGGTCATGGAATCTTGATGATGAGACGGTCAGTGGAGGTCATGGTGTCTTGATGATGAGACGGTCACTGGAGGTCATGGTATCTTGATGATGTGACGGTCACTGGAAGTCATGGTGTCTTGATGATGAGACGGTCACTGGAAGCCATGGTGTCTTGATGATGAGACGGTCAGTGGAGGTCATGGTGTCTTGATGATGTGACGGTCAGAGTGGGCCATGGTGTCTTGATCATGTGACGGTCAGTAGAGGCCATGGTGTCTTGATGATGAGACGGTCACTGGAGGCCATGGTGTCTTGATGATGAGACGGTCAGTGGAGGTCATGGTGTCTTGATGATGTGACGGTCAGAGTGGGCCATGGTGTCTTGATGATGTGACGGTCAGTGGAGGCCATGGTGTCTTGATGATGTGACGGTCAGAGTGGGCCATGGTGTTTTGATGATGTGACGTTCAGTGGAGGCCATGGTGTCTTGATGATGTGACGGTGGTCAGAGTGGGCCATGGTGTCTTGATGTTGGGAGGGTTTACAAAGAATGTGTTTGACATAAACAACATTAAGACATCTGGGTCAAGGTAAAGGATTATTAATAATCTTTATAAAGGACTGGTCAAACAATACACTTAATGAAAGCAGCAGAACCCCCCCCCCCCCCCCCCCCACCCTTTTTTCCACACACACAGACATCTAGCTCATGCATTTTTCAATAATGCAACAAGGAAACTCATTTATGAATGCACAGCCCATATGAAGTGACATGTACCTGTCGAAGATCTCGCTCCACAGCCCATATGAAGTGACATGTACCTGTCGAAGATTTCGCTCCACAGCCCAAATCAAGTGACATGTACCTGTCGAAGATCTCGCTCCACAGCCCAAATCAAGTGACATGTACCTGACGAAGATCTCGCTCCACAGCCCATATGAAGTGACATGTACCTGTCGAAGATCTCGCTCCACAGCCCATATGAGGTGACATGTACCTGTCGAAGATTTCGCTCCACAGCCCAAATCAAGTGACATGTACCTGTCGAAGATCTCGCTCCACAGCCCAAATCAAGTGACATGTACCTGACGAAGATCTCGCTCCACAGCCCAAATCAAGTGACATGTACCTGACGAAGATCTCGCTCCACAGCCCAAATCAAGTGACATGTACCTGTCGAAGATCTCGCTCTACAGCCCAAATCAAGTGACATGTACCTGTCGAAGATCTCGCTCCACAGCCCAAATCAAGTGACATGTACCTGTCGTAGATCTCGCTCCACGTGAAGATGAAAGATTGTGATTGATTATTGGCTGCAGTTATGACACTCCCCCCCCCTCCCTTTGCCCCCTCCGTGGTCTGGAAGTAGTCAGATACATTTCTGGTGTCTGACCAGGGTGGAATTGATGACTTCATCAACAACAATTTAGAATCCAGAAGAGCTATTCGATCAGCGAAACTGAACGGCCAAAAAAAGGCGATCAGATTTGTTCAATAATTTCTTTATTGCTCTATACATAATACACTATATTGATGAGAAGGATCCTTGATTGTTCTATACAAATTATATCATATTGATGAAAAGACTCCTTGATTGTTCTATACAGAATACATCATATTGATGAAAAGACTCCTTGATTGTTCTATACAGAATACATCATATTGATGAAAAGACTCCTTGATTGTTCTATCCAGAATACATCAGTTTGACGTGGAGACTTCTTGATTATTCTATCCAATTCAACCACATCTGCCAGGTTCCAGACATCACGGAATGCATTGAGTGCTGGACTGACAGTTTGGTTAGTCAGAGTGACGAAGTTACTAAGCGGTCAGTCTACTTCACACAAAGCTGATCTAATGACATCACGACTGCTTCGTTTTGAGTGACAGTCAGCGATTGGACTGCTCAGACCGTTATATGGATTCAATCAGATTTATAGGTCACTTCTTTTGTATTTGTGTGCACTGGATTCACTGGATATGGATTCGTTTAGACGCACAATAAGAACCCACGCCTATCAAATAACACTATACATATTCAGTCCATAAATATGAAGTGAACACGGTTGCACTCTATATGTTAGGGTGAAGTGAACATTGCTAGACACTGTTTTAGGGTGAAGTGAACATTGTTACACACTGTGTTAGGGTGAAGTGAACATTGTTAAACACTATGTATTAGGGTGAAGTGAGCATTGTTACACACTATGTATTAGGGTGAAGTGAACATTGTTACACACTATGTGTTAGGGTGAAGTGAACATTGTTACACACTATGTGTTGGGGTGAAGTGAACATTGTTACACACTATGTGTTAGGGTGAAGTGAACATTGTTACACACTATGTGTTAGGGTGAAGTGAACATTGCTACACACTATGTGTTAGGGTGAAGTGAACATTGCTACACACTATGTGTTAGGGTGAAGTGAACATCTTTACACACTATGTGTTAGGGTGAAGTGAACATTGCTACACACTATGTGTTAGGGTGAAGTGAACATTGCTACACACTATGTGTTAGGGTGAAGTGAACATCTTTACACACTATGTGTTAGGGTGAAGTGAACATTGCTACACACTATGTGTTAGGGTGAAGTGAACATTGCTACACACTATGTGTTAGGGTGAAGTGAACATTGCTACACACTATGTGTTAGGGTGAAGTGAACATTGCTACACACTATGTGTTAGGGTGAAGTGAACATTGCTACACACTATGTGTTAGGGTGAAGTGAACATTGCTACACACTATGTGTTAGGGTGAAGTGAACATTGCTACACACTATGTGTTAGGGTGAAGTGAACATTGCTACACACTATGTGTTAGGGTGAAGTGAACATTGTTACACACTATGTGTTGGGGTGAAGTGAACATCTTTACACACTATGTGTTAGGGTGAAGTGAACATTGCTACACACTATGTGTTAGGGTGAAGTGAACATTGCTACACACTATGTGTTAGGGTGAAGTGAACATTGCTACACACTATGTGTTAGGGTGAAGTGAACATTGCTACACACTATGTGTTAGGGTGAAGTGAACATTGCTACACACTATGTGTTAGGATAATTGTTTTTTCAATATACAGACGCCTACAAGAACAAGAGGGCACATCCACAAGTTAATTAAAGAAAGGTCCAGATTTGATACCAAGAAAATTGTTTGTCGGAGAGTGGTGTATGCTTTGGGTGCATTGCTACAGGAAATAGTAGAGGCAGGGCTAAGTAATGCATTCAAGAATAGATTGGATGCGCAAAGATATTTTTAGATCAAGTGGGTGTAAAAGAAACTGGTTGTATACAGACTCTGCAGATCATTCTAACCTAGCTTGAAGACGTTCCGATAAGATCAGCTTGTCATTATATTGAGCTTAGCTTTCACATGGCTCATTCATACTTAGCTTGTTGTCCCGCCAACTCCATGGAAACAAATGGTCTCCATTATTGCCTCTCCACGTGTTACTTTTTGGGGCCTCTGTTCCCCCCATCAGACCCCTACTATTTGGGGCCTCTGTTCCCCCCATCAGACCACTACTATTTGGGGCCTCTGTTCCCCCCATCAGACCCCTACTATTTGGGGCCTCAGTTCCCCCCATCAGACCCCTACTATTTGGGGCTTCAGCTCCCACCATCAGACCCCTACTATTTGGGGCCTCAGTTCCCCCATTAGAAGCCTAGTATTTGGGGCCTCAGATCCGCCCATCAGACCCCTACTATTTGAGGCCTCAGCTCCGCCCATCAGACCCCTAGTATTTGGGGCCTCAGATCCGCCCATCAGACCCCTACTATTTGAGGCCTCAGCTCCGCCCATCAGACCCCTACTATTTGAGGCCTCAGCTCCGCCCATCAGACCCCTACTATTTGAGGCCTCAGCTCCGCCCATCAGACCCCTACTATTTGAGGCCTCAGCTCCGCTCATCAGACCCCTACTATTTGAGGCCTCAGCTCCGCTCATCAGACCCCTACTATTTGGGGCCTCAGCTCCGCCCATCAGACCCCTACTATTTGAGGCCTCAGCTCCGCCCATCAGACCCCTACTATTTGGGGCCTCAGCTCCGCCCATCAGACCCCTACTATTTGAGGCCTCAGCTCCGCCCATCAGACCTCTACTATTTGGGGCCTCAGTTCCGCCCATCAGAACCCTAGTTTTGTTTTGTTCCCTTGTTTGCTGTGTTCATCAGCTATTCAATGACCTGCCCATTCTACGCTTTCTCTGTGAATTCTAATATGGTTAATGTGTCACAATTCTACCTTAAGAGTGTCTTCTAGACATCGGCTAATTTTGTTCGGTTTGACTAAACCTCAATCCAGTTTGGCCGTACACTTAGCCAAGTAATGCGCAAAAGCCGACTCAGGCACATCTCGGTGTCCCGACAGAGCAATGTGTGGACTGTGGATCGCTCTCTGCGCAACTCAGACCTGTACTCCGGACGTTTCTCTATGGATATGTTACATTCTTCTGCTGTTTGGAGAACTGTCAGTCGACGACTACAACAATCTTATGTACCTTGGTAACACGAGCCACGAGCTACGTCTGAGGATGTCACAAGGATGTCTGCTTTCATACAGTCATATAGGTTTGCTTTCATACAGTCATATAGGTTTTCTTTTATCCAGTCATATAGGTTTGCTTTTATCCAGTCATATATGTTTGCTTTTATCCAGTCATATAGGTTTGCTTTCATCCAGTCATATAGGTTTGCTTTCATCCAGTCATATAGGTTTGCTTTTATTCAGTCATATAGGTTTGGTTTTATTCAGTCATATAGGTTTGCTTTCATCCAGTCATATATGTTTGCTTTTATCCAGTCATAAAGGTTTGGTTTTATCCAGTCATATAGGTTTGGTTTTATCCAGTCATATAGGTTTGGTTTTATCCAGTCATATATGTCTGCTTTTATCCAGTCATATAGGTTTGGTTTTATCCAGTCAGATATGTCTGCTTTTATCCAGTCATATAGGTTTGGTTTTATCCAGTCATAAAGGTTTGCTTTTATCCAGTCATATAGGTTTGGTTTTATCCAGTCATATAGGTTTGGTTTTATCCAGTCATATAGGTTTGGTTTTATTCAGCCATATAGGTTTGGTTTTATTCAGCCATATAGGTTTGGTTTTTATTCAGCCATATAGGTTTGGTTTTATCCAGTCATATAGGTTTGCTTTTATCCAGTCATATAGGTTTGCTTTTATCCAGTCATATTGGTTTGCTTTTATCCAGTCATATAGGTTTGGTTTTATTCAGCCATATAGGTTTGGTTTTATTCAGCCATATAGGTTTGGTTTTATTCAGCCATATAGGTTTGGTTTTATTTAGCCATATAGGTTTGGTTTTAGTCAGCCATATAGGTTTGGTTTTATTCAGCCATATAGGTTTGGTTTTTTTCAGACATATAGGTTTGGAATCATCAAGTGATATAAGTTTGCTTTCATCCAATCATATTTGTTTGCTTTCATCCAGTCGTGTAATTTTGATTTCATACTGTTATATAAGTCATATAAGAATGCTTTTATCCAGCAATATAAATGTGCTTTCATCTAGGCATACACGTTTTGTTTCATCCAGTCATATAAGTTCGCTTTCATCCAGTCATATAAGTGTGCTTTCATTCAGTCATATAATTGTGCTTTCATTCAGTCAAATAAGTGCGCTTTCATTCAGTCATACAAGTGTGCTTTCATCCAGTCATATTAGTGTGCTTTCATTCAGTCATATAAGTGTGCTTTCATTCAGTCATATAAGTGTGCTTTCATTCAGTCATATAAGTGTGCTTTCATTCAGTCATATAAGTGTGCTTTCATTCATTTAATTCCAACCAAAGAGACCTTTCTGTGAACTCCACGGATCTCCAACGTCACGTGGCTTGTCTGGTTTCTCGCCCTAGCTCGCCATTTCATTCATACTTCCCAGCGAGCTAGCGCGGCTCCGTGCGCAAGCGCAGACGTCGCTGGTTCGAGCGCCGCTCAAGCGATGCAACCAACACCTTCACCCACCGTCCTCAGATCCGAACAGACTCGCCGAGGAACATTATTCATCGTCCGTTAGTCTACGCCGGCAGGAAAGGATTCTTCCCCTCTCCCGACGAATTAAATGTATTCTCAGTTCCAATGAAAAATAGAAGTGATCTCTTCTTTTTGGACTTCATAGAGCCGGCATTGTTAAGTTACGTTTAGCGAGTGGATTGTTTTAGTGAGCAGGTGAAAGAGAATAAGGTGTATTAAAAGCAGTCGAGACTGGTTTCCACTCCATTAAGATTACAGAAACATCATGTGCTATACTTTCCATGGATTTCTCTAACTAACTACTTAGCTGGAATGATATTGTGTATCATTTCACATGTGATGTATCAGCCTGTCTGGATATACCGGAGAGAGTCGGTATGATTAGTTGAAGATTATGTTGGTAAGATATTGATGTTTGTGGTAGTCACTGACAACATCGATCATATTGGACATTTTCTGACAGTACGGCCCGTTAAACTGTTTCCAGGAAAAAAGTGATTATTCAGCAAGACAGTTTGGAGAGAATGGGCGTATAGAGGTAGTTTAGTTTTTCCTGGAATGTGTGTCTTTTCATTTCTTCTGTGTAAGTCTAGCGCATGCACCGACATTCCGACGCCATTAGTGTCTGTGTGAGCCCGTGCAGGTAAGAACGGACTGATCGCGTAGGACTAGGCAGCGCGTGAATCGCGCGGTCTGGACGTCTGCAGTCAAGGTCGACAGACAGACAGACACGACTCTTACAGATCCACCCACCACCACACGTAACATTGATTTCCACAAGGCAGCAAAATTGGTTTCTATACATGGCTAAGTTATTGACAACTACAAAACAAACATACCCACAGGGAGCTGCTCACGGAAACCGACATATAAGGCAATAATATCAGATAAGTGCACAATTGGTGGGGAAGAGTATTTAACGGTAATAATAGTTAACACTGACAAAAGAAGCAATACAGAGATGAAGTTATTGAAAAAGTTTCGAATATGATTGCACTTGAAAAACGTGTCTCAAAGTCAATGAACCGGTGACCAGACGTTGTGCCGAGATATGATCAGTGCCATCTCTTCTTCCTCTCGTGTCAGAGTCAATGAACCGGTGACCAGACGTGGTGCCGAGACATGATGAGTGCCATCTCTTCTTCCTCACGTGTCACAGAGTCAATGAACCGGTGACCAGACATGGTGCCGAAACATGATGAGTGCCATCTCTTCTTCCTCACGTGTCACAGAGTCAATGAACCGGTGACCAGACGTGATCATTGTCATCTCTTCTTCCTCTCCCGTTTCCAAGAAAAATGGTGTATACTATTCTTGATTCCTGTCATACTTTGTGTATAATAGAGCTAACTTTCATAATGCTACACGACAGTCAACAAACTATGGGACGTCTAACTGACGAAAGTCAAGCTATGTTACGACTAGCTGGTGACAGTCAAGCCATGATACGTCTAGCTGGCGACAGTCAAGCCATGATACGGCTAGCTGGCGACAGTCAAGCCATGATACGGCTAGGTGGCGACAGTCAAGCCATGATACGTCTAGCTGGCGACAGTCAAGCCATGATACGTCTAGCTGGCGACAGTCAAGAGTTGAACTACGAATAGGGAACTTGTTATTGTAAAGCATCTAAGATACACATGACTGAACCAGCAACACATAATGATGGTTGGGTGAGTCATCTGTGATGGTTAGATGAGACCACTGTGTGGGTTAGATGAGACCACTGTGTGGGTTAGATGAGACCACGGTGATGGTTAGATGAGACCACGGTGATGGTTAGATGAGACCACTGTGTGGGTTAGATGAGACCACTGTGTGGGTTAGATGAGACCACTGTGTGGGTTAGATGAGACCACTGTGTGGGTTAGATGAGACCACTGTGTGGGTTAGATGAGACCACTGTGTGGGTTAGATGAGACCACGGTGATGGTTAGATGAGACCACTGTGTGGGTTAGATGAGATCACTGTGTGGGTTAGATGAGACCACTGTGATGGTTAGATGAGACCACTGTGATGGTTAGATGAGACCACTGTGATGGTTAGATGAGACCACTGTGTGGGTTGGATGAGTTGTACACGGATGTTGGATCTGTGCTACAAGTTGTATAGGGCTGTTGGGTCTGTGCAACATTTTGTACACGGCTGTTGGGACTGTGTCACATGTTGTACACGGCTATTGAGTCTGTGCCAAAAGTTGTACACGGCTGTTGGGTCTGTGTCAAAAGTTGTACACGGCTGTTGAGTCTGTGCCACAAGTTGTACACGGCTGTTGGGTCTGTGCCAAAAGTTGTACACGGCTGTTGGGTCTGTGCCACACGTTGTACACGACAGTTGGGTATGTGCCAGAAGTTGTACACGGCTGTTGGGTATGTGCCAGACGTTTTACATGGCTGTTCGGTATGTGCCAGAAGCTGTACACGGCTGTTGGGTCTGGGCTACAAGTTGTACACGGCTGTTGTATAACACGGCTGTTGGGTCTGTGCTCACAAGTTGTACACGGCTGTTGGGTCTGTGCTCACAAGTTGTACACGGCTGTTGGGTCTGTGCTCACAAGTTGTACATGGCTGTTGTGTTTGTGCCCACAAGTTGTACATGGCTGTTGTGTCTGTGCCCACAAGTTGTACACGTCTGTTGGGTCTGTGTCCACAAGTTGTACACGTCGGTTGGGTCTGTGTCCACAAGTTGTACACGGCTGTTGGGTCTGTGCCCACAAATATGCCATCTCAGTTTAACAACAAAAACTGCCTTTTTTTTAAAAATTATTCATTCGCAATATTTCAGCGAGCTCGTGTCATCCTGTCACGTAATCCATCAAATCTGCTAGCGAAACACACAGCGTCCTTTAGCGGAACCCATATAATGGTTTAGAGGAACCCATGTCATCATTTAGCGGAACCCATAGAATGGTTTAGAGGAACCCATGTCATCATTTAGCGGAACCCATAGAATGGTTTAGAGGAACCCATGTCATCATTTAGCGGAACCCATAGAATGGTTTAGAGGAACCCATGTCATCATTTAGCGGAACCCATAGAAGGGTTTAGAGGAACCCATGTCATCCTTTAGTGGAACCCATAGAATGGTTTAGAGGAACCCATGTCATCATTTAGTGGAACCCATAGAATGGTTTAGAGGAACCCATGTCATCATTTAGTGGAACCCATAGAATGGTTTAGAGGAACCCATGTCATCATTTAGTGGAACCCATAGAGTATTCTAGCGCTATCAATAGCATATGTTTTGAGAACCGATAGAATCTTTTAGCGGTAACCGCTAGCTTATTTCCTCTGAAGCCTCTAGACTTTGTTATTGGAACCTCTGGGATCATTTAGCGGACCCCTAGGATCATTTAGCGGAACCAATAATAACTTTCAGTGGGACTCGTATAGTCTTTCAGTATAACCCGCCATTAACACCAATCGGCAACCAGCTGCCTCGTGAACTAACCTTCTGGACGGGTCTGAGAGTTCTAGAAACAATGCCCCAAATGTAAGACAAATAATTATGAATAACCCGTTGTGATGTGGACCAGTAGAAGAAACTTCGCTGCCATATCCCTTTCGACCCCCTTGGTCAAACCCACCCTCTCCTAGTTAGTCACACCACCCAATCTTACACTATTCATTGACGGAACACGCGAGACTGAATTCAGAATTAACGACACGACTGCCGACAAAGACGAGAAAGATAAAAGTGAGAATCTGATAATAAATTTATTTCCGCTAATTTTTATTGATACAGTAGTTCTGGCGGTGCATTTACTGATAGCAGGCTGTCCCAAGAGTGGTTATAACAATTCAGGAAGTGGTTCTGTTCTTGAGTGTGGTATTGCTCCAGATGGTGTGTGACATTCCCAGCAATGGTGCAGTGTTTGACGGCGCTAAATAGCCGATTGTTTCAATGTAATGTGTTGTGAGTGGGGCACTGCCCAGCGTTCTCACACCCCGCGCCTGCCTACAGCCGCCTCCTGCACAGCTGTCGCCCTTGGATTTCTGTATATGCTGCTCGCCTGCAGTTCGTTAGGTATGTCACATCTGTTATGTTTCGTCACACCTGTCATGTGTGTTTCGTCATATATGTTATGTTTGTTTCGTCACATCTGTTTGCTTGTTTCGTCACATCTGTTATGTTTGTTTCGTTTCGTTATGTTTGTTTCGTCACATATCTTAGTGTTTCGTCACACCTGTTATGTTTCTTTCGTCACATCGTGTCTCGTCCCCTTACGAAATGTCTCGCCATCTTAATGTATGTCTTGTCACCTACCATAAAGATAATTATATGTATAGATGGAAGTAGTTTAGAGTGATCGCTGCTTCAGTTTTCTGTATAACAATAATGCTAATCGATTTAATTTAAGTTGATATCAAACATAAAAATGTATTAGCAGTATTGAATTGTGGAAACTATTACAGATCAAGAGTAAAACCTGTGCGGATAGAGCATGGTGTATATTAAGTGAACACGGGTGTACACGGGTGTTCAGGCTGCGCTCTACAACATGTACACTGCTGTCCGGTCTGGGCCCCACAAGTTGTATGCGGATGTCCGGTCTGTGCCCCACAAGTTGTACACGACTGTCCAGTTTGTGCCCCACAAGTTGTACACGGCTGTCGGTCTGTGCCCCACATATTGTACACTGCTGTCCGGTCTGTGCCGTACAAGTTGTACACGGCTCTCGGTCTGTGCCCCACAAGTTGTACACGGCTGTCCGGTCTGTGCCCCACAAGTTGTACACGGCTATCGGTCTGTGCCCCACATGTTGTACACTACTGTACGGTCTGTGCCCCACAAGTTGTACACGACTGTCCAGTTTGTGCCCCACAAGTTGTACACGGCTGTTGGTCTGTGCCCCACAAGTTGTACGCGGCTGTCCGGTCTGTGCTCCACAAGTTGTACACGGTTGGACGATCTGAGCTCCACAAGTGGTACACGGCTGTCCGGTCTGTGCCCCACAAGTTGTACACGGCTGTCCGGTCTGTGCCCCCCAAGTTGTACACGGCTGTCCGGTCACAGTGTGCCCCGTCACATCACTGCACTTTCCAACACATCAATAATTGTCGTCCCGTCACCTCACTGTATGATCTGCTATCTGAATAAATACGTAGCGGGAGTTTGAGACGTTCAGGGCTTGGTAGCGGGAGTTTGAGACGTTCAGGGCTTGGTAGCGGGAGTTTGAGACGTTCAGGGCTTGGTAGCGGGAGTTTGAGACGTTCAGGGCTTGGTAGCGGGAGTTTGAGACGTTCAGGGCTTGGTAGCGGGAGTTTGAGAACGGACAAAGAAAAACAAAAAGAAGAATTGTATTGGTTAGTGTTCTCGATCGCTATGTCTGCCATGACATCTTCCATCGGAAAGCCATACGTGACTGCGGGGACGTCCACTTTGCATTGTGTGTCGTTAATCACAAAGGTGTTTTAAGGGTTCGCCATTCCATAAGTTTGAGAACCGTTTCAACGCTTACTTCCTATGCGTGACATGTCGATTAGATGTGCTACCTCAACCCTAGAGCACCGAGTAAGTATCAGTACGTAAAACAAAACGCCTTTCGTGCATTCCCCCACTTCAACGTCTTCTGTATAATCCCCAGACGTTCCCCGCCCGTTGTTTATCAATGGCTTTGGGATTTGAGAACTTGCTCTCGTGTTTATCTTGGTTTGCAGGAAATCTTCCTATTTGAAATACTTTTTGATTCTTTTCTATTAGCTAGTTCTAATGTTTACTTCTTCCTTTTCTTCTTCTTCCTCTTCTTCTTCTTCTTCTTCTTTTTCTTTTCTTTCTTTCTATTCTCCTCCCCTTCCTTCTCCTCATGTTTTTTCTCCTTTTCCTTCCCTTATCCGCTTCCTCCTTTTCCTCATTCTCCTCCTCCTTATCCTTCTCCTCTTTCTTCTTCTTCTACTTCTTCGTTCGCTCTCGAATAATGACGTATATTTCCACCTTATTACCAGGTGCCCGTCAAAGACTTCCTCTCCACCAAACAGCCTGTACCGTAGTTAGGTAGAGGAAGACCATGTTGGCACCTCTCTCTTCTAGTGGAGCCGACAGACCTTGCTTCATTCCATGTCTGCCCTACCCGAACATGTATTGAATTCTTTATTCCGAGCGTTTTAGCGTTTTGTTCCAATTGTTTCCAGTTCCTGTTTTAGTGTACTGAGGCCGTCTTGTTAGTGTACTGAGGCCGTCTTGTTAGTGTACTGAGGCCGTCTTGTTAGTGTACTGAGGCCGTCTTGTTAGTGTACTGAGGCCTGTTAGTGTACTGAGGCCTGTTAGTGTACTGAGGCCGTCTTGTTAGTGTACTGAGACCTGTTAGTGTACTGGGGCCGTCTTGTTAGTGTACTGAGGCCGTCTTGTTAGTGTACTGAGGCCGTCTTGTTAGTGTACTGAGGCCGTCTTGTTAGTGTACTGAGGCCGTCTTGTTAGTGTACTGAGGCCTGTTAGTGTACTGGGGCCGTCTTGTTAGTGTACTGAGGCCGTCTTGTTAGTGTACTGAGGCCGTCTTGTTAGTGTACTGTGGCCCTCTTGTTAGTGTACTGAGGCCGTCTTGTTAGTGCACTGAGGCCGTCCATCTTGTTAGTGCACTGAGGCCGTCCATCTTGTTAGTGTACTGAGGCCGTCTTGTTAGTGTACTGAGGCCGTCTTGTTAGTGCTCTGAGGCCGTCCATCTTGTTAGTGTACCGAGGCCGTCTTGTTAGTGTACTGAGGCCTGTTAGTGGTGTACCGAGGCCGTCCATCTTGTTAGTGTACTGAGGCCGTCCATCTTGTTAGTGCGCTGAGGCCGTCTTGTTAGTGTACTGAGGCCTGTTAGTGTACCGAGGCCGTCCATCTTGTTAGTGTACCGATGCCGTCCATCTTGTTAGTGTACTGAGGCCGTCCATCTTGTTAGTGTACTGAGGCCGTCCATTTTGTTAGTGTACTGAGGCCTGTTAGTGTACCAAGGCCGTCCATCTTGTTAGTGTACTGAGGCCGTCCGTTTTGTTAGTGTACTGAGGCCGTCTTGTTAGTGTACTGAGGCCGTCTTGTTAGTGCACTGAGGCCGTCCGTCTTGTTAGTGTACTGAGGCCGTCTTGTTGGTGTACTGAGGCCGACTTGTTAGTGTACTGAGGCCGTCCGTTTTGTTAGTGTACTGAGGCCGACTTGTTAGTGTACTGAGGCCGTCCGTCTTGTTAGTGTACTGAGGCCGTCTTGTTAGCGTACTGAGGCCGTCCGTCTTGTTAGTGTACTGAGGCTATCTTGTTAATGTACTGAGGCCGTCCGTCTTGTTAGTGTACTGAGGCCGTCCTGTTAGTGTACTGAGACCGTCTTGTTAGTGTACTGAGGCCGTCTTGTTAGTGTACTGAGGCCGTCCGTCTTGTTAGTGTACTGAGGCCGTTCGTCTTGTTAGTGTACTGAGGCCGTCCTGTTAGTATACGGAAGCCGTCCTGTTAGTGTACTGAGGCCGTCCGTCTTGTTAGTGTACTGAGGCCGTTCGTCCTGTTAGTGTACTGAGGCCGTTCGTCTTGTTAGTGTACTGAGGCCGTCATGTTAGTGTACTGAGGCCGTTCGTCTTGTTAGTATACTGAGGCCATCTTGTTAGTGTACTGAGGCCATCCGTCTTGTTAGTGTACTGAGGCCGTCCGTCTTGTTAGTGTACTGAGGCCGTCCGTCTTGTTAGTGTACTGAGGCCGTCCGTCTTGTTAGTGTACTGAGGCCGTCCGTCTTGTTAGTGTACTGAGGCCGTCTTGTTAGTGTACTGAGGCCGTCCGTCTTGTTAGTGTACTGAGGCCGTCTTGTTAGTGTACTGAGGCCGTCCGTCTTGTTAGTGTACTGAGGCCGTCCGTCTTGTTAGTGTACTGAGGCCGTCTTGTTAGTGTACTGAGGCCGTCTTGAGATCTTCACATATTTAAAATAAAATGGTCAAATGTAATTACCCACAATGGACCAAGGAAAGACAGAAAAGCTTGCCGGATTGAAGAATGATATGCGCTGTCTGTAAACTGCTGTTTCAACAAAGTACAATCCTAGAATGTCCTTTTTGCGTGATACTTGCGCGCTGTTGACTTTTCTGTGACATTTCTATGGGTACTTTATCGCTTTTCTTGGTACAAGTGGAGCCATTGATTAATATCCTGAGATAGATACCGTAACGTACACCCACATCTCTCTCCTGGCTTTCCACAGGGAACGACTGCCCACTAACCACTTCCCGCTACTGACTGTGCCCAGAGTCTGACTGCCCACTTCCCGCTACTGACTGTGCCTAGAGTCTGACTGCCCACTGCCCAAAAGGATCGACTGTCCACTCACCCCATACCCAATTGTCCCCAAGGACGGACTGCCAGCTGCGCCCAGGGACGGACTGCCCACTCCCCCACTGTCCCCAAGGACGGACTGCCCACTGCCCGGAACGTGTAGTTATGGCTGAACGTTTTTTGATGGCCTGTTGAATGACAGCCTTGCTAATCGTCCCCGCTGCTCCCTCCACATCGCTAGCAAATCACTACCTTGCACACATACTCTACCATCTGTCTAAGCTTCTCTCGTTGCCATACAGTCTCCTCTATTTTTTTAGGAAGCGCGGAGTTGTCACGCTGCTCCTATTGTAGAGCTGACATAACAAATGTTATATGGTAATATTATATATGACTGGCAGCTGAAAACGTGTAGCTATGAACACACACTGTGTCAATAAGTTACGTTGCGACAGACAGGAGTTCCGTATTTCATGTAAGGCACGATGGCGGGAAGATTTACTGCTTCCTGGACTCGGCGGTGGCAGACTTCAAACATCGCTGTAGCAGCCTGTCACTCGGGTCAACGTTTGATTGATGTTGTGTTCACGTCTGCAGTGTCTGACATCAGGAAATTAATACCAAGTCATGGCCAGGTAACCACCCCTCAGCCCCCAAATCTGTCAAACAAACAGACCCTATTTTCGTTGTAACCCCCACCTCCTAACTGATGACCAGGATCCTAACCTGTAACCTCCCACCTTCTAACTGATGACAAGGATCCCAACCCACTTGCACCCACGTGGTGATTGATGTCAGTCAACAGTGTGATATCTAGACTTCTGTCATGTCACCTCTCCCGATAATATTATTTGTCTAAATATTCCAGAGTTCCCTCGCTCCGCTTGTCTTGTTTGGATTTCTTCCCCTGAATATTGACCTGAGTTTTCCCACTTGGTTTATGTTTTCCTTTAAGGACGAGAGGACTGTGAGAAATCTGTTCTTATCTTATTGCTAATATTATAAGCAAATTATATATATATATATATATATATATATTAATATATATACACACACACACACACATATATATATATATATATATATATATATATATATATATATATATATATATATATATATATATATATATATACAGACAGCGGTGTACAGTGCATATGCGTGAATAGTTCTAGACCATGTAGGAAATGCCCAAATAATGTAACGGCATGCAATAACTACCTTATTTTCAATTATCCGAACATTCCATCCGGCGTACCGAGTGCTTTAACGCGAGGGCTTCCTAAAGGAGGCTAATTGTATCTGTGGACCTATACTCCGGCTATGGAAACCAAGGACACGAAGAACAGGATGCATATAATGTACTATAATAATAATAAAAATAATAATAATATACAGCTCTGACGTAACGAAAAAGCAAAGTTATAACAAATAAACACGGCAGGCCTTATTTTAAGGAGTGTAAATATTATGGGCTTCAACACGTCACGTTACCATTTAGTGTAGGTCAAGCTAGGTCTTCTAACAGTTCACTGGCTACACACACTTCACCTACCTTTTAGTGTAGGTCGAACTAGATCTACCAACCGCTGGCTACACACACTTCACCTACCATTTAGTGTAGGTCGAACTAGGTCTACCAACAGTTCGCTGGCTACATACACTTCACCTACCATTTAGTGTAGGTCGAACTAGGTCTACCAACAGTTCGCTGGCTACATACACTTCACCTACCATTTAGTGTAGGTCGAAATAGGTCTACCAACAGTTCGCTGGCTACATACACTTCACCTACCATTTAGTGTAGGTCGAACTAGGTCTACCAACAGTTCGCTGGCTACATACACTTCACCTACCATTTAGTGTAGGTCGAACTAGATCTACCAACAGTTCATTGGCTACACACACTTAACGTACCTTTTAGTGTAGGTCCAGCGCGATCTACTGACAGTTCACTTACTACATATGATAATATTACTGTATCTGAAGCCTTTCTCGCTTGTCTGATGACCAATAGAGCACAGTTCAACATTCACTTAATACATAGTAAGTAGTGGTAAAATAAAGATCTGTGCAGCGCATTGGAGATGCTGTTAGGCCCATAATATTTTGTAACCCACGGCCCTTAGTGGATGATGTGGTCAGCATCATGTCGGCCTTTACTTCCCGGACTGAACCGGTACCGATTTTAAATCTGGGTAGTCCAGGAATGAACTGGGGAATGAACCCAGGACCACTCAGATGCGAAGCTAGCGCGCTAACCACTGCGTGGCTCTTTATTTAATACGGAAGACTATAATAATACAAGCATAGCCTCACCTTTTTGTTATCTATCATAAGAGATACCAAACTAACCGCTTTGTTACTTAACATAGGAGATACCAAACTTACCGCTTTGTTATCTAACATAAGCGATACCAAACTAACCGCTTTGTTATCTAACATAAGCGATACCAAACTAACCGCTTTGTTATCTATCATAAGAGATACCAAACTAACCGATTTGTTATCTAACATAAGAGATACCAAACTAACCGCTTTGTTATCTAACATAAGAGATACCAAACTTACCGCTTTGTTATCTAACATAAGAGATACCAAACTTACCGCTTTGTTATCTAACATAAGAGATACCAAACTCACCGCTTTGTTATCTAACATAGGAGATACCAAACTTACCGCTTTGTTATCTAACATAGGAGATACCAAACTTACCGCTTTGTTATCTAACATATGAGATACCAAACTTACCGCTTTGATATCAGACGACAGCAGAAATAAGTACGAATATATTCCAGCAGGGAATCAATATCACGTTCTTCAATCTACCGGAGACGTTCGAACAGACTTTGGGAAACGTTAAAACAAGGTAATGTGATCAGTGTTTGAGGTCGTACGCGTTGTTACCATTGGTTTAAAAAGATGGTTGGCAGTCAACACTTGACGATTTGCGTTCGATCGACAGTCGTCTGGGATGTTCCACGTCGTTATATGACTCGTGTTGCCACGGTTCATGAGATGGTGTGTTCCAGATCGTCGCCTGATAGTTCCGGAAATAGCAGAGAAATCTGTATAGGATCGTGCAATACCTTCCCAACAGAAACATCAGAAAGGCTTTAGAAATCTGTATAGGATCGTGCAATACCTTCCCAACAGAAACATGAGAAATGCTTTAGGTAGCTGCGAAGTTCGTTCCACAACTTGATGTAAGATCAGAAGACAACATCGCTGTCATCTGTGAGGAACTTCTGGATCGCGCTAACGTGGACGATAACTCCAGGACCAAAATAAAACCGATGATAAAACAAGGCTCTCCGGATACATTGGGGTGAAACTCAATCCTTCGGCAGTGGATTGGCAAGAATTCGTTATCACAAAACGCGGGCCAGGTGAGTCGTACGTGAAAGTTGTGCAGGCAGTGTTATTTTACATCGAGTGTACAATACCATGAATTCTTACGCTCTGCAAATGTCGGAAACGTCTGGGTGAAAAGGCACAAGGTACGTAGAAACAACTCCTGGAGTCTCCGTCATGACACAGCGCCAAACCGCATTTCAATGCTCCTCCAGGAATGTTTGGCAGTAAACTAGCAAAAGAGGGAGTCCCCGACTGCCGAACTAGGGTTTCCTGGTCTCGTGTCTCACCGGCCTGGTCTCACTGGCCTGGCCTCAGTGGCCTGGTCTCAGGTGCCTGGTCTCACTGGCCTGGTCTCACCGGTCTGGAATCAGCGGTCTGGTCTCACCGGTCTGGTCTCACCGGTCTGTTTTGCTGGTCTCACCGGTCTGGTCTCTGGTCTCACTGGTCTGGTCTCTGGTCTCACCGGTCTGGTCTCAGCGGTCTGGTCTCACTGGTCTGGTCTCACTGGTCTGGTCTCACCGGTCTGGCCTCACCGATCTAGTCTCACCGGTCTGGTCTCACCGGTCTGGTCTCATCTGTCTCAGCGGCGTGTCTCAGGGACATGGTCCTTCTTCTGTCCAAACTGAAATCCAGCTTGAATGGACGACGATTTCAGGCATATTAATAATACGCAATTCGCAGACAGACCTACGCACGATCCCCTAACGTGCTTACCAGAACTGATAGCACGTGAGTATGAGAGGTTTTACCTGTCCGTACCCTGTCCACTAATTCTTCTTCTTCTTCTTCTTCTTCTTCTTCTTCTTCTTCTTCTTCTTCGTTCGTTCTCAATCTCCCACTACCAAACCCTGAAATGGTTAGTAGCAGAATGTAGTCCAGAAAACGGAATGCGTTGTGTTGTAGTTTACAGCTTGGCTGCGATATTTGCACCTTTTAGTCCAACACATCCGACTTCAGCAAGCATTTTTTGAGTACCGGGTTAGCATTCCCTCTTCGATCCTTTCTCCTTAGCCAGTCTGCCCTGCTGCAGCCTGTTATCCAGGATCACCGCGTGGAGGTATAGAAGGGTCTTGGCAGCTCTGGTTCGCTGGCCCTGACGCTAGAAGTCAGCTATGGGTCGTTGACCACTGTAGCTCATGCGCTGCTCAGCATCTTGATCCCGTCCACCAATTCAATTTGAATGAGTTTGCTCTGACCACACAAATGAGACACTGGCCCATGGTTACATCCGAGTAGTTTAGTGGCAGACAACCAGGATATATCTTTGCTTGAACAATTTCTTTCAGAAAAAAGAACTAGGAGGAAGCGAAAGAGTGCAGCAATAACGTGTCGTTAAAAAGATTTTAAAACACTTTGTAGATTGAGAATCTGATCGTGGCAGAAGTAGATCAGTTTAGCGATCACTAGAAAGTGCTGCATCGCTACATTTTATGCTAGAATATAGGATTTGCTTTTGGGCAACAGAAAACGAACACTTTCTATAACCTTGACCCAAAAACGTCTGTCTGTAACGTCATTCCAAGTTTAAATATAACCACGGTAAAAGGCGGCATGCCAGGTATCCGGTTAGAGTATGGAGGTCATCATCTTACAGGGCGGTGGCTAGGCTTTTCTAAACTCATAAATGTTGGTCGTGAGTGCTCACTGCTTACGGTCCTGCATGGATTGAGGTGGCCTTCCTTCATTGGTGATCGCTTACAGGCGCCAGGATAAATGCATTTATATATTAGTTTGTTGTCATGGTGAGGTGGTGGGCCCGACACTCTGACTGCCTGGGGGTGGGCCCGGCACTCTGACTGCCTGGTGGTGGGCCCGGCACTCTCACTGTCTGGGGGTGGGCCCGGCACTCTCACTGTCTGGGGGTGGGCCCGACACTCTGACTGCCTGGTGGTGGGCCCGGCACTCTCACTGTCTGGGGGTGGGCCCGACACTCTGACTGTCTGGGGGTGGGCCCGACACTCTGACTGTCTGGTGGTGGTCCTGGTACTCTAACTGCCTGGCCGTGGGCCCGGCACTTTCACTGCCTGGTGGTGGGCCCGGCACTCTCACTGTCTGGGGGTGGGCCCGACGCTCTCACTGTCTGGGGGTGGGCCCGGCACTCTCACTGTCTGGGGGTGGGCCCGACACTCTGACTGTCTGGGGGTGGGCCCGGCACTCTCACTGTCTGGGGGTGGGCCCGACACTCTCACTGTCTGGGGGTGGGCCCGACACTCTGACTGTCTGGTGGTGGTCCTGGTACTCTAACTGCCTGGCCGTGGGCCCGGCACTTTCACTGCCTGGTGGTGGGCCCGGCACTCACACTGCCTGCTCGAGATGGTTGGGCCCGGCACTCTCTCTTCTGCTTGTTATTCTTCTTGTTCTTCCTCTTCCTCTTCTTTTTCCTCTTCTTCTTCATCTTCTTCTTCATCTTCTTCATCTTCGTCTTGTCTACCTGAGCTGTAGAGGTTGACCAGTGAGACGTACGACCGTGTTTCTACTATTGTCTATCTGGGGCCTAGAGTTTGGAATGCAGATGTTCTCAAGACGGTCAGGGTATATTATCTCTAAAAACAAACATGATTAAATAACCAACTTAGTATGCTGTTATATATTGTGCTGTTTCCAGTTATCCAACCTCCAAACAAGGACGTGTTGAGTCAGAACGTCAGTAAACTTGATAGTGATTCCAGTTATCCCCACACTGATCTTCTTCTTCTTCTTCTTCTTCTTCTTCTTCTTCTTCTTCTTCTTCTTCTTCTTCTTCTTCTTCTTCTTCTTCTTCTTCTTTTTCTTCTTCTTCTTCTTCGTACGCTGTCAGACGTCAACTTGAATTTGCTCGAAGAAAGCAGCAGTCATTCTGAGGCTGTCGACACTGCCATAGAGCTTGTCTAGTGTTGGCACTGGTGATGGCCATATGTGCTTTCTCTGGTCCTCGTATGTCGGGCAATTTTGCAGCAGATGTTCAGCGGTCATTTTCCCTGTACCACACGTGCATTCGTCAGTACCACCTATTATTGAATAGATGGTACCTCAGTCTGTTGTGGCCTGTGCGGAGTCTGAAGACCACGACCTGCTCTCTTCTGTTCAACTGGTAATAGGCATCATTTTTTGTGCAGCCAGTATGCTCTGTTTACCATTTGTCAATATATCTGGATAATAAACCTTTTGGACTCTTCGTAGGTCACAGTAGAATCTGGTTGTGGTAATCTTGCACATTCTTTTGCCAGTCTGCCTGCCTCCTCGTTGCCTTGAATGTTACAGTGGGATGAAACCTACTGTACCACTACTCTTTTGGGTGTGGACTGCTGGCATAGTTGACAAAGTACTGCTCTGAAATCATTAAGTTCTGTTGTTTTCTCGCGTTTAGTGCTGTAACCAGGGACAGGGCATCTGTAAACACACCCACTGATCAAGGACGTGTTGGATTGAAACGTCAGTAAACCTCTAATACTGGTTTTATATAAAATGCTGTGTTTATCGTATTTGTATTTCAGCCATTATCGCTAGAGTTGGGGACTACGTCTTCATGAACAGTCTATTCTATCGACTGAAATGATGCTCGCCTCGCTCCAATACTGACGTCATTCTCTGATGAACTGACTTATGTTGCTACCATAGTGGAATTAGGATCTCCCTGTGGGTTTTGACCTCTGGCTGTTGTGGTGACTCAGTTCTCGCGTAAACTGTTAAAAAAAATTGATATACTTTGCCAAAACATCGTAATCGAGATTGTTCCATTCCATTTTGTAGGGAGTTGGTATCGAGATTATGGCGAATTGTCTGTCTGGACCTTATCCAATCTTATTACTTCCACCGCAGTTCTGGAATATTCCATTTGTGAAGGTCGAGGTGACGTTTTGTGGTTTGTCGTCATTGGCAACGACGGACATTCGTAACTTAAGGAGGCGTGTAAATAGGTTGATCACTATGCAGTCTTCTTTGTTTTCTTGCCTACATCAGTTTACCTGATGAATCTTCTAGTTATGGCAGAGAACAGTCTGCCAGTTGTTCCTGCCCCCCCCCCCCCCCCCCCCCACTCCGGTCTATTAGAACTCCAAGGTATCAAAACTAGTGGACGTGTTTCAGAGTCTACTTCAACAGCTCACACTTCTCTCGAGACCATCATGGGGCTATGTCTGGTAGCAACCACCCCATTCTTCTCCTCCCCAGCAGGTTGGTCTGTGGGTTGGTCTGTGGGTTGGTCTGTGGGTTGGGTCTGTGGGTTGGTCTGTGGGTTGGTCTGAAGGTTGGTTTGTAGGTTGGTCTGTAGGTTGGTTTGTAGATTGGTCTGTAGGTTGGTCTGTAGGTTGGTCTGTAGGTTGGTTTGTAGGTAGGTTTGTAGGTTGGTCTGTAGGTTGGTTTGTATGTTGGTCTGTAGGTTGGTTTGTAGGTTGGTCTGTAGATTGGTCTGTAGGTTGGTTTGTAGGTTGGTCTGTAGATTGGTCTGTAGGTTGGTCTGTAGGTTGGTTTGTAGATTGGTCTGTAGGTTGGTCTGTAGGTTGGTCTGTAGGTTGGTTTGTAGGTAGGTTTGTAGGTTGGTCTGTAGGTTGGTCTGTAGGTTGGTCTGGAGGTTGGTCTGTAGGTTGGTTTGTAGGTTGGTCTGTAGGTTGGTCTGTAGGTTGGTTTGTAGGTTAGTTTGTAGGTTGGTCTGTAGGTTGGTCTGTAGGTCGGTTTGTAGGTTGGTCTGTAGGTCGGTTTGTAGGTTGGTCTGTAGGTTGGTTTGTAGGTTGGTATGTAGGTTGGTTTGTAGGTTGGTCTGTAGGTTGGTATGTAGGTTGGTTTGTAGGTTGGTTTGTAGGTTGGTCTGTAGGTTGGTTTGTAGGTTGGTCTGTAGGTTGGTTTGTAGGTTGGTCTGTAGGTTGGTTTGTAGGTTGGTCTGTAGGTTGGTTTGTAGGTTGGTTTGTAGGTAGGTCTGTAGGTTGGTTTGTAGGTTGGTCTGCATATATGCTAATAATTAGGTGACAATGTGACATCAGCCGTGTACGCCAGATTGACAATATAATCCGGTCTAGTCATTACACATTTTTTCCAGAACGTAATCTCTGTTGGTGCAATGACCACATGACTGCATGCACAGACTTCTTCAAGCTGTCAGGAATATTTTAATACCATCGTCTGGTGGGTCCCCCACGTCCACTCTTCCAAGGGGCCGTTCCTCTCCAGACCAGCGTCTATGTCCCTTCCACTCTTAGGTGTCATGGCTGTCCTGACCAATGGGTCTTTCCATATGAATGACATTACTTAGCCTTCTCCTTGCGATATTCTCTATAAGCAACTTGTCTGTTATAGACAGTTGTTGCACAATGTTTTACGTCTGCTTTTCTATCCATGATATTTTCAGCATACTTCTACAGCAATAGATTTCGATAAAAGTATAAAGCTTTTTTGTCTTCTCATAGGTGACATCATTTTAGATCTGTATGTTAGGGGGACATCATTTTAGTCTTGGAGTAAAATAATTTTAGGGGTGTTTTATAAGGGGATTTAATTTATGTTCTGTCCTATAATGGAACATTATTTTGGTCAGTTCTTATAAGGGGACGTAATTATAGTCATGTCTCATAATGTAGACGTAATTTTAGTCGTCTTATAAGGGGACGTAATTTTAGTCGTCTTATAAGGGGACGTAATTTTAGTTGTCTTATAAGGGGACGTAATTTTAGTTGTCTTATAGGGGGATATAATTTTGGCAACGAAGCCTATATTCCACTGTCACAACGAAGCCTATATTCCACTGTCACAACGAAGCCTATATTCCACTGTCACAACGAAGCCTATATTCCACTGTCACAACGAAGCCTATATTCCACTGTCACAACGAAGCCTATATTCCACTGTCACAACGAAGCCTGTGGAAGCATAGTTAAATGCTAACAAATTTTCTTTTGCCATGTTTCCACACACTTTTAACTGTTGCAGCAAAGAGACAATGGTCACCTTGGTGGGCTCGTTACTTTTCTCTGGAATACATATTACCTCTCTGTCTAGTCTGTCTAATCTGTCTTGTCTGTCTAGCCTATCTAGCCTGTCTTGTCTGTCTAGTCTGTGTTGGCTGTCTTGTCCGTCCTTTCTGTCTTGTCGTCTTGTCTGTCTCGTCTATATTTTCTGTCCTGTCTGTCTTGTCTGTCTAGTCTGTCTAGCCTGTCTGTCTTGTCTGTTGTGTAGCCTTGTTTGGTTAGCTAGATATAACTATGATTTGCTATTGTGGTGTACTCATCCAGCAGTTGTTACCTGTTTACGAACAAATCTTGTCAATGAAAACCTTCAGACCAGCTATTATATGAAGGATAGAAAGACAGCAAATACAGATACACGAGATAGAGGGATTCGAAGGGCTTCAGATGTGGGCTTTTAGATATTCTTCTTCTTCATCTTCTGTGTTCTATTCATTCTCACGCTACCAAACTCTGACCAGGGCTTTACAAGTAGTAGGATGTAGTCCGGAGAACAGTATGCGTTGTGTCGTTAGTTTACAGTTTGACTGCGAAATTTGCACATTTCGGTCCGACACATCCGTCTTTGATAGCAGGCATTTTTGAGTACCGGGTTATCCTTTCTTTCTTCGAGCCATTCTCCTTAGCCAGCCTGCTCTGGTGCAGCCTGTTATCCACGACCAACGTGTGGAGGTGTAGAAAGGTCGGCAGCTCTTGGTTGCTGGCCCTAACATTGACCCCTGCAGCCCATGCGCTGCTCAGCGTCTCGATCCAGATTTGATACACTAAGAACACATTTGGCAGCCAAAAGAATGTTCATGAAGACCAACGCAAACTGGGGTTTATTACGAGTTTAAGAAAAGATAGTCCTGGAAATGGCATGAGCTAAGATTATGTAACACGTGTTGTGATGAGAGCTAAGATGGTGTAACAATTGTTACGCTGAGAGCTAAGCGGGTGTAACACCTTTTGTGATGAGAGCTTAGTGGGTGTAACACCTTATGTGTTGAGGGCTTAGCGGGTGTAACACCTATTGTGTTGAGAGCTAAGCGGGTGTAACACCTTTTGTGTTGAGAGCTAAGCGGATGTAACACCTATTGTGTTGAGAGCTAAGCGGGTGTAGCCCCTATTGTGTTGAGAGCTAAGCGGGTGTAACACCTTTTTGTGTTGAGAGCTAAGCGGGTGTAACACCTATTGTGTTGAGAGCTAAGCGAGTGTAACACCTTTTGTGATGAGAGCTAAGCGGGTGTAACATACTTTGTGAGCTAAGATTGTCACAGATCCTCGAACTATAATCATTATAACGTACTTCTGAAAAAACGTTTTTGATTTATGTTATCCCTTGCCCCGCAGAGACGCTGGGGACAGTTTATGTCTCTGCCCCGTGTCACACTATTCAATATTTATCCGCTGGGAAATGTTTGTTGATATTAATACACGTGCTCCAGATCATATCTCACTGTCACTAGATGTATCAGAGATACACTGGAACAAGGAGGGAATGAGTGGTGTGCTGATTCTGTTAGGTCCAAGGCTCACATAACAAAATATGTTTTGTGTTCGGATTCAGTAAAACAACAATGTTGCGCCCTTATGGGAAAGAAAGCCATTACAAAACTGAAAACACTGATGTCGAATGTATTGTGAGGCTAGGCCGAAAAACACAGTGCACTGCACTCGGCATAAGGGAACAAGCCACAACAACGACAGGGCCGAGGGCAACTGACCTAGTTTATACCTGGCTGCTCCTGTTGGGTGAAATGGTCAGGGTCAGGGTGAGTTGCGACGTACTGACCTAGTTTATATCTGGCTACTCCTATTGGGTGAAATGGTCAGGGTAAGTTACGACGTACTGACCTAGTTTATATCTGGCTGCTTCTATTGGGTGAAATGGTCAGGGTCAGGGTGAGTTACGACGTACTGACCTAGTTTGGATCTGGCTGCTTCTATTGGGTGAAATGGTCAGGGTCAGGGTGAGTTACGACGTACTGACCTAGTTTGGATCTGGCTGCCATATGTTGGGTGAAAAGGTAATGGCTAAGTGCAACATAATATGACCAGTTGAGATCTGGCTGCTTACATTTGGTACAAAGGTCAGGGTCAGGTAACACAAACTGATCAAAATCTCACCTCACGCCAGGGTCAGATGCAACATATCAATCAAGACCCAACCTCACGTCAGGGTCAGGTGCAACATATCGATCAAGACCCAACCTCACGTCAAGGTCAGGTGCAACATATCAATCAAGACCCATCTTACCTAAGGGTCTGATGCAAGAGTCACGATGTCAAGAGTCACGATGTAAGAGTCACGATGTCAAGAGTCACGATGTCAAGAGTCACGTAGAACAACAAGCATGCTGTTTCTTTGTGGCTTTAGGTGTTGTACACACAACTTCAACGGTTGCACACACGACTTCAGCTGTTGTATACACGACTTCAGCTGTTGTATACACGACTTCAGCTGTTGTGGTAAACATGACTTCAGCTGTTGTGGTACACATGAATTCAGCTGTTCGCTCCATGTCGTTTCTATCAATGGTTGGCTTTTTGAGATCTGTCATCGAGACCCTGGTTTTCTGAACTCATTTTATACATTTTATTTGCCGTGTATTGTCTGGTATCCCCGCTTTGCAATTTCATTGGGAGTTCTAGAGGAGTGCATGTCTAGCTATATGTGTTTGCTGTTGTTGTTTGCGAATGCCTACAATGAGTAGGTGACTTTTTTGTGCGCCCTGAAAAGGACGTTAAGTGGCGGGTTGCAGTAGCCTTCCTCACATCCCGAGCGTGCTGAAGAAGGTGGACAGGGGTTCTCCAGGCGATTGTGCTACGCTTGGCTTCATCTGCGTGTCACTCACTACTACGTGGATCACGTCGATTTCTCACCTCGTTAGCAAGGCTGCCACGACAACAGACCGTTTCCGGGAAGGGCGACTAGGAAGCCAAGGTGAGGGTCTGGGCCAGTGTGTTTTACCTGAACCTGACTAACACGTCTGATCAGTATATTTTGCCTGACCAGAAGTTAAGTCTTCTTCCCCATATGTGTTTGCTGTTTCCAGAGTTGGATGTCCTGCCTATCTTTGATTGTGTTGATGTTCTTCTTCTTCTTCTTCTTCTTCTTCTTCTGCTTCTTCTTCTTCTGCTTCTTCTTCTTCTTTTTCTTCTTCTTCTTTTTCTTCTTTTTCTTCTTCTTTTTCTTCTTCTTCTTCTTCTTCTTCTTCTTCTTCTTCTTCTTCTTCTTCTTCTTCTTATTATTATTATTATTATTATTTTTAAACAACTTCCGTTAGCTACTACCTCTAGGTGATTCCAGATGACAGGTCTGGGTGTCCCATTACCTTATTTCCCTCCCTGGGCAGAAACCAGAAATGTATCTGCCTCCTTTCAAACCACAGAAGCACGCGTGATGCATTCAACTTTGCCGCGCCAACAATTCCCAGGATCCCTGGATGGCTTACCTTCTCCACCAACATACGAATCCCGTATCTGTTAGTTCCACCATATTTTATTTGTGCAGTTGGACATGGGGCACGTATATGACCTCAGTACGGCTGACATTACTAATAAACACTGTTTTACATAGTCTGCACATCTGATATAACCTACCAGAAGGTTATCGTAGTGACTTATAAACTGACACATACTGTAACAATGCGAGTCAACAGTTGCCGTTATGAATGACCGCACTGGCAGCCGGAAGCTGAAATACGACAAGAAAGGAGATATATTTTATTTTGTTCCCGGAAACTGTTGATCCACAATTTATTAAATTCATGCACAGTATACCTGAACGTTTCCCGTACATATGCTGGTTTCAGCATAATCTCCGTCCACTTCTGTGGCCTTACGCCAGCACGAAAGATTGGACTGCATTCATTTCGTGTACCAGCTTATGTCTTGTCCACGCAGCCATGTTTCTGCGTGGAAACCATTAAGTGCATACTTCGCACTTCCAATATGGTGACTGATAGCTGTAGGACGAATTGTCGACTAGTGATGCGACAATCGTCACGAATAATGGACCCGGCGTTCTGCAACAGGCCTGGGCTAGTGGTTGTGAAATACGATTAGACAGCTACCGATAGTGCAGCTCCGTCTATCCAGTTCCTGAAGCTTCATCTTTCTGAACCCATCTCCAATCGACACAACAACGTCAATACACATTACACAGACGTCTGTGAATGTTCCCATTGTCTTTATCCTGCACCAAGAATTCAAATACATCTCGTTGTTTTGAACGCGCGTCGTCCACAGACGCCTCTTCAGCGACTATTACAGCAGCGCTATCTGCCCCAAGACTGTGCACACTTGCACAGGAAACATCTGTGTGGAAACGTGTGCATCTTCACTATGCTATATTTATTCTGGGATGAGAAAAATAATGTGCACTATATGCTGAACACTCTCAGTTCATTTTGTCATATTTTCTGTCTTAGAATTGCATTTAGACGTTACATCAGGTTCACTATTATTGTGTGTTTCGCTCTACCTTCTTCTCTTCACGCACTCACTCACACACATACACATACTAACACACTCAAGTTTCACAGGTATTCATTTCACTCACACACATTCACTCACACACATTCACTCACACACATTCACTCACACACATTCACTCACACACATTCACTCACACAAATTCACTCACACACATTCACTCACACAATCTCACTCCTCCTTTACCTTCACTCCTCCTTTACCTTCACTCCTCCTTTACCCTACTAAACTACACTGACTTACCTCATTAACACTCATGTTCACTCATATTCATCCACACACATTCATTCAATTCACTCACTTTTTAATGAATTCACTCTACTCACACATCCTCACACCGTGTGTGCCATGAACCACGAGAACGGGCCAAACCTCTGTGCCACTTGTATCTCTCGACCATAAGCTCATGTCATCCATACAGAGAATTCATTTTGTACAATCGTTCAAGAAACACGAGATCACGTAGACAATTTTATTATTAGACAAGGCTGACGCTAAACTTATCTCTAACCGGTACACTGGGTTATTACTAGGCAGTTATTACATGAAATGAGTCTCTGACCCACAATTCATTTCTCCAATACCAGGACTCGCTGTGGAGCCAGTAGGCCGCAATGTGCTGGACCTCATTCAGAGCCTCAACAGCACCAGGGCGGAAACGATCTCTGGACTTCGATACACAACGGGACCTAACAACAACACGCCAGCCTTGCTTCTCGAAGGTAAGAAAAAATCTATTAACGTAATCGGTGTACTGTATAACCTCGATACGTACATTATTTGTTGTCCCATTGTGGCTAAGTAGATTTGGGGAAAACATTGATGGTGGATAGAAGCAGCAGGGTTGAGATGATGTGACAGTAAAATATGCTGGCAAAACATAGACAAATAAAGTGCTGCAGTTGTCTGAACCTGCCCGTGCTGAGTTGAATTCATTCTTGACGTTTCTTTGGTGGCTGGTTGCAGTGGCTCTCCTTTCATCAGAAGGTATACTTGAGGGGAGGCCGACTTCCTCCTTGCTGTAGTGCAATGCAAATCTGCTCAGTAAGCTCACCACTATGTGGAGAATTACAGACGGAAGAGCATGTGAAAGGAGGCATTGCACTGTATGTTTCACCTGATGCTGATTGCTCTTCACTTCCATCTTGATCAGCATGTTTCACCTAATCTTGATTACTGCTAGCTCACACCTTGATCAGTATGTTTCACCTAATCCTGATTACTCCTAGCTCACACCTTGATCAGTATGTTTCACCTGACCCTGATAACTCAAAGCACACATGGATCAGTATGTTTCACCTGACCCTGATAACTCCTCGCTCACACCTAGATCAGTGTTTCACCTGACCCTGATAACTCCTATCTCGCACCTTGATGTTTCACCTTACCCTGATAACTCCTCGCTCACACATTGATGTTTCACCTGACCCGTATAACCACTCGCTAATACCTTGATCAGTATGTTTCACCTGACCCTGATAACTCCTCGCTCACACCTTGATGTTTCACCTGGTCCTGATAACTCCTATATCTTATCTTGATGTTTCATTTTGCCCTGATAACTTCTCACCTCACACCTTGATGTTTCACCTGGCCCTGATAACTTCTATCTCACACAACAAAGATATAACATGTGTATATTTACTAAATAAATAAATATCACTGCACTTCGAATTAAAAAAAACAATCTTCAATGAAGATGTACTTGGATAAAAAAAAAAAATGTTGACACGTAACATTAAGCTCAGCAAGACAGAAGATATATCTCGGCTGTTATCATGAGTAATTAGGGATGGAGTGGAGGGGGGGGGGGGGATAAGGGTGAGGAGGGATAAATTATCCGAATTGCTGAAATACTCAATTGATACATATTTGTGCAAGGAATCGATCCTCGACATAACGAGGCTGACACTTGTTGATGATGGTGTATAAACGATTTTGTGTATGGATTATCTTGTTTGGTAGCGGCCTTTGGCGCAGACAGGTAGAGCCTAATGCTACGTCTCGCCTCACCTAACGCCCAGAACCCTCGATAGTGCCAGTGAATACATGATATTTGCCAAAACGAACACCAGTTTAGAATATTTATTTATTCATATGCTAAAATATGGCGCACTTGCGTGTAACTAATGTTGCAAAGCACAGTCAGACGATATGGACAACTCGAATGTACAATGTAACTTCATCGTGTCATAATATCTCCAGTGAAAACGATACATTTCAGTAAGCCCTTCAAAGAATGTCAAGATTAAAGATGTACCTCTCAGAGGTAGGAAGCGCTTGACTTACTGCGCCATACCTTGTTGATGGCATTCACACGAATAATAGGAAGTCCCAGGATCTCACTGTCGAGGCTTTCAATCCGGGAAGAATTCTGTGTGAAAATAAGTCAAAGAACTGGCTGAAAGAGGATTCATGTTTAAACTATATCAGTTCAGACCATTAAGTCTACGAGCGGCAAGAAACAGTAGATGTTAACAGTTTTGAGTTAATTTCCTGTCACTATAAAAACACGATTAAAATATGAACATTGTAACGATTGTAACGATATTGAGACTAATATACAGTTGAGGAGAACAGTCAGAATGTTCACATTAGTAGCGAGGTGTGATAGAGGGTCATTGTCAGGTGTAGCAGACAGGAAGCAGGAGGTGGAAAGGGAGAGGATGGGGATTCATCAAAGTTGGCCACAAATGTTGGATCTCGATACTTGTATCATTTTTAGCGATAACAGTCTACAGGGAGTCTCATGACGATCATCATCATGGCTATCATCAAGGTCATCATCATGGTCATCATCATCAAGGTCATCCTCATCATCATGGTCGTCATCATCATCATGGTCATCATCAAGGTCATCATCATCATCATCATCATCATGGTCATCATCAAGGTAATCATCATCATCATCATCAAGGTCATCATCATCATCATCATCAAGGTCATCATCATGGTCATCATCATGGTCATCATCATCAAGGTCATCCTCATCATCATGGTCATCATGGTCATCATCAAGGTCATCATCATCATCATGGTCATCATCATCATCATCATCAAGGTCATCATCATCATCATGGTCATAATCATCATGGTCATCATCATCATGGTCATCATCATCATGGTCATCATCATCAAGGTCATCATCATCATCATGGTCTTCATCAAGGTCATCATCATCATCATGGTCATCATCATAGTCATCATCATCATGATCATCATCATCATGGTCGTCATCATCATTATCATCATGGTCATCATCATGGTCATCATCATCTTGGTCATCATCATAATGGTCGTCATCATCATTATCATCATGGTTATCATCATGGTCATCATCATCATGGTCATCATCATCATGGTCATGATCATCATGGTCATCATCATGGTCATCATCATCATGGTCATCATCATCATCATGGTCATCATCAAGGTCATCATCATAATCATGGTCATCATCAAGGTCATCATCATCATCATGGTCATCATCATGGTCATCATCATCATGGTCATCATCATCATGGTCATCATCATGGTCATCATCATCATCATCATCATCATCATGGTCATCATCATGGTCATCATCATCATGGTCATCATCATGGTCATCATCATCATCATCATCATCATCACGGTCATCGTCATCATCATGGTCATCATCATCATCATCATCATGGTCATCATCATGGTCATCATCATCACGGTCATCATCATCATGGTCATCATCATCATCATCATCATCATCATGGTCATCATCATGGTCATCATCCTCACGGTCATCATCATCATGGTCATCATCATCATGGTCATCATCATTATGGTCATCATCATCATGGTCATCATCATGGTCATCATCATCATGGTCATCATCATGGTCATGATCATCATGGTCATCATCATGGTCATAATCATCATCATCATCATGGTCATCGTCATCATCATGGTCATCATCATCATCATCATCATGGTCATCATCATGGTCATCATCATCACGGTCATCATCATCATGGTCATCATCATGGTCGTCATCATCATCATCATGGTCATCATCATCACGGTCATCATCATCATGGTCGTCATCATCATCATCATCATCATCGTGGTCGTCATCATCATCATCATGGTCGTCATCATCATCATCATGGTCATCATCATGGTCATTATCGTCAAGGTCGTCATCATCATCATCATGGTCGTCATCATCATCACGGTCATCATCATCATGGTCATCATCATAGTCATCATCATCATGGTCATCATCATCATCATCATCAAGGTCATCATCATCATCACGGTCATCATCATCATGGTCATCATCATCATTGTCATCATCATCATGGTCATCATCACGGTCATCATCATCATGGTCATCATCATAATGGTCATCATCATCATGGTCATTATCATCATGGTCATCATCATGGTCGTCATCATCATCATGGTCATCATCATCATCATCATCATGGTCATCATCATCATGGTCATCATCATCATGGTCCTCATTTTGGTCATCATCATCATGGTCATCATCATCATGGGCATCATTATCATCATCATGGTCCTCATTTTGGTCATCATCATCATGGTCATCATCATCATCATGGTCATCATCATCATGGTCATCATTATCATCATCATGGTCATCATCATCATGGTCATCATCATCATCATGGTCATCATCATCATGGGCATCATTATCATCATCATGGTCATCATCATCATGGCCATCATCATCATGGTCATCATCATCATGGTCATCATCATCATCATGGTCCTCATTATGGTCATCATCATCATGGTCATCATCATCATGGTCATCATCATCATGGTCATCATCATCATGGTCATCATCAACATGGTCATCAACAGCATCATGGTCATCATCATCATGTTCATCATCATCATGGTCATCATCATCATGGTCATCATCATCATGGTCATCATCATCATGGTCATGATCATGGTCATCATCATCATGGTCATCATCATCATGGTCATCATCATCATGGTCATTATCATCACGGTCATCATCATCACGGTCATCCTCTTCATGGTCATCATCATCATGGTCATCTACTTCATGGTCATCATCATCATGGTCATGATCATCATGGTCGTCATCATCATGGTCATCATCATCATGGTCATCACAATCATGGTCATCCCCATAATGGTCATCATCATCATCATGGTCATCATTATCATGGTCATCACCATCATGGTCATCATCATCATCATGGTCATCATCATCAGGGTCATCATCATCATGGTCATCATAATGGTCATCATCATCATGGTCGTCATCATCATCATGGTCGTCATCATCATCATGGTCATCATCATCATGGTCATCATCATCATGGTCATCATCATGGTCATCATCATAGTCATCATCATGGTCATCATTATGGTCATCATCATCATGGTCATCATCATTATGGTCATCATCATCATGGTCATCATCATCATGGTCATCAACATCATCATGGTCATCAACATCATCATGGTCATCATCATCATGTTCATCATCATCATGGTCATCATCATCATGGTCATCATCATCATGGTCATCATCATCATGGTCATCATCATGGTCCTCATCATCATGGTCATCATCATCATGGTCATCATCATCATGGTCATTATCATCACGGTCATCATCATCACGGTCATCATCTTCATGGTCATCATCATCATGGTCATCTACTTCATGGTCATCATCATCATGGTCATGATCATCATGGTCATCATCATCATGGTCATCATCATCATGGTCATCACCATCATGGTCATCACCATCATGGTAATCATCATCATCATGGTCATCATCATCATGGTCATCATCATGGTCATCATCATCATGGTCGTCATCATCATCATGGTCGTCATCATCATCATGGTCATTATCATCATGGTCATCTACTTCATGGTCATCATCATCATGGTCATCATCATTATGGTCATCATCATCATGGTCATCATCATCATGGTCATCATCATCACGGTCATCATCATTATGGTCATCATCATCATGGTCATCATCATGGTCATCATCATCATGGTCATCATCATCATGGTCATCATCATCATGGTCATCATTATGGTCATCATCTTCATGGTCATCATCATCATGGTCATCTTCATCATGGTCATCTTCATCATGGTCATCTTCATCATTATCATGATCATCATCATCATGGTCATCTTCATCATGGTCATCTCCATCATCATCATGGTCATCATCATCATCTTCATCATCATCATGGTCAGCATCATCATGGTCACCATCACCACCACTGGTCGCTTGTAGCCGTTATTACCTTCTTCTTGCAAAGGGGCGATTTGTTCGATCTCTGACAGACAGACTAGTTTTAGTTATATAACAGTACATGAGCATTGTTTCAAAATATTCACCTCACAGATCTAAACTCTTGTGCAGCGCTAAAAAGCACATGCTATGTGAAGGTCAGAAGTTAGGTGTAACAAACCTCGGAAATGTGTACCTTGTGTCTTCTATCGGAGGTAGAATGTAAACAAAGCTTGTGCGGTCTGTGACAATAGTATAAATCAATCAGCCTTTATTCCCAGCCCTATAAATCCTCATAGTGGATTCCAGCGAAAGTCGATGGTTTCAGTGACTACAGGGACTAATGCCAACATCATTCGAGGTCCTGTCGACAGGCCTGGGCGATTACTCCATAACCACTGGTGTATTTCTGTTATTATTGAGACCTGTCACAACGAGTCTCTCATTCCTGCCATTGTGTATCATGTTAGCTGTGTTAGGTTTGAGGTCGACCCAGCCTTCTAAACTGTGGACCGGAATGATATGGGCGTGTAAAGCCGGGCGGTCTGATGGCCCACATCACCCATAGTGGGCCGCTGATCCAGGAAAATATGGACCTTATATCTTATCCCAATACCCTTTCCTTTTTTTGATGTATGGCTTTTGTTTAAATATCAAGAATGGTGTAGAAAGGCAAGAGTAATGTTCGAGTTGTACTAGACACACTTCATAAAAGAGGCCACTAATAGTGCCTGCCTCCATGCTTTGTAGGGAGCAAGACCGGATCAAGAAGATGCTGGTTGGAGCTAAGGTGCAGCGTGGTGAAAACATAAAACAGATAGACCAGTCTTGCAGAAACTACAGCAGCTCTTCCTGTCTGGACATGTACAAACACAGCATCTATTTATAATCTAGACATCGATTCTGAAACTGTCAAGTCCGGGACCCCCACTCTATTTGTTGCATCCATCCCCCACCAACAGCTGAAGTCAGGGACCCCCACTCTATTTGTTGCATCCATCCCCCACCAACAGCTGAAGTCAGGGACCCCCACTCTATTTGTTGCATCCATGCCAGACCAACAGCTGAAGTCAGGGACCCCCACTCTATTTGTTGCATCCATGCCCCATCAACAGCTGGTCTGAAGTTCCCACTCTATTTGTTGCATCCATCCCCCACCAAAGCTGAAGTCAGGGACCCCCACTCTGTTTGTTGCATCCATCCCCCACTCTGTTTTTTGCATCCATCCCCACTCTATTTGTTGCATCCACCCCCACTCTATTTGTTGCATCCATCCTCCACCAACAGCTGGTCTGAAGCCCCCATTCTATTTGTTGCATTCATGCCCCAGCCACAGCTGGTCTGAAGCCCCCACTCTATTTGTTGCATCCATGCCCACTCTATTTGTTGCATCCATCCCCCACCAAAGCTGAAGTCAGGGACCCCCACTCTGTTTTTTGCATCCATCCCCACTGTTTGTTGCATCCACCCCCACTCTATCTGTTGCATCCATCTCCACTCTATTTGTTGCATCCATCCCCACTCTGTTTTTTGCATCCATCCCCACCAACAGCTGAACGGGCCACAGTGTAGGAACTACTAGCCCAGTCATTTGCCAGCCCGGGGCAACATTCTGGTTAATTCTGTTGTAGCTGTAAGAAGATGACGCAGTGATGATTTGATTCCCCACCACAAGGGCACCCACTTTGTACACATTGATAAGGGGCTATATTGGGACTCCCCAAGTCGTGACGGGGTCACTCCGGCGCGCTCTGATTAAACGCGTCTACTGGGGGTAATAAGCTGGGAGGTGGGAAGGTGAAGTGCAGACATGTTCTCTGGTTGTGTGGGAGGTGAATGACAGACATGTTCTCTGGTTGTAGGGTTGTGTGGGAGATGAAGGGCAGACATGTTCTCTGGTTGTAGGGTTGTGTGGAAGGTGAAGTGCAGATATGTTCTCTGGTTGTGTGGGAGGTGAAGGACAGACATGTTCTCTGGTTGTGTGGGGGGTGAAGGATAGACATGTTCTCTGGTTGTGTGGGAGGTGAAGGACAGACATGTTCTCTGGTTGTGTGGGAGGTGAAGGCCAGACATGTTCTCTGGTTGTAGGGTTGTGTGGAAGGTGAAGTGCAGACATGTTCTCTGGTTGTGTGGGAGTTGAAGGACAGACATGTTCTCCGGTTGTGTGGAAGGTGAAGTGCAGACATGTTCTCTGGTTGTGTGGGAGGTGAAGGACAGACATGTTCTCTGGTTGTGTGGGAGGTGAAGGACAGACATGTTCTCTGGTTGTGTGGGAGGTGAAGGACAGACATGTTCTCTGGTTGTGTGGGAGGTGAAGGACAGACATGTTTTCTGTTTGTGTGTTAGGTGAAGGCCAGACATGTTCTCTTGTTGTGTGGGAGGTGAAGGACAGACATGTTCTCTGGTTGTAGGGTTGTGTGGGAGGTGAAGGACAGACATGTTCTCTGGTTGTGTGGGAAGTGAAGGGCAGATATGTTCTCTGGTTGTGTGGGAGGTGAAGGACAGACATGTTCTCTGGTTGTGTGGGATGTGAAGGACAGATATGTTCTCTGGTTGTGTGGGAGGTGAAGGACAGACATGTTCTCTGGTTGTGTGGAAGGTGAAGTGCAGATATGTTCTCTGGTTTTAGGGTTGTGTGGGAGGTGAAGGACAGACATGTTCTCTGGTTGTGTGAGAGGTGAAGGGCGTACATGTTCTCTGGTTGTGTGGGAGGTGAAGGGCAGACATGTTCTCTGGTTGTGTGGGAGGTGAAGGGCAGACATGTTCTCTGGTTGTAGGGTTGTGTGGGAGGTGAAGGGCGTACATGTTCTCTGGTTGTGTGGGAGTTGAAGGACAGACATGTTCTCCGGTTGTGTGGAAGGTGAAGTGCAGACATGTTCTCTGGTTGTGTGGGAGGTGAAGGACAGACATGTTCTCTGGTTGTGTGGGAGGTGAAGGACAGACATGTTCTCTGGTTGTGTGGGAGGTGAAGGACAGACATGTTCTCTGGTTGTGTGGGAGGTGAAGGACAGACATGTTTTCTGTTTGTGTGTTAGGTGAAGGCCAGACATGTTCTCTTGTTGTGTAGGAGGTGAAGGACAGACATGTTCTCTGGTTGTAGGGTTGTGTGGGAGGTGAAGGACAGACATGTTCTCTGGTTGTGTGGGAGGTGAAGGACAGATATGTTCTCTGGTTGTGTGGGAGGTGAAGGACAGACATGTTCTCTGGTTGTAGGGTTGTGTGGGAGGTGAAGGACAGATATGTTCTCTGGTTGTAGGGTTGTGTGGGAGGTGAAGGACAGACATGTTCTCTGGTTGTGTGAGAGGTGAAGGGCGTACATGTTCTCTGGTTGTGTGGGAGGTGAAGGGCGTACATGTTCTCTGGTTGTGTGGGAGGTGAAGGGCAGACATGTTCTCTGGTTGTAGGGTTGTGTGGGAGGTGAAGGGCAGACATGTTCTCTGGTTGTTGTTATTGTTGTTTGCCAATGCCCACAATGAGTAGGTTACTCTTTTGTGCGCCCTGAAAAAGATGTTAAGTGGCAGGTTGTCGTAGCTTTCCTCACATCCCGAGTGTGCTGGAGAAGGTGGACTGGGATTCTCCAGGCGGTTGTGCTATGCTTGGCTTCATCTGCGTGTCGCTCTTTACTACAGGGATCACGTCAAACCTCACCTTGTTAGTCAGACTGTTCTCTTCGACAACAACATGTTTCCTGGACTACCAACGAGTAGGTGGCCTTCGGTGGTCTGGAAGCGGGAGAGGGTTAGGTTAATAGCGAGGTACAGGCGAGGTATTGACAGGGATTAGGGGTTAGATTGTGGGGATGGGGGTGTGTGACGGGGGTAGATCGGTCTGGCTTCTGATTGGGAATGGGGGGGGGGGGGATTTCATGAACAGGACATTGGTTTAGTTGGCGCGAGATTTGTGGTTTTTGACGGATGGGAGATAGATCTGCTTGGTGGAAAAGGTGATGGACGGGAGATAGATCTGATTGGTGGAAAGGGTGATGGACGGGAGATAGATCTGATTGGTGGAAAGGGTGACAGACGGGAGATAGGTCTGATTGGTGGAAAGGGTGACGGACGGGAGATAGGTCTGATTGGTGGAAAGGGTGACGGACGGGAGATAGGTCTGATTGGTGGAAAGGGTGACGGACAGGAGATAAATCTGCGTGGTGGAAAAGTTGACTCATGGAGGGAGGGGAGTTATTTATAGATGCAGCACTGTACTATTAGTTGTGGAATGCGTCTCACGTTTTTCGATTATTTAAAAAAAAGACATGTTGAGCAGAAGAACCACTGATCAATGGACTGATAGCTGGCCAAAGCGGATATTGTTGATGAACAAAGTGAAATAAAATAGAAAACAACGAAATACTATAGAATACATTACAATACAACATAATACTCAACTTACAAAACTAACGTCTTATACTGGTTTAGAATACTCTGCAGAGTTTGTAACCAACCAATTTCATTTACATTTCCTTGCTCTAGTACAGTACAATACAATACAATACAATATAATAAGATATAATACAATACAATACAATATAACATTACTTTGCATACGATTAGAAGCCATCAAAATCTGGACCTCTCGTATATAATCATGTTCTCACGACAAGAAATGGTCTCACCTAGAAGTAATTTTAGTTATCGCCCCAATAGTTGCACACATGTCTATGTAAATGTTGTCTCTGAACACGTCTTTGTGTAGCTTCATCCAAAACAAATAGAAAAAGGCTTGAATTCATTCTCAAGCATCTAGCAGAGAGCCCTTATCAGTGCCAGTACATGAAGCAAGCTTGCCTTGTCGCGACAGTAATAGAAAGTTCGATCGCCACCAAACAAGACGTGGTAATTACTGAACTACTCAGCCCTAGCGCGTGCACTGTGCGCGCTCAGTTCATCGATTTCACGTGACGCACCGACACTTGTCCTCGATAGATGGAGACACATTGTGCGGAGACCGAATGTACTCTGTTTGCTGTCACACCTAGCCACTTTCTAATGTGAAGATGGAACGTAGAAAAGTGTGTCCAGGCGATGTTAGAATTATTCGAAGATCTTGCTAATGACGGTATTGGGGTTCCTAGTCAAATCTGAACGTTCAGAATTGTAGTCTTAAGCTCACCGAATCACACACATCTAATATCAATGAAAACATTGAAATACTGCGCCAGCACTTTTTCATAGACCTGCGCATGAATACCACAGCCATACACATTTGCAAGGTCATCAATACGTTTAAGATTCCATCCTTGGGTAAAGATTCGTACTTTTCCAACACATGTAGAATTATGCTTGTTATTTCACGTATTTTTGTCAACTCTATCTGAAACTGTACCACACTTACTTTCTAGCATCCGCATGTGTAGTCTGGCATTACATACTAATCTGGAATCTTAAACTCAACTAATGACGTCATACAGACTATTCCAAGAGACTCGGTTAATGAGAGATAAAACGCCAGGATCAGTACTTGTGGGAGAGCCATCGCGAGGATCAGTACTTGTGGGAGATTCATTGTGAGGATCAGTAATTGTGGGAGAGTCATTGCGAGGATCAATACTTGTGGGAGAGTCATTGTGAGGATCAGTACTTATGGGAGAGTCATTGTGAGGATCAGTACTTGTGGAAGAGTCATTGCGAGGATTAGTACTTTTGGGAGAGTCATTGCGAGGATCAGTACTTGTGGGAGAGTCATTGTGAGGATCAGTACTTGTGGGAGAGTCATTGTGAGGATCAGTACTTGTGGGAGGGTCATTGTGAGGATCAGTACTTGTGGGAGAGTCATTGTGAGGATCAGTACTTGTGGGAGAGTCATTGTTAGGATTACTGCATGTAGAAGAGTCATTGCCAGGATTACTACATGTAGAAGAGTCATTGCTATGATTACTACATGTAGAAGAGTCATTGCTAGGATTACTACATGTAGAAGAGTCATTGTGAGGTTTTCTACACTGTCAGATATGAGGAAATAAGGCAAATCAGATCATTTGGTAATGAACTCTAGTACTTAATTACATCACGTGACAACAACTACCAAAAGCGCTTTATACAACACGATTTCCGTCCCGACATTGAGGCTACCTATGTCAAATGAAAAACGACACATTGTAACAGCAGGAATGAAATACCTTCGACAAATATTACGGCGTAACAAGGAGAGACATGATCAGAAACGATGACATCAGGAAACTGGTGGGAAGAACACCAGTATTAGACTACATTAAAAAACAGCAAATAAATGGTCTGGCCACGTAACAAGACTACAACCACACAGCGACCCCCCACCCACCCCCACCCCCACCCCCACCCCCGTGAAAAGCAATGCTATTTAGATATAATGGATTTAAGGCCAAAGGCCGACCACGAAAATGGTGCCTCCAAAATATCTGGCGAATGTCCTTGACATCTCTTCACAACCTGATGCCGGGACGATGAAGCTAACATCGTGTCTGACAAAACACACTGATCAGACAATGTTAGCCAGGGTCAGGAGAAATATACTGGCCAAGACCCTCACCTGACGGGACGATGAGGCTAACGTCTGGTCTGACAAAACACACTGATCAGACAATGTTAGCCAGGGTCAGGAGAAATATACTGGCCAAGACCCTCACCTGACGGGGCGATGAAGCTAACATCGGGTCTGACAAAACACACTGATCAGACAATGTTAGCCAGGGTCAGGAGAAATATACTGGCCAAGACCCTCACCTGACGGGACGATGAGGCTAACATCGGGTCTGACAAAACACACTGATCAGACAATGTTAGCCAGGGTCAGGAGAAATATACTGACCAAGACCCTCACCTGACGAGACGATGCGGCTAACATCGGGTCTGACAAAACACACTGATCAGACAATGTTAGCCAGGGTCAGAAGAAATATACTGGCCAAGACCCTCACCTGCCGGGACGATGAAGCTAACATCGGGTCTGACAAAACACACTGATCAGACAATATTAGCCAGTGTCAGGAGAAATATACTGGCCAAGACCCTCACCTAACCTTCTCGTTGGTCGTCCTGGAAATGGGCGAGGACAACAGTCTCGCTAACAAAGTGAGGTTCGACGTGATCCTCATCGTAGTGAGCGACACGCAGGTGAAGCATAGCACAACCACCTACAGGATCATGGTCCACCTTCATCATCACGCTCGGGATGTGAGGAAAGCTACGATAACCAACCACTTAACATCCTTTTTAAGGCGCATAAAAGAGTAACATACTCATTGTGGGAATTCAACAACAACAACAACAACAACAATATTACCTGACGCTGAAAAGTATAACAGGATAAGCGAAAAGAAGGAGACGAAATTCACATCTATAACGTCCGACACAATGATCTGGATAATTGTTTATGATGATAAAATATTGGGGGACCTGTTGGTGTCAGAATGTGTTACATGAAGATGCTATGTTGAACGGCATATATGTAATGATTAGACGGGCCTATGGCACGAACAACTGTGTCTGAATCTTGATTAGACGTGTCTTTGGCACGAACAACTGTGTCTGAGTCTTGATTAGACGTGCCTGGCACGAACAACTGTGTCTGAATCTTGATAAGACGTGTCTATGGCACGAACAACTGTGTCTGAATCTTGATTAGACGTGTCTATGGCACAAAACAACTGTGTCTGAATCTTGATTAGACGTGTCTATGGCACAAAACATATGTGTCTGAATCTTTATTAGGCGTGTCTATGGCACGAACAGCTGTCTGAATCTTGATTAGACGTGTCTATGGCACGAACACCTGTCTGAATCTTGATTAGACGTGTCTATGGCACGAACAACTGTCTGAATCTTGATTAGACGTGTCTATGGCACGAACAACTGTCTGAATCTTGATTAAACGTGCCTGGCACGAACAACTGTGTCTGAATCTTGATTATACGTGTCCATGGCACAAAACAACTGTGTCTGAATCTTGATTAGACGTGTCTATGGCACGAACAACTGTCTGAATCTTGATTAGACGTGCCTGGCACGAACAACTGTGTCGGAATCTTGATTATACGTGTCCATGGCACAAAACAACTGTGTCTGAATCTTGATTAGACGTGTCTATGGCACGAACAACTGTCTGAATCTTGATTAGACGTGTCTATGGCACGAACAACTGTCTGAATCTTGATTAGACGTGCCTGGCACGAACAACTGTGTCTGAATGTACAGCGTGTTGTGGCATTTATCTCGGCCATACTTGACGTGCCATATGTTTGTTACTGTCCTTTAGACTGACATTAATTTGGTGTGCCTTTTTCGGCCCTTATTCCTACTCCTCTCTGATCCTATTGAAACGAAGCATTTCTTGTGTTAAGCGCCAGATCACAGAACACGGAGCTGTGATGTACAATACGGATATTCATGAACTGAATTCACGCTTGATTCCACTCCCGTGGGTCTTATTAATTTTGGGGAGCACACTAAAACATATTACAACGATCCGGCCGTAATGTTGTAAACTTATAGATCAACGAGTCTCTACAGAGGTTTGAAAGGGGGGGGGGGGGGGGTAGTCGTCAAGCTGAGATGTGTTATGTGAGGTCACGCAACTTGTAACGTGTCAGCTAAACGTAGCTCCGTTAAAATCTGCATCAAAACAAGTTTGTCATGGCCACGATGACGTATATGTGTGTGTACTTGTCAAGCATAGTGTGAGATTGGCCCTATAGCTGTCTATTGGAGCAGGAAATGTGGCCTTTTTGATGGACTGGAAGAAAGAATAAACAAACAAATCTACCACAAGCAGAGATTTCAAGCCATACCACCAGGAGCAACAGCTGAGATGGGGGGGAGGGGGGGGATTGTTAATCCCATACCACTAGAGCACAGCTGAGATGTGGAGGGGAGATTGTTAGTCATACCACTTGTGCATCAGCTGAGATGGGGGGATTGTTAGTCATACCACTTGTGCATCAGCTGAGATGGGGGGATTGTTAGTCATACCACTTGTGCATCAGCTGAGATGGGGGGATTGTTAGTCATACCACTTGTGCATCAGCTGAGATGGCGAGGGGAGATTTTAGTCATACCACTAGGAGCAACATAGATGGCCCCTGAGGAGATTGCAGCCATACACAACTACCCTTACTTAGCCGCTTCTCTAACCCCACCACAAATCTGACTTAGCCGCTTCTCTAACCCCACCACAAGTCTGACTTAGCCGCTTCTCTAACCTTACCACAAGTCTGACTTAGCCGCTTCTCTAACCCTACCACAAGTCTGACTTAGCCGCTTCTCTAACCCCACCACAAGTCTGACTTAGCCGCTTCTCTAACCTTACCACAAGTCTGACTTAGCCGCTTCTCTAACCCTACCACAAGTCTGACTTAGCCGCTTCTCTAACCCCACCACAAGTCTGACTTAGCCGCTTCTCTAACCTTACCACAAGTCTGACTTAGCCGCTTCTCTAACCTTACCACAAGTCTGACTTAGCCGCTTCTCTAACCCTACCACAAGTCTGACTTAGCCGCTTCTCTAACCTTACCACAAGTCTGACTTAGCCGCTTCTCTAACCTTACCACAAGTCTGACTTAGCCGCTTCTCTAACCCTACCACAGGTCTGACTTAGCCGCTTCTCTAACCCCACCACAAGTCTGACTTAGCCGCTTCTCTAACCCCACCATAAGTCGGACTTAGCCGCTTCTCTAACCTTACCACAAGTCTGACTTAGCCGCTTCTCTAACCCCACCACAAGTCTGACTTAGCCGCTTCTCTAACCCTACCACAAGTCTGACTTAGCCGCTTCTCTAACCCTACCACAAGTCTGACTTAGCCGCTTCTCTAACCCTACCACAAGTCTGACTTAGCCGCTTCTCTAACCCTACCACAAGTCTGACTTAGCCGCTTCTCTAACCCTACCACAAGTCTGACTTAGCCGCTTCTCTAACCCTACCACAAGTCTGACTTAGCCGCTTCTCTAACCCTACCACAAGTCTGACTTAGCCGCTTCTCCTATTCAATTTATCACGGATCGTACTTACCATTGATGTGTTGGGCTTATAGCTTCTACAGAGCGGAGTAGTCCGCGGCAAGTCCAACTCCAATTAGTCGCCTCTTACATGTCAGGGAGGTTACAGTGTTACAATTCGTAGCTCTTACATGCCTCAGTTACACTTATTTCAGCATGGACAGCTGTGGAACTAAAAGCTGAAATGTAGCAACGTTACAAAATGACAAGATTACAATAGTGCAAGATTATAATAATACAAAATTTACAATATAGCAGGATTATAATATAGCAAGATTATTATAATACAAAATTACAATATAGCAGGATTACAATATAGCAAGATTACAATATAGCAAGATTATAATAATACAAAATTACAATATAGCAGTATTACAATATAGCAAGATTATTTTAAAATACAAAATTACAATATAGCAGGATTACAATATAACAAGATTACAAGATGACACGATTATAATATTGCTGGATTATAATATTACAAGATTACAATGTGACACGATTATATTACGACACGACTACAATATAACAGAATTACGATATGACAAAATGACACGATTACAATATGACACGATTATAGTATATCAAGAATACTGCTAATTTACGTCAGATCACATCATCATGTAGCATGTCTTTTATAGAATGTCGCTCCCATCACAGACTGACTGAAGGACACCCTTTCCTCTACCACAGTCATACCCAGGCATTCCTGGATATCTTGGTGCCATCGTCTTCTTGGTCTACCCCTTCCTCTTTTACCTGGCACCATACCTTCCATCACTGTTCTCTCAAGACCGTTGTGTCTCTTGATGTGACCAAAGTACTTGCATTTTCTAGCCAAAATGGAATTGATAAACCAGTTCTCCTCTATGATCAATTCTTGCCGAATGTCTACATTTGTCTTTTTCTCTGTCCAGTGAATTCTGAGGATCTTTGTGTAACGTTTTGACTCGAAGGATTCGATTCTTTGTCTAGAAGTTTTGGTAAAATATAGACAGGACAAATTGATTGGGCACGGACTTGAAAGATACGAGTTGAAAGGTATAAATGACAGCAGGTATGATGGAGAGAAAGAGGGGAATAAGGAAGACAGAGTGATATATGACATGTGGTGTCTTGAAAAGATGCAAAAAAGAAATACAGGACTACATGTATTGCTGAAATACTGGGAGCAGTTGGTTTTAAGGGCTTTGACGGGCATCACCACCAACATAACACATGATGATGATGGGTTATTAATCCACAAGGATGATTGTTGTTTCAGATACAGATAGACACATAGCAGTGGCCCACTCGATAACGACGCAGGCCCTCCGCTTACTGCTGGACCACAATGAAGTGACCTTTCTTTGCACTATCCGGCAGGAAGTAGGAGACTCTGGAACTATCTTAGCTTTTGCTTCGGACACCAGCAGGTGAGATGGATACCTGTGTCGGGTGTGTCAAAGTGTGTACGTGTGTGTCGGGGTGTGTCCGTGTGTGTCGGGGTGTGTACGTGTGTGTCGGGGTGTGTGTCGGGGTGTGTACGTGTGTGTCGGGGTGTGTACGTGTGTGTCGGGGTGTGTGCACGGGTGTGTGTAGAGTGTGTGTGTGTCGAGTGTGTGTACGTGAGTGTCGGGTGTGTTTACGTGAGTGTCGCGTGTGTGTACGTGAGTGTGTCGGTTGTGTGTGTACGTGAGTGTCGAGTGTGTGTACGAGTGTGTCGGGTGTGTGTACGAGTGTGTCGGGTGTGTGTCGGGTGTGTGTACGTGTGTTTCGGTTGTGTGTTTCGGGTGTGTGAGTGCAAGTTTGTGTATGTGTGCGTGTGTGTTGGGTCTATGTACGTGTGTGTAGTGGCTACAATATTGATACTTATTAGCTTGAGTAGGGGCTTATGACAGGGTACAGGGGATACACAGATCCAGGGTACAGGGGGTACACAGATCTAGAGTATAGGGGGTAAACAGATCCAGGGTACAAGGGGTACACATATTCAGGGTACAGGGGGTACACAGATCCAGGGTACAGGGGGTACACAGATCCAGGGTACATTGGGTACACAGATCCAGGGTACAGGAGGTACACAGATCCAGGGTACAGGGGGTACACCGATCCAGGGTACAGGGGGTACACTGATCTAGGGTACAGAAGGTACACAGACCTAGGATACAGGAGCTACACAGACCTAGGGTACAGGAGGTTTACAGACCCAGTGTACAGGGGGTACACAGACCTAGGGTACAGGAGGTAAACAGACCCAGGGTACAGGGGGTGCACAGACCTAGGGTACAGGGGGTACACAGACACAGGGTACAGAGGGTACACAGATCCAGGGTACAGGGGTACACAGACCCAGGGTACAGGAGGTACACAGACTTAGGATACAGGGGGTACACAGACCTAGGTTACAAGGGGTAAACAGACCTAGGGTACAGGGGGTACACAGACCCAGGGTAGAAACGTATATTACTCGTTGTTGCCCTACTACCACCCCGCCACCACCATCACTACCACCATAACCTTCATCATAATCTTCACTACCACCACTACCGTCATCACCACCAGTTAAACTACTATCATCACCACCACCACCATCACCACCACCACTGCTACTATTAATAATAGTATACTATCACTAATATTGTGACAAAGCCATATCTGTTTAAGTTATTTGAGGTAAACGTTACAATACTTCGTTGTTCTTCATCGAAAGACCTTTCCCTGGCAGGAGTATTAATGAACGCAGCAGGTACCTGAGAAATAGTTGAAACTCTGGGCTAATCAATGCTAGTGCGTTCAGAACTAGGTGAAGCTGGAACTTGAACGTTATCTCAACAATTCTAACCTTTCAACTGAAATATTCCAATGTGACCGTTTCCATATCGACGCTAACGTGTTAAGCTTAAATACGATGGGGATTCCACTGATTTATTACAACTTTTTCTATGTTCTATTTTCACAATGCTCTACATTCTCGTTTGAGCCCACAACACATTACATCCGATAATTGATAGCAGTCTCGAGCGTATCATCACTGACCACAGGGGTATGAGTATATTATCTGTCCTTATAAACCTGACAAATATATGACTAATGTTTGTGGGTTTTTTTTGGTCAGTGTTTATTTTAAATATAAATTTTGAGTTCCAACCTTTATGATACATTTACGCATGTACTAAATAATGTATCATTGTCAGCAAATATAATAGCTGTCCATCGTTGTCGATGAGGGCCGCCGACATCATCCTTGTCACAGATTTCCCTGTTGGGTGTGGGTGCGCATGTGGCTGAACAGGCCAATGCAGGCACGAAAACATCTGCTACATATCGGGCACACGAGGTTTGTAGAAGGGGATGGTGTTCCCGCTGTTCGGGATTTCCGGGTCTTGCGTCTGCTCTGGGCTTTCACAGCACGGTCGTCTTCACCGGCTGCTACACCCGATTTGACTGCGCTTCTCCAGTCAGATCTGTTTTGCGCAAAACATTCCCAGGTGTCGATGTCTATCTGGCAACTTTTTAGTGAGTCCTTCAGACCGTCTTTAAAACGTTTCTTTGGGCGCCTTCTCTCGCGCCATCCCTCTCTCAGCTCGCCGTAGAGAAGCCTCTTTGGGAGCCGCTCGTCTGACATACGGACGAGGTGTCCGGCCCATCCTAGTCGTGCTTTTTCTAGCAGTGCATGGATGCTGGGCATGTTAGCTCTCGAGAGAACCTCGATGTCAGTGACACGATCTTGCCATCGGATGTGGAATATTCACCCCAGGCAACCTGTGTGGAAGTGGTTTAACCTCCTTGCATGTCCAGAGTATACAGTCCAGCTTTCGCAAGCGTATAGTAGGGTTGGAATGATGGTTGCACGGTAGACTTTGAGTTTGGTCTTGACGCTGATGCCACGACGTGCCCAGACCATCGAGCGCATTCTACCAAAGGCTGTGCTGGCCTTTGCTATTCTGCTTGCCACCTCATCGTCTAGGCTGACAGATCTCGACAGCGTGCTGGCTAGATATGTGAATTTGTCTACGGCATTCAACGTCTGCGCGCTGACTGTAGTCTCTGGTTTTGTGTACTGCATGCCTGGTGCTGGTTGGTACACGACCTCTGTTTTTTTTTGCATTTATGGTTAGGCCAAAATTATTGCATGCGGCAGAGAACTGGTCCATTCCAACCTGCATGTTCAGTTCTGAGTTGCTCATTAGAGCGCAGTCGTCAGCAAATACAAGTTCCCTGATTATGTCGCCAGCCACTTTGGTTTTGGCCTTCATTCTTCTGGAATTGAGTGCGGTACTTTATGGATATTCCAAGCTCCAATGATCTGAAGGCGTCTGTCATCGTGGCCGCGAACATCATGCTGAACAAAGTCGGGGCGAGTACACATCCTTGTTTTACTCCGTTTGATACTAGAAATGTTTTAGAGATTGCACCGCTGTCCAGTACACGAGCACACATGCCTTCGAGTAGCTGTTTTACCATTGCTATGAACTTGTTGGGGCAGCCAATATATAAACGTAGAATGTACTCACCCTATTTAGAATCGGATAACTCAAAGAAATTTGATGATTGTTGCTGGCTGAATGAACCAGAAACAATCTTTGTGCCAATAACCATCTTCCTCTATTCTTACACGGTCCTCACTTTGTATCCAGAAATATTGGTCAATATCTGCTACAGCAGTATATGCAATTGTCTTCGCATCTGATAGTTTGAAGGTGTTTATGTCACTTGCCACATGTCCTTTCAAGTCTGCTCAAACTAATTTTACAAGATTTAAGTAGGAATGATACGGTAGCAATTTTAAACACATATGACTATGCTACTGGATTATTTTATCAATTTGAGCTATCCTTGTCCTATGTGTATTCTGTACAAGTGACAACAATTCAGATTTGAAGTGTACTTCCGTAAATTGAATGTGTTCCTTTGTTAGACAAAGTTTGATCTTGTCATTAGTACTGCTGACGTCGGCACCTTGTCTTAGTCCCACTACGTAATGGTAGGAAGTATTGGCTATTACCAGTCAGGATGGTCTATCTAATGACGGAGCTAGTTTTCTCAACCGGAATGACATGGCGCTAATATTCAGGGCTTGAGTTGTTCTTTTCTCTTGGTTTGATATATTGTGTATTTATGTACAATTACCTTTGTCTCCATTGTCTGTGCTGTTACCTTTGTCTCCATTACATGTGCTGTTATGAGTGAATGTGTTTAGGATGTTTTCCAGTGATGGTGCGGGTGTGAGAGAACAGAGCCGTCTAACCCAGTGTGTGTGTATGTGTGTGCGCGTGTATGACTATGTACGTGTGTGTGATTGTGTGTGTTTGAGTGTGTGTGTGCTCGTATATGTCTGTGTGTGGGTGAGCATGTGTGAGTGAGTATGTGTGCTCGTGTGTGTATGTGAGTGTATGTGCTCGTGTATGTGTGTGTGGGCTCGTGTATGTGTATATTTATGTATGTGTGTGTATGCTCGTGTATGTATGTATGTGTGTATGTGTGTGTGTGTGCTCGTGTATGTATGTGTGTGTATGTGTTCCAGTGTGTACATCACCGTTGTAGCAAGCTTCAAAGACCCGAGCTGTATTGGTTGTCTTGATATGTGCTCACTTCCTTGTGCACTACCTCACTTTTCTGTCGTTCCTAGAATGTTTGCTTCTGTTATAAGGTGCTCTTGTCTTGGCTTTTCTTTGTTGTTGTTGTTGTTTGTTTTTGTTTTGCTGTTGTTGAATGCCCACAATGAGTAGGATTACTCTTTTCTGCTACCTGAAAATGACGTTAAGTGACGTGTTGTCGTAGATTTCTTACATCCCGAGCGTGCTGATGAACGTGAACCTGGGCCCTCCAGTTTCGATTGGCTTCATCTGCGAGTCGCAAAACTACTACGGGATCACGTCGATCCCTCACCCCGTTAGCCAGGCTGCCACGAGAACAGCCCGTATCCAGGAAGAGCTGCGAAGAAGTCAAGCTGAGGGTCTTGGCCAGTATATGTTCCCTGAACCTAACTGACATGTCTGGTCCGTATGTTGTGCCTAAACCTGACCGACATGTCTGGTCAGTATGTTGTGCCTGAACCTGACTGACATGTCTGGTCAGTATGTTGTGCCTGAACCTGACTGACATGTCTGGTCCGTATGTTGTGCCTGAACCTGACTGACATGTCTGGTCAGTATGGTGTGCCTGAACCTGACTGACATATCTGGTCAGTATGTTGTCCATGACCCTGACTGACATTTCTGGTCAGTATGTTGTGCCTGACACTGACTGACATGTCTGGTCAGTATGTTGTGCCTGTACCTGACTGACATGTCTTGTCAGTATGTTGTGCCTGAACCTGACTGACATGTCTGGTCAGTATGTTGTGCCTAACCCTGACTGACATGTCTGGTCAGTATGTTTTGCCTGAACCTGACTGACATGTCTGGTCAGTATGTTGTGCCGGACCCTGACTGACATGTCTGGTCAGTATGTTGTGCCTGACCCTGACTGACATGTCTGGTCAGTATGTTGTGCCTGAACCTGACTGACATGTCTGGTCAGTATGTTGTGCCTGACCCTGACTGACATGTCTGGTCAGTTTGTTGTGCCTGAACCTGACTGACATGTCTGGTCAGTATGTTGTGCCTAATCCTGACTGACATGTCTGGTCAGTATGTTGTGCCTGAACCTGATTGACATGTCTGGTCAGTATGTTGTGCCTGACCCTGACTGACATGTCTGGTCAGTTTGTTGTGCCTGAACCTGACTGACATGTCTGGTCAGTATGTTGTGCCTAATCCTGACTGACATGTCTGGTCAGTATGTTGTGCCTGAACCTGACTGACATGTCTGGTCAGTATGTTGTGCCTGACCCTGACTGACATGTTTGGTCAGTATGTTGAGTGTGACCAGACGTTAGTCTTCCTTCCCAGAATTTGCTATTGTTCAGTTTGATTCGAATGCAACGTATTGATTGCTTGGGTTTCCTGTGTTAGTGTTTAATTTGGTTCTGTAGATAGCTTCCTGGAACTGGTAATGTTTGCATTGTTGTAGTTATTCTTGTATTGTAAGTTAGCGGGTTGAGTGTTTGTTTATTTGGTTTGTTGATTGAATCGTTTCGCTTATTGCTCTTTCTTCCGTCAAATGTGTCTCCATTTATTTTAGTTGGAAGTAGTTTTATTCTTCTACGTAATGTGTTTCAACATCTCCCAGTGTTTTTGTGTATTCCAATTAGATATGTCATTTGTGTATTCCAATTAGATATGTCATTTGTGTATTCCAATTAGATATGTCATTTGTGTATTCCAATTAGATATGTCATTTGTGTATTCCAATTAGATATGTCATTTGTGTATTCCAATTAGATATGTCATTTGTGTATTCCAATTAGATATGTCATTTGTGTATTCCAATTAGATATGTCATTTGTGTATTCCAATTAGATATGTCATTTGTGTATTCCAATTAGATATGTCATTTGTGTATTCCAATTAGATATGTCATTTGTGTATGATAGGATGAGATTGTGGCCGTGTTGGTAGGCAATCTGTAGACGTGGCCGTGTTGGTAGGCAATCTGTAGACGTGGCCGTGTTGGTAGGCAATCTATAGACGTGGCCGTGTTGGTAGGCAATCTGTAGACGTGGCCGTGTTGGTAGGCAATCTGTAGACGTGGCCGTGTTGGTAGGCAATCTGTAGACGTGGCCGTGTTGGTAGGCAATCTGTAGACGTGGCCGTGTTGGTAGGCAATCTGTAGACGTGGGTCTAGCGGTGTCCAGGGTCTAGCGATGTCCTGGGTCTCACGGTGTCCTGGGTCTATCCAAACTCAACAACTGTCCCTCAACAATGACAAGTGAACAACCATGCGGAGATGAATTTTTGTATCTCGTCAATACATACTCCACTCATCAAGACACACTCCACTCGTCAAGACACACTCCACTTGTCAAGACACACTCCACTTGTCAAGACACACTCCACTTGTCAAGACACACTCCACTCGTCAAGACACACTCCACTCGTCAAGACACACTCCACTTGTCAAGACACACTCCACTCATCAAGACACTCCACTCGTCAAGACACACTCCACTCGTCAACACACACTCCACTCATCAAGAAACACTCCACTCGTCAAGACACACTCCACTCGTCAAGACACACTCCACTCGTCAAGACACACTCCACTTGTCAAGACACACTCCACTTGTCAAGACACACTCCACTTGTCAAGACACACTCCACTCATCAAGACACACTCCACTCGTCAAGACACACTCCACTTGTCAAGACACACTCCACTCGTCAAGACACACTCCACTCGTCAAGACACACTCCACTTGTCAAGACACACTCCACTTGTCAAGACACACTCCACTTGTCAAGACACACTCTACTCATCAAGACACACTCTACTAATCAAGACACACTCCACTAGTCAAGACACACTCCACTCGTCAAAACACACTCCACTTGTCAAGACACACTCCACTCGTCAAGACACAATCCACTTGTCAAGACACACTCCACTTGTCAAAACACACTCCACTCGTCAAGACACACTCCACTCGTCAAGACACACTCCACTCGTCAAGACACACTCCACTTGTCAAGACACACACGACTCGTCGACACACTCCACTCGTCAAGACACTTTACTCGTCGACACACACCACTCGTCGACACACTCCACTCGTCAAGACACACTCCACTTGTCAAGACACACACCACTCGTCGACACACTCCACTCGTCAAGACACACTCCACTTTTCAAAACACACTCCACTCGTCAAGACACACTCCACTTGTCAAGACACACACCACTCGTCGACACACTCCACTCGTCAAGACACACTCTACTCGTCGACACACACCACTCGTCGACACACTCCACTCGTCAAGACACACTCCACTCGTCAAGACACACTCCACTTGTCAAGACACACACCACTCGTCGACACACTCCACTAATCAAGACACACTCTACTCGTCGACACACACCACTCGTCGACACACTCCACTTGTCAAGACACACTCCACTTGTCAAGACACACTCCACTCGTCAAGACACACACCACTCGTCGACACACTCCACTCGTCAAGACACACTCCACTTGTTAAGACACACACCACTCGTCGACACACACCACTCGTCGACACACACCACTCATCAAGACATACTCCACTCAAGACACACTCTACTCGTCGACATACACCACTCATCAAGACATACTCCACTCAACAACAACAAATATGGAGTTACAAGATAATATCAGGGATCGCTCAATCACTGCCGAACATGATGAAGAAAAATATACTCAGATGTCATTTTTATTAGATACAGATACGCACACGGAAAAGTCATAGAAGAGATACAACAAGTTTGACAAGAGCAGTTATTCATAATTGACAAAGCTGAAAGTAAAGAAGGCGATGAATGAAAAGGAACAATTTTATATTTCCGCATTGTTAACGAAAGAAGTAATGATCTAGAAGCAGCTGTGAGCGATATGGAACATATTTGTTCCGTACGCCTGTCAAGATATCAACATTCCTTTTTTTAGTGTTCTCTTTTGAAATTTTTGTTGTCAGAAAATGCAGTGTATTTTGGTTTGCACGAGTTTCTGGTCGGTCTTTGTTAGTGGTTCCGAGAGGCTGTCGAGTCTCTCGTTGTTATGGTTTCTGAGGGACATTATGACTAATCATGTGAATCATTTGTAAGGCAATTTTTGCCATCTGCGGCATGCTCTTTTTGAATTGACACCAATGAGCATTTTGTAATGCAAGTTAAAAATATCTTCTATATAGGCTGTGTAGAGATTATGTTTGTGTGCACATTTTCATATAGATAGTTTCCCTTTTCTGAAAAGAAGTTTTCAATATAATACAATCTTATTATTGCTGGATCCACCGATACATATTCAGGGTTAAAACCTTTCATACACACACACACACACACACACACACACACACTCATACATACATTCATAAATACATACATACATACACAGCCTCCCTCAGTTCGAGACCCTTCATTGCACTTTGGTTGGGTTGACCTCTGAGTTAGCTACATAAGACGCACACATGCATCCAAGCACCGGTTAATACGTCCTGATATCGCCTAAAAGAAAAGACTACGGTCCGGGGTGGAAAGGGCTTGCCTCCACCAGTGGGATACAAAGAAGCAAATCTTCTAACATCCCCCCCCCCCCCTCCAAAATAAAAAACATTTCCTGGATACAGATGTTATAAGCAATTTGGCTGTTGCGATGTTATGTGACTCTATTGTTTGATTGAAGTATGTTCTAAAACCAGTCATTACTCACTCTTGTCGTATCTAGGTCACTGATTCAATAAATGCTCCTTTAATAAAGGTTTATAAGATCATCAAAGGAAAGAATAAACTAGACTATAACAAGTTTTTTTCAAAGTACAACCACCTACAAGAACAAGAGAGCATAGCTACAAATTAACTAAAGAACGGTCCAGATCAGAAATTAGGGGAAAAAAACACTTTAGTCAGAGAGTGGTGGATGCTTGAAATGAATTGCAACAAGAAGTAGTAAAGGCAAAGACAGTTAATGTATGTTTAAGAATAGATTTGATTTGCATATATTTTAGAGCAGGGACATGTAAATTAATCTGGTTGTATACAGACTCTGCAGAGCCTTCTAAACCAGCATAAAGACGTTAAGTGAAGGTAATATCAGGTGTGACAGTAATACACATTACTATTCACCTGAGCATCTGACTTGAGTAAAGCCTGTTCTTGATTGATCCTAGTCCACAGAACCATTGATGTAAGGTGTAGCAGACTGTACCACACAACATCTCTATGTCTGTCTTTCATATTTGAATGCTAACGTCCCTGCAGACACTTGTGAATGTTATAGAGCTTACACTCAACTGTCAACTTGAACAATACCTGATGTTAATATATACTGTAAGCGCACTGAGTCCTACACAACCCTGACGCACTGAGTCCTACACAACCCTGACACACTGAGTCCTCCACATCTCCGACACACTGAGTCCTCCACATCTCCGACACACAGAGTCCTACATAGCCCTGACACACTGAGTCCTACACAACCATGACACACTGAGTCATACACATCTCCGACACACTGAGTCCTACACAGCTCTGACACACTGAGTCCTATACAACCCTGACACACAGACCTCCACAACCCCGACATACTGAGTCCTACACAGCCCTGACACAGTCCTACACAGTCCTGACACACTGAGTCCTACACAGTCCTGACACACTTACACTAACTATGCTAAACAAAAACGGTTTTGTACACATAAACTGAGATACCTTTATTATCCCTCGCACTCTTCGTATCACTGGTCCAGCAGCGCATCCAAATATAAATAGCTCTAACGCTATTCTTAAGATTACTGTCCCATGCCTACTATTACTACCGAGACGTATGGTGCAAATGCACGTCTGTTGGTCTCGTTACATAACAACCCAGTGTTCGATCCTGTGGTCAGTATCTCGCAACCTCTGGATATATATGCTGCTTCAAACTTTAATTCTGCCTACCCTAAACTACTCAGCACTTCAGCTCACAATTCATCTACTTGATAGATGAAACACAGTGTGACGATATAGATATACAAAGATCCTACAGTGTTTCTGGAGCACTCTACTAGCAGGCAATGCTCACAAGTGGCACTCTCCCTTTACGCCTAGCTTGGACATATTCTGCTTCTGCTCTGGTCCTTAGAGATCTGACTGCTTCCTCAATTCTCAATAAAATAAGATTTTAAATTTTGGAACTTATTTGTGCCATCTGTATCTCTGTCTCTTTTTTAACGAATCGTTTTGAATCATTCAGAGCATAATGTGGTTCATCTCTATCTCTGTATATCCATACCGGTGAGACTTCCCGCTCGATCTTCTCTCTCGATTAATAAATCATTGTAAAAATGTATCTCCGAAGGATTCATCTTCAATAATCATCTCGCTCGACTTGTGTTCGCGGACTTAGACTCGTTTTTTTTCGATTTCTGACCAATCACCAGTCTGAAGCTGATGTTCAAAAATTAAGAGTATGACGCCAGAAAACATTCTTCGCTCAAATCGCTATCTTGGTGAACGCCCTGATCCAGAAGTGTCAGTCTGTTGTGTCTTTTACTCCAATGGTCAGTCGTCGTCTGCCTTGTTTAGCAGAAAGAGCGAGGCACATCTGGCGGGAACTGTTTCGTCTTTAACATGTGCGCAGCTCGTCCTGTTTTTCACCGTTGGGTCCCTGGCATTTGCCCATCAAAGACCCGAAGTTTAATTGCTTGATACTCACAAACATTCTAAAAAGCGATCCAGCGCCCAAGCCTTGGTCGCGGTTCGGAAACACCCGGGTCCTGTAATTTCGAGTTAGAAATATATTAGCGGGTCGAAGATTTGTTACAGTAATTTTCTTCAAGCTTTTCATTGCAATTCGTCCTGTAATATAATGATTAAATTGCACGTTTAAAAATTATTTTTATTTGGCAACCACATTTCAAATAAAAAGTTACAAAACCTGAATGCGTACCGTTGTTGAACATAAAAAGTTAGCAAACCTGAATGCGTACCGATTTTGAACATCAGGGCTATTAATTATTAACATTCCTAGAACCGGAAATACCTTTCTTTTTAACTCATTTACTTTTTCTCGATAAAGTCAAAACACGAATTTCATGAATTTGATCAATATATTTATCAATACTGTTCTAGTGTCTTACTGACTTATCTCTGTGTTGTCAATACCTTCACCAATTGAACATTGATATACGATCAGTGAGACTCGTCCTGGCCTTTCGTTGGTGTCATTTCTTCTATCCATTATCTCTCATCAATCACTAAAACTTGTCCCCGTACTTCTAGCGCGTTGGTGTCATTTCTTCTATCCATTATCTCTCATCAATCACTAAAACTTGTCCCCGTTCTTCTAGCGCGTTGGTGTCATTTCTTCTATCCATAATATATCAACAATCTCTTAAACTTGCGCCCACTATCGCCCTAAGCCTTAAACGATGCACTTACACGTTTTCTGTTGGCCTAGACCTTGACATCATAACCTATCTCTGCATCTAATAATGCTACTCGTTTCGTACCATTTTTCCTTCACATTGCCCACCTTGCTGCCACAATGGTTACTTGAAAGGATCTGTGTATGACAGAGAAACAAATAGGCCCACTACCAAACTGCGCCTATCAGGGCTATATAACCAAGCTAGGATAGAAAACTGTCAAACTTATGGCATTGAAGATCCCGCCATAGAACGTAGGAGTTGGCTTCTGTGTTTGAAGGGAAGCTCTAAAAACAATATCACATATTTGATACAGAAATAACATGTGAATAGTTATCTCAGAAATGAGAATTTGAAGGCAAAAAAAAGCGAACAAGATCGACCCGCGAGTACTCTGAGTCACTGACTAAACTACTAGGCCCCAGATATCTGGCCACCATGTTCCAAACGAGGATGGCAGTTTGTTTAATTGTCTTCTCACTGTAAGATGGTCGCCATCAACCGATTCATGGGTAATATTGAAACACTTCCCAGCTTCAGTGCGCAGACGGAAAATTGATTCATAAACACGGCGAGCTAACGAACTGAGGACAGCGGCCATCGCCTCTTTTCGTTTGTTTGAGTGGGTAATTTGTGGCATTGATTTGGCCAATGTAGGCCAGTTAAGATGATTAATCGTCAGCTATTCGTTGTCTGAACATCTTAACCCATTTCTTTAGTCAGTATTACTCTCCGTAAGGATTTTATCATCATCTGACTACAACTTCTCCTCCTCCCCACCTCCCCCCCCCCCCTCCTTCGGCCTGAAATGATAGAGATTGTCATGTTTCCACGTTTCTGATGTCGACTTATAGTCTCCGGTTTTTTTCGATGATTCTGAGTGCACATTTTAAAGATGTCTATCTCCTTTCTATCTTCATGCTATCTACCTATCCACCTGTTCTTGTAGACGTGTACCTGGTTTACGGACATCACTTGTCATGTTGTGTATATTTGTTCTTGCAGATTTAACTTTCATCTTTCATATTGTTTCATGGAGTTGAACCACTGATTGCAGGTTTCTGGAGCTGGAGAGCAGCGGTCACAGGGACGAACTTCGCCTTCATTACACGCATCAACAACAAGTCCGCGTGGAAACATTCCCATACAGACTGGCGGACGGAATCTGGCACAAGCTGGCAGTCACGCTCAGTGGCGACCACATCTCCGTCTTTGTAGACTGCAATCGCATCTATCAGAGAGTTATACAGTCACCGGACCGGACACCGCCCAGCGGTCCCTTATCTCTTTTTATTGGGCAGCGCAATGGACAACATGCTTTATTTCGGGTGAGTAGAGATCATCACGTAGGGTACAAGGATATACAATCATATCATCACGTAGGGTACAAGGATATACAATCATATCATCACGTAGGGTACAAGGATATACAATCATATCATCACGTAGGGTACAAGGATATACAATCATATCATCACGTAGGGAACAGGGATATACAGTGAGATTAAGAAATGGGGAACATGGATACATAATGAGATCATGAAATATGGAACAAAACAAGGATACACAATCTGTCTATTAAAATTCTTATGAACTTAAACGTTATACTTCTGTAAAATAAACAACAAGAGGTACATACATTATAGAAAACCGTGATCGCCTGCGCCTGTAATCAGGGTCCATGAAGATGGAAAACACACACATTGAATTTCTTGACATTTAACAGCGCACTTTTAAAAGTTAAATTATATTTTCTTTTTGAAGTTGTTTAAAAAATGGGAATCCTCTATCTGGTACACACTTATACACAATAGATCAGCCATATGTAGAGGTAACCTTAGGCTGGCTACCACAAGATTAAGTTTTCTATGTACCGTTCCATGATATAACCAAATGGATTTGATCTGTTGTAGAAAGTACGAGGCATTACGTACATGGGGCACACTGTCTAACTAACAAGTCACATTATACATGGTAACATCCCATTTGTAATAATGGTAACGTCCCATTTGTAATAATGGTAACGTCCCATTTGTAATAATGGTAACGTCCCATTTGTAATAATGGTAACGTCCCATTTGTAATAATGGTAACGTCCCATTTGTAATAATTATAACATCTATTTGTAATAATAACCTACCATTTATAGTAATGATAACATTCCATTTATAAATAATGATAACATCTCATTTGTAATAATTATAATATCTCATTTGTAATAATTATAACATCTCATTTGTAATAATTATAACATCTCATTTGTAATAATTATAACATCTCATTTGTAATAATTATAACATCCCATTTGTAATAACGATAACATCTCATCTGTACAGACGTCACTATTTGTCCCTCTATTCGTCCCTCTTTGTCCCTCTATTTGTTCCACTATGTCTCTCACTAGCATCCTCTGACACTCCTAACACTTTCTGTATGGCTGATCTGCGACAGAAACGACATACTAGACACGCCATGACTCCTCGCTCTGTTGCTGTTTACAGGGGGCTTTGCAGGATGTCAAAATTGTTACACAAGCACACGGACATTTGTTACAGTGTCCAGAGCAAGATATAGGTAAGTGTTGCCACCTGCTCCAGCTTACAACACACCTGACACACCTGACTCGAGCCTGTCTGATCACTGGTTTACAATACACGTCACATGCCTGTCCCTAAGGAATCTTGTGGTTTGGTTCGCTACTAGATTCGCAAGTCAAGGTGGTCTCATAACATATGCTATCAGGGATGGAGTGTTAGAGATTTCGTTCATCTATGTCTGAGCTGTTGTATTAGGGGGTTAGGAGGGGAAGAAGGTAGGATGGGGGAGGAGGGGTGGGGGTAGAGAGGGTTTTTCCCTCGTTCCATTTCCTTCCCTAACAGCAAATCAGGTATTCTTTTACAGCTGGGTCGACTGGAACTTACTACACGAGTCTTTACTTTTTCCGTCTTGTACTTGTGGGATATATCTGTCCGATGTATCTATCTGTCAGTCTATTTGGTTAATATGTCTGTCTGTCTGTCTGCTTGTCCATCCGTCCTTCTGACTAAAAATTCCCCAGTTCGATCTGTCTACCACCACTCTCTGTAGTTCTTGCATGTTCCCTAGCCCCCATGGTTGCGCCCTCTCTGGTGGTAGTTCTGCATACAGTCTTTCTGGGTCTACCCCGCTTCTTTTTGCCGCTAGGTTTTCACATAATCACCTGTACTATGAGCCTATTTTTGCTCATCTGGGAGGTATTTCTTGTCTGTGCTCGTCCACCTACACTCACTTACACCCAGAATGTCCAACCAATAATTCTCTATTTCTCTGCATATTGCTAACGATTTTCCCACCTGGTTTATGGTTTGTTACATTCATATAACCAATTCGTGTTATACATCTGATCTCCAACATACCTAATCGGTTGGTCGAATACTGTCCAATTAGAGTTTCGTTTCGTTAACAGTTGATAGTTAAGTTTTACGATTGTAGTTTGTTAAACTTCTTCTCAACCCTTGTTCATGTGCGATTGTTTCGGTCTGTGGCCTGTTTTAATCTTAATGACTGCAGATAGCTATAATAAATCCACAATCACTGAAGCATTGGACTATCAGCATGTATGGCCTTGAAACCTTATTATGAACAATTAAAAACAGTTTTTAACCTCCGTTTAAAAGTATCACAACAGCAACATGTCTGCCATACTATTTATTGTATGTATTTTATTAGTTAGATAATATGTCTATTCTCACGTCACATTCATTGACAGATTTGACAAACTTGTCATATAGTTAGGCTCAACTGGCAAATATTGTCAGTCCGTTAGGCGTGCCTGGCAAATATTGTCCTTCCGTTAGGCTTGCCTGGCAAATATTGTCAGTCCGTTAGGCGTGCCTGGCAAATATTGTTAGGCATGCCTGGCAAATATTGTCAGTTTGTTAGGTGCAACTGATGTATACGGTCGTTCACATATGCCGTCATACAAGTTTGATCATCTATTATGAACCCTTGCCCTCGTGACACCCTCATCACATTGTTCTGGATACCTACACTCTCAACATGGCGTCACAAATCTCTTATTTCCTTTTCTGTATGCTAAATAAGCTGTTTTTAAAATGGTGAAAAATAATTGTAATGAAACGATGCCACAGCGCTCTGGGAAGTCTTATGTTTTCAGTCTCACCATGGAAACAGCATCGAGTCAATGTTCTGACGGCTCTACATGGTGTACCAGTGGCTACTGGTCCCTAGTTTTTTCTTTATAGTTTTTAAACCAGTGCATGGGCCTCATTTGGTGGGTGAGAAGATTAATGAGCTCATAACGATTGCTGAAGTGGTCGCCATTAGCATAAAGCCATGCCTGCACACGACTCTCCATGTTACGGAAGGTTTTCGTTAACAAATCAGGAGTCATAGACTCAGTGTCTTTTTTTTCCCGTTCGGTTTATTTCTCTAATCCCCAAGGCGGTGTGCGCTGCACTGTGGTTTTTTATTTTTCGCCTGTCGGCCCAGTGCATCCGACTTCAGCATGCATTTTATGTAAGGCTCTGCTTCCTCCTGCATTTTCTAAGGGTTTGCCTCCCCGGGGTAACGGCCGGTGCTGTGATGGGGATTGAACCCAGCACCTTCTGGTTGTGAGCCGTGTCACTTCCCACGCCGTCCCCAGACTCAGTATCTCGCCGTTGTTTTCTTGCAGTTCCATGAGACTCCTTGGCTAGTTACGATACGCTTTGTCATTCAGCATGCCCCATAGAAATAAACCAGGTTGGGTAAGATCAGGCGACCTTGGTTGCCAAAGTCTCTTAGAAATGAGACGATATTCAAAGAAAGAAGCAATTTAAGGCATGCTGATATTTGAGGTGGCAAATGACTCCATCCTGCTGAAATAAGCCAACACGTAGTTCCTCATCGTTCAACTGGTTCACAGTATGTCCATGTCAAATTATATTGAATAACGTTCATTGGTTTACAAATTTCAAGGGCAAATCAGCGGTCAGCATCCAGTAGCAGCCTACTGTCTGTACATGCTTCCTCCTAGTCCTACAGACCATCCCTCGCTACGCGACCCACGATTGATTTCAAATGTCAGCTCTCTGATGATTGCCGGCTCATCAACTGCAGTGTGCAGGTTAGAAAGGTGGTCATTGATCCATCACAGGATGTCATCCTTATCCATATCCAAAACCCCCAATACGAGCGCCTTCGAGCGAGAACGCAGCTCTTTCATTGTTATGGATATGTCTTGGATATTGGATCCAGACAAGGTCACGAAGGTTTGAGAGTCATGTACCTTCAATCCATTCGTGCCATAGCCAGTCCTTGTGTACCAAGCAAGAGTCAGAGTTCGTTACGATGAGTGGCCCTCGTCCTCACAGCTGAATTCACAGTCCGTATCTCACATTGGACGTATTTGTCAAGTATGCACCACTGCACTCGATCACAACCTTGCTTCTCATCCTAGATATCTGCAGCTCTGACATAGGCACTGATAATAATAGTAACAGTAATAGTTGTCTGTCACAGGCCAAGATGGCGACATCATCAGACTATTTTTTGCGAAATGTGTTCTCTTATGACTGTAAAGACCAATCATGGAACGGCATACTCTGCCACATTCAGAGGACAGAGGTAGGGAACTGGCTTTGAAATCGATGTGCAGTTTGTATGCTTGGGTAGTACGCTTAAGCTGAGCCTCCGTGATGGCTATGTTCTCTGCCATCTGAGCACCATGGGTGTTACTAGGGCGCCAGTTGGCAGAGTCATGTGCAAGCATCTCCTAGAAGGTGACAGGAAGTTTTTCAGAGACGCTTTCAAGGAGTCTCCATGGTATTTCTTCTGTGACCTTGTAAACATCAGGGTGACCTGATATTACATAATATGATCAACATCTGCTCCAGGCTCGCAGAAATTGTTGTCTTAAGGCAGAGCTCTGCATGATTTTATCCACGTGCTACTGACGTCATAAGTTTCGATCAGATGCTGCCACCAGATATAGCAGGTAAGGAGATTAATAATTTGGTAGACTTACGAGCACTTTAAAATGGAAGACGATAATAGTATTGGCAGTGGGACATGACATTTCTTCTACCTCATTATCTCCCTTCGCCGAACAATGCAGGAGTACCCGTTCCCATGTGCCCCCCCCCCCCCCCCCACTCCTTTTCCCCTCACTGCGTGACGTTATATGTGAACGACCGGTATGTGAACATATTTCTTACACTACTACCAGGTTGTCCAACATGTACCAAGTTTCACGATTTGGAGGAGCGTGTCAGAGAAATGTCTACCATGTATAAAGATTTAACAACAAAGGTAAGCGCCATTCTCACTGTTTAGTTTCTAGACGTTTTGAAGCATGTTTCTTTGTAATTCTTTCTCTGTATTATCTTTCTGCTTCAAGGTCTCCAAATTTCGTCTGCCTTATGTCTCTTCCCAGTTTTGATCTGCTCCTCATGTCACATTTCTTGCGTCCAGGCTTTATCATTGTTTTAGTTTGTGTTCCCCGCCACGAACGTGGTCTATAATCCGAGAGATGTCACATGTGGACCGTCTCCTGATCTAATTACCTTTATTGTGCATGTGAACTGTCACCTGAAACTGTTTTCTCTTACTGAGAAATCGTGAAACTTTTCTCCTACTCAGAAATCGTGAAACTGTTTTCTCTTACTCAGAAATCGTGAAACTGTTTTCTCTTACTCAGAAATCGTGAAACTGTTTTCTCTTACTCAGAAATCGTGAAACTGTTTTCTCTTACTCAGAAATCGTGTCCCGACTCACTGACTCGACTCTTAATCCGTGTCCACTTCTTTTACTATTGACTCTTATCACTTACTCCTCTTGCTTCATCCGAACTCACTTATCGTACTTCCAATACTCTTTCATATACCTAATCTATTCCCTTAATATTTACTCTCTTCTCTAACTCCTATCCTGACTTCTTCCTCGCATTCTTACCCCTTATTCTCCTACCGCACTACTTTTCCCTTACTCTTGACTTTCTTCCTTCACTTCTTACTCTCCTCCCTTACTACTTACTCTCTCTCTGTGTCCAGTTGTCCAAAGCAGAAGAGCGGTTATCGGGCCTGGAGCAGTGTGAGTGTTTAATGTTTTGCTATGACAACGGGACTCAAAGGCGGGAGGGACAGGAATGGCGGAAAGACAAATGCAATAAGTGTCGTTGTCAGGTGAGTGTCTTTTTAGGGTTGTGTTTGGTGTTAAGTGTCGTTGTCAGGTGAGTGTCTTTTTAGGGTTGTGTTTGGTGTTAAGTGTCGTTGTCAGGTGAGTGTCTTTTTAGGGTTGTGTTTGGTGTTAAGTGTCGTTGTCAGGTGAGTGTCTTTTTAGGGTTGTGTTTGGTGTTAAGTGTCGTTGTCAGGTGAGTGTCTTTCTAGGGTTGTGTTTGGTGTTAAGTGTCGTTGTCAGGTGAGTGTCTTTTTAGGTTGGTGTTAAGTGTCGTTGTCAGGTGAGTGTCTTTAAGGTTGTGTTTGGTGTTAAGTGTCGTTGTAACAGAAGTGTTTTTAAGGTTGTGTTTGGTGTTAAGTGTCGTAAGGTGAGTGTCTTTAAGGTTGTGTTTGGTGTTAAGTGTCGTTGTAATATGAGTGTCTTTTTAGGGTAGTGTTTGGTGTTAAGTGTCATCAGGTGAGTGTCTTTAAGGTTGTGTTTGGTTTTAAGTGTCATTGTAACAGAAGTGTTTTTAAGGTTGTGTTTGGTGGTAAGTGTCGTTGTAAGATGAGTGTCTTTTTAGGGTAGTGTTTGGTGTTAAGTGTCGTAAGGTGAGTGTCTTTATGGGTGTGTTTGGTGTTAAGTGTCGTTTTAAGATAAGTGTTTTTAAGGTTGTGTTAGGTGTCGTTGTAGTGTGTCTTTTTAGGGTTGTGTTTGGTGTTAAGTGTCGTTGTAAGGTGTCTTTTATATTAGTCGTGCTGGTTTTAATATTATGAGATGTAACAGGGTAAATATTTTTGTCCATTCTGTTATTGTCAAAAATAAGTTATGTAGGTTACAGTTATTTGAGTAATCTTGCCGCTGTCATTAATAAGTGTTAATTTCATGTGTCATTTATATTATCGCCACTGTTTTTATTAAAATGTATCTTTGCTGTTGTCTTTAGTTACTGTTGCCATGTGCATTTAAACGGCTGCTCCTGCTGTTTTCTTCAGTTGAATGCTCCTTTCTGAAATGTCTTTGTTTGATTAATCCCAGTTGTTTTCACCAATATTTGTTGCTGTTTGTTGTCTTTTACATCCATCTTAGTGTTGTTTATATCGTGTGTTAAAGTTGGTGTGTTCTTCATTCGCCGTATTGATTATAGTATCATGTATCGATGTCAGGTCTATTGAAAATATTTCTGCTTTATTAATTGTTTGTCACTGCAGCGTGTCTTTTTAAATCTGTCAATTGTGGTCCATGAGTTTGCTCGGTCGTGTCTTTAACATATGTCTTCTGTAATACCATCTCTCTATCCAAGATCTTGTTGAAGACCATCTCTCTATCCAAGGTCTTGTCGAACACCATCTCTCTATCCAAGGTCTTGTCGAACACCATCTCTCTATCCAAGGTCTTGTCGAAGACCATCTCTCTATCTCATTGGTGGACGCCCGGGGCGACGATTATAGGTGTAGGGCCACCATAACACCACATTAGGTTTCCATCTATTGTCTCTAACACTTCATCAGCAACGACGGACGGTGTACTGTTAGACACCTGTTCCATTTTTTTTTTGGTTGTCTATGTAATGTGTTTTAAGAACACCTGCAGTTTTGATCAATACATGTTGTTGTTAAATGTGTTCATATGGTCCATGGAGTTTTGATAAATAAGTGTTGTAAAGATGCAATGAAACGATTCCTGCTGGTGTCGGCAATATGTGCCCTAAGGTGAGTCAGAAAACAAGCAGCAACTTGAAGCCATATACCGTGACGAGGCATCATCATTCACGTCAGCACAGTCAGAAAACAAGCAGCAACGTGAAGCCAGATACCGTGACGAGACATCATCATTCATGAGAAGGGAAATCACATGACACTAGAGCCATATTTACAATACTTGTTATAATGATTACTTTCGTGCTTTTATGTCAACCTGTCTAACATCTTCTATTTGTCTGGACCTTTGTGTAAAACATGCTAAGATCTTCTATGCGTCTGAATCTTTGTGTAAAACTGGCTAATATCTTCTATTTGTCAGGACCTTTGTGTAAAACATGCTAAGATCTTCTATTCGTCTGGATCTTTGTGTAAAACTGGCTAATATCTTCTATTTGTCTGGACCTTTGTGTTGTGTAAAACAGGCTAAGATCTTCTATTCGTCTGGATCTTTGTGTAAAACTGGCTAATATCTTCTGTTTGTCTGGACCTTTGTGTAAAACAGGCTAAGATCTTCTTTTCGTCTGGACCTTTCTGTAAAACTGGCTAATATCTTATAATTTTCATCATCTTATAATATGATTCTTTAAAAAGGAGTGTTTCCTGTCGATGATGTGGGCAAGAAACTACAATTCAGGACTGACTTCCTTCAGACCGCCTCATTAGTTCGTCCACACAATTCAGGATTGACTTCCTTTAGACTATCCTCATTAGTTCGTCCACACAATTCAGGACTGGCTTCCTTCAGACCGCCTCATTAGTTCGTCCACACAATTCAGGACTGGCTTCCTTCAGACCGCCTCATTAGTTCGTCCACACAATTCAGGACTCGCATCCTTCAGACCGCATCATTAGTTCGTCCACACAATTCAGGACTGGCTTCCTTCAGACCGCCTCATTAGTTCGTCCACACAATTCAGGACTCGCATCCTTCAGACCGCATCATTAGTTCGTCCACACAATTCAGGACTGGCTTCCTTCAGACCGCCTCATTAGTTCGTCCACACAATTCAGGACTGGCTTCCTTCAGACCGCCTCATTAGTTCGTCCACACAATTCAGGACTGGCTTCCTTCAGACCGCCTCATTAGTTCGTCCACACAATTCAGGACTGGCTTCCTTCAGACCGCCTCATTAGTTCGTCCACACAATTCAGGACTGGCTTCCTTCAGACCGCCTCATTAGTTCGTCCACACAATTCAGGACTGGCTTCCTTCAGACCGCCTCATTAGTTCGTCCACACAATTCAGGACTGGCTTCCTTCAGACCGCCTTATTAGTTCGTCCACACAATTCAGGACTGGCTTCCTTCAGACCGCCTCATTAGTTCGTCCACACAATTCTTGGGCTTCCTTCAGACCGCCTCATTAGTTCGTCCACACAATTCTTGGGCTTCCTTCAGACCGCCTCATTAGTTCGTCCACACAATTCTTGGGCTTCCTTCAGACCGCCTCATTAGTTCGTCCACACAATTCAGGACTGGCTTCCTTCAGACCGCCTCATTAGTTCGTCCACACAATTCAGGACTGGCTTCCTTCAGACCGCCTCATTAGTTCGTCCACACAATTCAGGACTGGCTTCCTTCAGACCGCCTCATTAGTTCGTCCACACAATTCAGGACTGGCTTCCTTCAGACCACCTCATTAGTTCGTCCACACAATTCAGGACTGGCTTCCTTCAGACCGCCTTATTAGTTCGTCCACACAATTCAGGACTGGCTTCCTTCAGACCGCCTCATTAGTTCGTCCACACAATTCTTGGGCTTCCTTCAGACCGCCTCATTAGTTCGTCCACACAATTCTTGGGCTTCCTTCGCTGCTCACTCTCAGATAGTCACACCTCCTTCTCTCGTAAACGAGACGGTCTGTGCAAGGTTTCTCTCTTCACCAAATCGTTTGTCGTTTGACAGGATTATGCTATCACTCCACTCCTCTCATGGAATTGACAGGACCGAATAGTATGTTTTATTTTCTGTCTGTTCCAACCACAAGGGCACAGGCCTGTGTGTTCAATTGTAATTTTGATGAAGAAATAATGTCTGAGTCTGTATGTGGACAGTTCGCGATCTCACAATCCAGACATTTGAGACTTGAGTGTTCTCACATTTGTCTCTGAGACAGTTGCTAACTTTTTGCTGTACTTCTCCGTGTGTTACCTTTTCTTTGGTGTTGGCTTTTCTTTGGTTTGCGGTTTGTTTTCTCCCTCATTGGCTAGTCTATCTGCCTCCTTAGTTTAATGTACTTCGCATTTGGCACATATCCACTGCATTTTCGCACTGTCCAAATTGTAGCTGGTCGTCGTGCGAGCTCGGAGCGTCCATGCGACATGATTGGTTCTATAACAATGACGAACTATCTCTATGACCTATTTTGACAACAACATATTAAACAAATGATGTCTGTGTCAATTCAAACCGCGTACACTCCACTCTCTTTTGTCTTACTCTTTCTCTCTCTCCTTTGCGTGTGTATCAGAGTGTATCTGTTTATGCATCTGTACAGCAGTTCTCTCCGCTTTATACATCAATGAAACTTGCTGATGCAGGTCCTATAACTTGTCAGTGAAGGAACAAAATTGACAAGATAATCACTTGAGTGTACACCAGTTCCATGCTCCAGTGAATACACACAATGAAAGGAAACACGCCCGTGTGCTCGGCCCCTTTAGTTATTGTAATCTGATCTGATAGTACTGCGCGTTTCTTCTGGGCAATCGGTTTATCTTGCTATAGTATTAGCGATACGGATGCCTGTAAGATTGCTCAGCATCATTAAGACGATAAGACCGTTCCGAGGTGGAAATACACCAGTATCACGTTTCCGGGTTTGTCGCCATTTTTTTTACAAGTCGAGATTAGAGATTCGTCAAACATGTGACCTCTGACTTCTTGGCTTCCTGGCGCTTGCAAATCTTTAATTCATATCAACAACCGTCTTCTTCATCATTTTCTGGTATTGATGGACAATGACTATGGAAACATGGGATGGCCTGGTTATAATCTTTCATAGAATTTGAAGTGACTTAATACAGGTTAACGATAATCAAAGGAACGGATACATTAGACTATAACAAGTTTTTTCTTCTTCTTCTTCTTCTTCTTCGTCTTCTTCTTCTTCTTCTTCGTACGCTGTCAGACGTCAACCTTTTCTTCTTCAAAATACAACCACCTACAAGAACAAGAGGGCATAGCTATTTTTAGTCAGAGAGTAATGAATACGTGGAATGCATTGCCACAAGAAGTAGTGGAGGCAGGGGCAATTAATGCATTTACAAATAGATTGGATGCGCATAGATGTTAGAGCAAGGTAATGTAAATGAAACTGGTTGTATACAGACTCTAGAGAGTCTTCTAAACCAGTATAAGGACGTTAAGTTCAGTTGTAGTTCACTAGTTCTAAGTGAACTACATGCAATGTAGAATTCTGGGACGTATAGAAATGATTGGACGCAACCCAACTAGCATGGGGGGGCTACAACAACTATCAAGATATTTTGTTTGAAGATACGTGTCACTTAGAGTGCCATTGTATAGGTCTGTCTTGGAGTTATGTCTCCCTTCACTACAATACTAGTTTGTCTGTCTTGGATGTATGTCTTCCTTCACTAAAATATTAGTTTGTCTGTCTTGGAGGTATGTCTCCCTTCACTAAAATACTAGTGTGTCTGTCTTGGAGGTATGTCTCCCTTCACTAAAATACTAGTTTGTCTGTATGTGACGTGGTCGCTGTACTTGAAGAATGGCTAGACCGTGGAGCAAGATGCACAAGGAGATCAGGCGCCGTAAATGTTTATTTAATGTCATCCTCATCAGTTCCATAACCTAGAAGGTCGTTTAGGCACCAGTATTGCAGTTTGTAGTACCAGCTTCCGCCATACAACAACGGTGTGTCTTGGGCCGCTATACGCCTGACGGCGCCCATCTCTCTCCAGGTTGCAATTCATTATAGTTGTGGCTAAATTTCATACAACAAAGCTGACCATGTCTTCAGCTAGGGCGAAGGGCCCCAATCTCGTGAAGTTCAGCCGTGTGAACTAGACCGTGAAATATGAGACATGTTTAAGCGTAGTGCTATTCATTTAGCCGATGTCATAGCAAGATAATCGAAAGGAAGAAAACACACAAAATGAACGAATTAACCAGTCCGAATGGAAAAAAACAACACATTTCCGTGAACACAAGTTGTAAGCCGTCGACTAGTGTGAATTCCCGACAAATCCTTGGTCTGGCGACATCTATAATAAACTAAAACAGCAGAGCAATGTAGAACCGCATCAGTTATGGCGCCATCTTTGCTGGTCTCTCATATATAAATCGTATTTACATATGTATTGGAGATATAGGGGAAGGGATAATGTAGGGATTGATGTGCTGGCCCATTGCCATGCAGCATAATCCAATTGTTTGTTGTCTATTTTTCTGGTCGTTTTCTTCTGATTGCATCCCTTAGAGGACGGAGAATATCAACGAACATTTCCTTGTTAACTGTTCGGCCTTCAGTAATGAAATCATGGTAGACAATACCCTGGGAATAAAAAATAAATTGCAACATAACTTTTCCTTTGCTCTTGTCCAAACAAAATGTTTGTGTCCGGGGAGATGTTGGAGATTTCCATGCAGAGGACTGACGTTTTGTCTGAGGATTGTGCCACTCAAACACTTGCGATTTCTTCATTGCGGTATCATATGCTTTGTTAAGTAATGGCTGTGTCTCTGAGGGTGACTTCTCAAACAAGACACATAATTTGACGTTTGTACGTTCTTCAATCAAGGACATTTTAAACCCCGACGATGCAACGATCACAACACACAAACTTCTGTAACTTCAGTTCGAGAGTATATATGAGGGTCACGTCCGCCATATCATTTCGTCAAGGTCACTACCAACTTATAAATATATATTCTCCATAACACCATCTTTTACTCAAACACGTGTCGACTATTCTGGGAACTTATTGAAGCTACGTATACTAGTAGGCAACCTTTACATATCTTCAATTTTGTGAGGGACACATATATTAGAGAGCAGCCTTGACAGACCGTCCGTCTTGTGGGGGACACATATATTAGAGAGCAGCCTTGACAGACCGTCCGTCTTGTGGGGGACACATATATTAGAGAGCAGCCTTGACAGACCGTCAGTCTTGTTGGGGGACACACATATTAGAGAGCAGCCCTGACAAACCGTCCGTCTGCAATTCGTAAGCAGCAGAACGAAGCTTCCAATAATTGGGAAATACGCAGAGCACCGTTTCATCACCACTGCAAGGTTACACCGTTACAATGCAATGTCTCGTCATTTCCAAGAACAGCACAGATAATATGATTCATGTAATCTCTGATAGTTTTGTGGCGTATGTGCTTAGATTATAAATGTGTTTAGATTATAAATGTGCTTAGATTATAAATGTGTTTAGATTATAAATGTGTTTAGATTATAAATGTGTTTAGATTATAAATGTGCGTACAATATACCGACAGTAAATGTGCTTAAACTGTGCATGTGCTTACAATATGTTTACAATACAGATCTGCTTACAATATGTTTACAATACAGATCTGCTTACAATATGTTTACAATACAGATCTGCTTACAATATGTTTACAATACAAATCTGCTTACAATATGTTTACAATACAGATCTGCTTACAATATGTTTACAATACAGATCTGCTTACAATATGTTTACAATACAGATCTGCTTACAATATGTTTACAATACAGATCTGCTTACAATATGTTTACAATACAAATCTGCTTACAATATGTTTACAATACAGATCTGCTTACAATATGTTTACAATACAGATCTGCTTACAATATGTTTACAATACAGATCTGCTTACAATTTGCTAAAATTGTGTGTATATAAATATATATGGGCATACAATTTAATTGTTTTTTAAATATAAATGTTGTGATAATATAAATGTGATTCAAATATAAATGCTCTTCAAATGTAAACGTGTTAAAATTGTAAACCTATTTAAATTATAAATTTTAAAATCCAAATGTCTTCAAAGTATAAATGACCTGAAAATATGAGAGAACTTAAAACATTATTGTGTTTAAATAATAAAGATATAATACATTGTGGGTTGAACTGTTGTTGTTTATAAATCTGTTTAGTTAAGTCGAATGTAATTTAAATGTTGCTGTGTATTTTTCTGTGTTTGAAATATAAATGTTTAAAAAATGTTTAAAATATAAATGTGACTTCTCCTGAACTCTTTAGTTCCCATTAGGAAATAACACAGAAGCAGAGCTGTGACAAAGTTTAAGATATAAATGTAAAAAAATATATATAAACTATTTGTGTTTAAATTGAAATCATTTTTTTTTTAAATCGTTAAATGATAAAAATCTGAAATGTTCCTGCTTTCAAATGGGGAAAAAAACAACATACTCTTCTTGTTTTTTGGGAGGCGTAATGAGAAAGGTCGGGCTAGAGTACATGGGACAACATCATTGCTGGGAAGTGGGACAAGAGAATGCTAGGCAGGTGGATGGAATAGCATTGAAGAGAATCAACAAACGTTGTGAACAACCAAGGGAGGGGGGGGGGGGGCGCTCACCTCACGTTTTATCAAGTCAGAGGGTAGGGGAAGGTTTGTTGGAGAGAGTGTAGGAGGTTTGTTGGAGAAAGTGTAGAAGACGGTTTGTTGGAGAGAGTTTAGGGGAAGGTTTGTTGGAGAGAGTGTAGGGGAAGGTTTGTTGGAGAGAGTGTAGGGGAAGGTTTGTTGGAGAGAGTGTAGGTTTGTTGGAGAGAGTGTAGGGGAAGGTTTGTTGGAGAGAGTGTAGGGAAAGGTTTTTTGGAGAGAGTGTAGGGGAAGGTTTGTTGGAGAGAGTGTAGGTTTGTTGGAGAGAGTGTAGGGGAAGGTTTGTTGGAGAGAGTGTAGGGAAAGGTTTGTTATAGAGAGTGTAAGAGGTTTGTTGGAGAAAGTGTAGAAGAAGGTTTGTTGGAGAGAGTGTAGGGGAAGGTTTGTTGGAGAGAGTGTAGGGGAAGGTTTGTTGGAGAGAGTGTAGGGTAAGGTTTGTTGGAGAGAGTGTAAGAGGTTTGTTGGAGAAAGTGTAGAAGAAGGTTTGTTGGAATGAGTGTAGGGGAAGGTTTGTTGGAGAGAGTGTAGGGGAAAGTTTGTTGGAGAGATTGTAGGAGAAGGTTTGTTGGAGAGAGTGTAGGAGAAGGTATGTTGGAAAAAGTGTAGGAGAAGGTTTGTTGGAGAGAGTGAAGGGGAAGGTTTGTTGGAGAGAGTGTAGGGGAAGGTTTGTTGGAGAGAGTGTAGGGGAAGGTTTGTTGGAGAGAGTGTAGGGGAAGGTTTGTTGGAGAGAGTGTAGGGGAAAGTTGGATGGAGAGAGTGTAAGGGAAGGTTTGTTGGAGAGAGTGTAGGGGAAGGTTTGTTGGAGAGAGTGTAGAAGAAGGTTTGTTGGAGAAAGTGTAGGAGAAGGTTTGTTGGAGAAAGTGTAGGAGAAGGTTTGTTAGAGAAAGTGTAGGAGAAGGTTTGTTGGAGAAAGTGTAGGAGAAGGTTTGTTGGAGAAAGTGTAGGAGAAGGTTTGTTGGAGAAAGTGTAGGAGAAGGTTTGTTAGAGAAAGTGTAGGAGAAGGTTTGTTAGAGAAAGTGTAGGAGAAGGTTTGTTGGAGAGAGTGTAGGAGAAGGTTTGTTGGAGAGAGTGTAGGAGAAGGTTTGTTGGAGAGAGTGTAGAAGGTTTGTTGGAGAGAGTGTAGGGGAAGGTTTGTTGGAGAGAGTGTAGAAGAAGGTTTGTTGAAGGGAGTGTAGGGAAAGGTTTGTTGGAGAGAGTGTAGGGGAAGGTTTGTTGGAGAGAGTGTAGGGGAAGGTTTGTTGGAGAGAGTGTAGGGGAAGGTTTGTTGGAGAGAGTGTAGGGGAAGTTTTGTTGGAGAGAGTGTAGGAGGTTTGTTTGAGACAGTGTAGAAGAAGGTTTGTTGGAGAGAGTGTAGGGGAAGGTTTGTTGGAGAGAGTGTAGGGGAAGGTTTGTTGGAGAGAGTGTATGAGGTTTGTTGGAGAAAGTGTAGAAGAAGGTTTGTTGGAGGGAGTGTAGGGGACGGTTTGTTGGAGAGAGTCTGGGAGAAGGTTTGTTGGAGAGAGTGAAGGGGAAGGTTTGTTGGAGAGAGTGTAGGGGAAGGTTTGTTGGAGAGAGTGTAGGGGACGGTTTGTTGGAGAGAGTGTAGGAGGTTTGTTGGAGAAAGTGTAGAAGAAAGTTTGTTGAAGGGAGTGTAGAAGAAGGTTTGTTGGAGAGAGTGTAGGGGAAGGTTTGTTGGAGAGAGTGTAGGAGGTTTGTTGGAGAAAGTGTAGAAGAAGGTTTGTTGGGGAGAATGTAGGAGGTTTGTTGGAAAGAGTGTAGGAGGTTTGTTGGAGAGAGTGTAGGAGAAGGTTTGTTAGAGAAAGTGCAGGAGAAGGTTTGTTGGAGAGAGTGTAGGAGAAGGTTTGTTGGAGAGAGTGTAGGAGAAGGTTTATTGGAGAGAGTGTAGAAGGTTTGTTTGAGAGAGTGTAGAAGGTTTGTTGGAGAGAGTGTAGGAGAAGGTTTGTGGGGGAGAGTGTAGGAGAAGGTTTGTTGGGCAGAAGGTTTGTTGGAGAGAGTGTAACAGAAGGTTCTTTGAGGAGAAGGTTTGTTGGAGAGAGTGTAGGAGAAGGTTTGTTAGGGAGAAGGTTTGTTGGAGAGAGTGTAGGAGAAAGTTTGTTGGAGGGAGTGTAAGAGAAGGTTTGTTGGAGTGAGTGTAGGAGAAGGTTTGTTGGAGTCAGAGTGTAGGAGAAGGTTTGTTGGAGTCAGAGTGTAGAAGGTTTGTTGGGGAGAAGGTTGTTTGGAGAGAGTGTAGGAGAAGGTTTGTTGGAGAGAGTGTAGGAGAAGGTTTGTTGGAGATAGTGTAGGAGAAGGTTTGTTGGAGAGAGTGTAGGAGAAGGTTTGTTGGAGGGAATGTAGGAGAAGGTTTGTTGGAGTCAGAGTGTAGGAGAAGGTTTTTTGGGGAGAATGTTTGTTGGAGAGAGTGTAGGAGAAGGTTTGTTGGGGAGAAGGTTTGTTGGAGAGAGTGTAGAAGAGGGTTTGTTGGGGAGAAGGTTTGTTGGAGAGAGTGTAGGAGAAAGTTTGTTGGAGAGAGTGTAGGAGAAGGTTTGTTGGAGAGAGTGTAGGAGAAGGTTTGTTGGAGTGAGTGTAGGAGAAGGTTTGTTGGGGAGAATGTTTGTTGGAGAGAGTGTAGGAGAAGGTTTGTTGGGGAGAAGGTTTGTTGGAGAGAGTGTAGGAGAAGGTTTGTTGGGGAGAAGGTTTGTTGGAGAGAGTGTAGGAGAAGGTTTGTTGGAGAGAGTGTAGGAGAAGGTTTGTTGGAGAGAGTGTAGGAGAAGGTTTGTTGGGGAGAAGGTTTGTTGGAGAGAGTGTAGGAGAAGGTTTGTTGGAGAGAGTGTAGGAGAAGGTTTTTTGGAGAGAGTGTTGGAGAAGGTTGGTTGGAGTCAGAGTGTAAGAGAAGGTTTGTTTGGAGAGAGTGTAGGAGAAGGTTTGTTGGAGTCAGAGTGTAGGAGAAGGTTTGTTGGAGAGAGTGTAGGAGAAGGTTTGTTGGAGTCAGTGTGTAGGAGAAGGTTTGTTGGAGTCAGAGTGTAGGAGAAGGTTTGTTGGAGAGAGTGTAGGAGAAGGTTTGTTTGAGAAAGTAGGTAATGAATAACAACAGCATAGAAGTGTGACGAGAGAGACTGTACCTCAGATCTTTGGACATAATTTGGCGTGAAAAGACAGGAGACAGGAAACAGGAGACAGGAGACAGGAGACAGGAGACAGGAAACAGTTTTGTCAGAAACTTCAAAGAAGACTAGTTGTGGACACGTACAGATTGGCAAGGGAATGTAGGTCAGCCAGCTAAATACACTTGACCTGTTGTCTTACAACCGGCTCAGTCAGCTAAATACACTTGACCTGTTGTCTTACAACCGGCTCAGTCAGCTAAATACACTTGACCTGTTGTCTTACAACCGGCTCAGCCAGCTAAATACACTTGACCTGTTGTCTTACAACCGGCTCAGTCAGCTAAATACACTTGACCTGTTGTCTTACAACCGGCTCAGTCAGCTAAATACACTTGACCTGTTGTCTTACAACCGGCTCAGTCGGCTAAATACACTTGACCTGTTGTCTTACAACCGGCTCAGTCGGCTAAATACACTTGACCTGTTGTCTTACAACCGGCTCAGTCAGCTAAATACACGTGATTTGTTGTCTTACAACCGGTTCAGTTAGACCGTATTTCCCAATAATATATTTAATCAAACCGAAAATTTGCAAATTTAAAAACAGTGTGAGGAAATTCAAATATAGGAGGATAGGAAGTCAGAGGAGGACTCATTGAGGGTATGATCCAACAACTGAAACACTCATATGAGAGGTACACCGCTGTCGACCAGACGTGGGTGATCCAACGACTGAAACACTCGTCTGAGAGGTACACCGCTGTCGACTAGACGTGGGTTATCCAACGACTGAAACACACGTCTGACAGGGACACCGCTGTCGACCAAACGTGGGTGATCCAACGACTGAAACACACGTCTGACAGGGACACCGCTGTCGACCAAACGTGGGTGATCCAACGACTGAAACACACGTCTAAGAGGTACACTTCTGATGATCATAGGTTCTCACGTGACATCAGTTTTTCTATAACTTGAGAGTAGCCGGCAAAGTGTCTTGTTTGTTTCTTCCGCAGAATGGTGTTGTTGAGTGCCAGCAGGAAGAGTGCCCGCGAGCAGAGTGTTCGAATCCCGTGTACAGGGACGGTGAATGTTGTCCTATCTGTCTGAGTGAGTACCCTCTTTAAGTTTGCAGTGCACAATGATTCATTGATTTGATTGATAGATGCTTTTGATATCCGGCAGACTGTACCAACTTATGGACTGGAGCACTGTGTAGATGAAAGAATGAATTGCTGGGATGATTGAATGTTGTACTTCAATCATTCATTCCAATCTCAAACGCCACAGATTTGTAATAAATACTTTCCCGGACCTTCGGACATGTACAACAGAATTCAGGATTATTCTAAAACTGCGTCCATCGATAAGTGAAAATGGTAATATAATTACTGAAAAAGGTGGACGAATTATTATAGTCGATCATGAAGACAAGACACGTGTTAAAGGTAAAGATATCGTTTAATAAGCAACAACAACAGTTACTATGGTTGCATCATGTGAAAACACAGTGAAACAAATTCATAAATGGGTAAGGTCAGATTCTACACCGAGACGAGAACACGAACGAAACGTACGTTCCGACCAATAGGTCTTCATCAGGAACAGCAAATAACAACAATAATTAACTAAGCACATCTTAGTTTCTTGCTTCTCTGGCGATCGTCATCAATTCGCCATTGAAAACACGCTCAACACCCGTATTGACTGTCCCCAGCAACATGGCATCAATATCGTGCACGCCATTTCTGGAATCCTCATCTCATACCGGCCTCCATCTCTTTGCCTGCCCCTTTCCTCTCTACCTAAATCACCTTTTGGTTTTTCCTCATCTGACCGCCACTGGCTTACCCGGTCTTTTCCCACTTCTCACGCCCTCCTGGCCACCACATCCCTTCTGTGTCTGTCATGTGGGTTCCTGTCCCGGTCTAGCAAGAAGTGACCTGACATTTTCTCAGATAAGTAAACCCTTTTTTCACCCTTATGTCTTGATGTCCCACATTATGTATTAACACCTTCTTCTTTGATTCGTTAGTTAAATACTGTTGTCCCCGATGAAGACCGTTTGGTCGTTCGTGGTTTCGTCTCGGTGCGGTATCTGACCATAACCATTTATGATTTTTTTCTCACTTTGTTTTTTTGCCGCCGCAGCCTCGCCTTATTTTAATTTAACTGTGGTTACAACGTTATTTTCATTGTTCGGATACGCCAGATGCACTTACATAGTTTAGAAAAAAGGTTACTTGCAACTACAGTCACCTCGCAGTATGCAGGCTAGGCTTTATAAATTGTATCCATAATAGAAACAATTCCATTGACTAAGATACAAGTATCTTAATCTTTCGGCCAGCGACATCTCTAATTAGGCTAATATCATCCCCGCAAATATCATCCCCATAAATATCATCGCCACAAATATCATCCCAGCAAATATCATTCCCGCAAATATCATCCCCGCAAATATCATCCTCTGAAATATCATCCCCGTAAATCTTCATGTTGTACAAAACACCCGTGCACAAATTAGCATTTCTCTTCTGTTTTTTTATTTTGTCTTGTCATCATAATCAAAGAATATCACATCCGTAGTGGAGTTATCGTATGAGATGAAAGCCTGGCCGTGTGCTGGGAGCGGGGGTGGGGTGGGGTGAACAACAATTCAGAACACACGTTATCAGCATATATATCAGTTGATGTAGTCACCATATTGGACTGGACTTAGTGGTTATGGTGTCATTTCAGCTGTTGTATCATTGATATACAGAGTAATTTTATCAGTTATGTCAGTGGTAAGCAGAGACATTTCTGCAGGGCTCGTGTACTGAGTGCTTCAGTATATATGAGGGTTCACGTAGTACGTAATGTCAGTAGATTTGAATGCCGAGGGACAAGTACCTTGAGCAGACACTTCATATATGCAGGCAATAGCTGTACAAGCCGTCAAGGAATATTATCTGTCAGTTAATATCACCTAACTATATTAAACACGTCATCCAATTGGCCAGGCGCTGTTTAGACTGACTGTTACTTGTCTACCTTAACATCAACGTATTCAAGCCACAGATAGAAAACTGATTCAACCATGAAATATCCGGTCCCCTTCTTGATGTGTTTTGTTTGATGTTTTGATGATCATAGACTGGTTTGATAAAGTTCACGTAAAAGTGATCAGACAGATTGAATTCTCAGCCCTCTAAACTATATTAATACCGGCAAAGAGCGCGCTGGAAATCAGAGCAGTTGCAAGAGTGCTTGTTCGTGCGGCGGTGTGTAAATGTGTGCCTGCGTGTGGTTATATACGTATGTCATAGGATTATTATTACTGAACGTGGGAGTGGGGGGGGGGGGGAGGAGGGAGGTCACAGTCCTTAAACATGAACTCGGTCGTGCGTGCGTATCACGCGATGACAACTTGGAGATGCGCGTCTGAACATGAAAGCAGTTTCTTATCTAGGTCACAACTTTACTATCAAACAGGCGCTGACTGTCTCAAGTTTCAGACTGATTGTGTTCAGCTGTGGCACTCTGTCACGTGGGTTTACTTTCCAAGTCATATTTTTTTTTTATAGATTGTTTACTGTTGTTGTTTTTTCAATAAACTGAAAATACCCCGCCTTGTTTTTGCCTTGCTCTGTGTAAAAAATGTCCCTCAACAAAGATATTATGTAGATAAGACCGTAGAATTTCGTACCATAAAGATAAAGATGTTTTCATTCGTGTTTATTTATAGAGTGTGAAAAAACCACCGATATGTATGGTCATATACCACGCTAAGACAACTAACCACCGATATGTATGGTCAAATACCGCGCTAAGACAACTAACCACCGATATGTATGGTCAAATACCACGCTAAGACAACTAACCACCGATATGTATGGTCATATACCACGCTAAGACAACTAACCACCGATATGTATGGTCAAATACCGCGCTAAGACAACTAACCACCGATATGTATGGTCAAATACCGCGCTAAGACAACTAACCACCGATATGTATGGCCATATACCACGCTAAGACAACTAACCACCGATATGTATGGTCATATACCACGCTAAGACAACTAACCACCGATATGTATAATCAAATACCGCGCTAAGACAACTAACCACCGATATGTATGGTCAAATACCGCGCTAAGACAACTAACCACCGATATGTATGGTCAAATACCACGCTAAGACAACTAACCACCGATATGTATGGTCAAATACCGCGCTAAGACAACTAACCACCGATATGTATGGTCAAATACCGCGCTAAGACAACAATATCAGCGAACCCTACGTTACGACTACAGTGCCTTCGCCAGGAACAGCAAAGAACTGGATAGCACATAATATATCGTCCCAGCCTGCGGGCAGAGGCCAGCCATCAAGTTTTCGCTTTTCCAGGCAAGGGTACGGCAGTTAGCTTCCATATCCTGCACGCTAGAGTCGACACAAGGCTAATTTCAATATCATGCACGCTAGAGTCCACACAAGGCTAGCTTCCATAACCTGCACGCTAGAGTCCACACAAGGCTAGCTTCCAAAACCTGCACGCTAGAGTCGACACAAGGTTAGCTTCCATAACCTGCACGCTAGAGTCGACACAAGGCTAGCTTCCATAACCTGCACACTAGAGTCGACACAAGGCTAGCTTCCATAACCTGCACGCTAGAGTCGACACAAGGCTAGCTTCCATAACCTGCACGCTAGAGTCGACACAAGGCTAGCTTCCATAACCTGCACGCTAGAGTCGACACAAGGCTAGCTTCCATAATCTGCACGCTAGAGTCGACACAAGGCTAGCTTCCATAACCTGCACGCTAGAGTCGACACAAGGCTAGCTTCCATAACCTGCACGCTAGAGTCGACACAAGGCTAGCTTCCATAGCCTGCACGTTAGAGCCGACACAGCTGTGGGCGCTAATTTATTCAATGTCTGCGATGTAAGAACCCACCAAAAGGAGAGATACAGTAAGGGAGATGTGCCGATAATTAGCGATATAAGAGGCCACCAAAAGGGGAGATACATTAGGGGAGATGTGCCGATAATTAGCTATGAAAGAACCCACCGAAAGGGGAGATACATTAGGGAAGATGTGCCGATAGTTAGCTATGAAAGAACCCACCGAAAGGGGAGATACATTAGGGAAGATGTGCCGATAGTTAGCTATGAAAGAACCCACCGAAAGGGGAGATACATTAGGGAAGATGTGCCGATAGTTAGCTATGAAAGAACCCACCGAAAGGGGAGATACATTAGGGAAGATATGCCGATAGTTAGCTATGAAAGAACCCACCGAAAAGGGAGATACATTAGGGAAGATGTGCCGACAGTTAGCGATGAAAGAACCCACCGCAACAGGAAATAAATTAGTGAGGATGTGCTAAGAAAACATGGGACAATCAACTGTTACAGATGCTATAAAATGGTGTCATTGTCCCACTGCCGCTGGTAATGAAGCGTGTGAGCCCTTTTTGTATGAGATCTTAGCTGTTTGTGAGGTCGGACGCAAAATTCTCCCCATTGCCCTCTTGCATAGCTCAACTGCAAGTTAGGTCCATATAATTATTCTGTGAACACTGAACTAGCATCTAATCAGCAGTCGTGGTATTCAAACAGACAAAGGGGGGACGGCGTGGCCTAGTGGTTAAGTGGCACGGCTCACGACCCGAAGGTGCTGGGTTCGATCCCCATCACAGCACCGGCCGTTACCCCGGGGAATCAAACCCTTAGAAAATGCAGGAGGAAGCAGACCCTTACATAAAATGCGGGCTGAAGTCGGATGCACTGGGTCGACAGGCGCAAAAATAAAAACTACAGTGTAACGCACACCACCTTGGGGAATAGAGAAATAAGGCGAACGTGAAAAAAAATTTTTTAAAAACAGACGAAGAAGGTACCTGATGCCAGGCAGCCAAATATTGATGGACTTCAATGTGGCCTATTGCTCTGGAGTACCATGTTCGACTAAAAGTTTAACTCAGGCCATCTCTCCATCCAATTGGGGGACGCCCGCCTGGAGGCTTAACGGGCCGGCTACACACAGAAATTTAGAAAAGAGATGAATTGCAGTCTGGGATTGTGGAATGGAGCCTTCCCGTTGGGCAATGGCTGAAAACAATTTAGGTTTTTAAAACCAAGTTGCATGAGCATACGGACGGACGCTTATCAAAAGTTCAAAACCATCAATTGGCTGGGAGTGAGAAATAATGTATAGCTGAGACACGCTTATCAAGTTCCAGACGGATTCTCTTTAGCTGTGACACTCTGTCACGTGTTTTTACTTTCCAAGTCATATTTATTTTTAATAGATTGTTTACTGTTGTTGTTTTTCAGTAAACTGAAAATAACCTACCTTGTTTTTGCCTTGCTCCGTGAAGAAAAATGTCCCTCAATAAATATTTTGGGGAGATAAGGCAGTCGAATTTCGTGTCATAAAAATATGTTCCTTTGTTTTCAGTCTTATCTATATCATAAAGATATGTTCCTTTATGTTTTCAGTCTTATCTATATCATAAAGATATGTTCCTTTATGTTTTCAGTCTTGTCTATTTATAGAGTGTAAAAAAACCACCGATATGTATGGCCATATACCGCGCTAAGACAACTAACCACCGATATGTATGACCATATACCGCGCTAAGACAACTAACCACCGATATGTATGGCCATATACCGCGCTAAGACAACTAACCACCGATATGTATGGCCATATACCGCGCTAAGACAACTAACCACCGATATGTATGACCATATACCGCGCTAAGACAACTAACCACCGATATGTATGGCCATATACCGCGCTAAGACAACTAACCACCGATATGTATGGCCATATACCGCGCTAAGACAACTAACCACCGATATGTATGGCCATATACCGCGCTAAGACAACTAACCACCGATATGTATGGCCATATACCGCGCTAAGACAACTAACCACCGATATGTATGGCCATATACCGCGCTAAGACAACTAACCACCGATATGTATGGCCATATACCGCGCTAAGACAACAAACCACCGATATGTATGGCCATATACCACGCTAAGACAACTAACCACCGATATGTATGGCCATATACCACGCTAAGACAACTAACCACCGATATGTATGGCCATATACCGCGCTAAGACAACTAACCACCGATATGTATGGCCATATACCGCGCTAAGACAACAAACCACCGATATATATGGCCATATACCACGCTAAGACAACTAACCACCGATATGTATGGCCATATACCGCGCTAAGACAACTAACCACCGATATGTATGGCCATATACCGCGCTAAGACAACTAACCACCGATATGTATGGCCATATACCGCGCTAAGACAACTAACCACCGATATGTATGGCCATATACCGCGCTAAGACAACTAACCACCGATATGTATGGCCATATACCGCGCTAAGACAACAAACCACCGATATGTATGGCCATATACCACGCTAAGACAACTAACCACCGATATGTATGGCCATATACCACGCTAAGACAACTAACCACCGATATGTATGGCCATATACCACGCTAAGACAACAACATCAGCGAACCCTGCGTTACGACTAAAAGGCCTTTACCAGGAATAACAAAGAACCAAAATATGAGCTGGCCATTCACATGTGAGAGGATGAATCGATCAAACAGAGATATCAACGCATAATAATGTACTTCACTTGATAACACATAGAATATCGTCCCGGCCTGGTGGCAGAGGCCAGATATCAAGTATTCCTGACCTGGGGACAGAGGCCAGATATCAAGTATTCCTGACCTGGGGACAGATGCCAGATATCAAGTATTCCTGACCTGGGGACAGATGCCAGATATCAAGTATTCCTGACCTGGGGACAGATGCCAGATATCAAATATTCCGGACCTGGGGACAGCGGCCAGATATCAAGTATTCCCGCTTTGTTGGCAGAGGGTAGATATCAAGTATTACTGGCCTGGGGACAGAGGCCAGATATCAAGTATTCCTGACCTGGGGACAGAGGCCAGATATCAAGTATTCCCGTTTTGTGGGCAGAGGCCAGATATCAAGTATTCCTGACCTGGTGGCAGAGGCCAGAAGTATTCCTGACCTGGGGACAGAGGCCAGATATCAGGTATTCCCGGCTTGTGGGCAGAGGCCAGATATCAAGTATTCCTGACCTGGGGACGGAGGCCAGATATCACGTATTCCCGGCTTGTGGGCATTGGCCAGATATCAAGTATTCCCCGCTTGTGATTAGAGGCCAGATATCAAGTATTCCTGGCTTGTGATCAGAGGCCAGATATCAAGTATTCCCGGCTTGTGATCAGAGGCCAGATATCAAGTATTCCCGGCTTGTGATCAGAGGCCAGATATCAAGTATTACCGGCTTGTGATCAGAGGCCAGATATCAAGTATTCGCTTTTCACGACAAGGGTACGGGTGTTAGCTCACATAGCCTGCACGCTAGAGCCGACACAGCCGTGCACGCTAATTTATTCAAATGTCTGCGATTAGGGGGGATATCCGGATAATTAGCGATATAAGACGTCATCTAAAGGGGAGATACATTATGGGAGATGTGCTGATAATTAGCGATGTAAGACTTCATCTAAACGGGAGATACATTGGGGGAGATGTGCTGATAATTAACGATGTAAGGCTTCATTTAAAGGGGAGATACATTAGGGGAGATGTGCTGATAATTAGCGATGTAAGAACCCACCTGAGCAGGAGATAAATTAGGGAGATGTGCTAAGAAAACACGAGAAAATCCACAGTTACAGGTGCTTTAAAATGATATTTTTGTCCCACTGCCGATGGTAAGAAGTGTATGAGCCCTTTTGTATGCGATCAACCTGTATGTCATCCATTATTTGTATTGAGATAGACTGAAGCCACACACATACATTCATTAAGAACTTGTGACAGGTGTGCCGAGTTATCAGCACGTATACAAGAACACGTCGTGACCAAAACATGTGTAGAGAATTCAGCTCTGGGAATTCATAATCTACAACCTGAATTATATCAAACACGAGAGAAAATTCTGGAAATCATTTTTGGTACCAGTAGGTCAAGATGCTGAGCAGTGCTTGAACTGCAGCGATCAATGACTCATAGATGACTGTCAAGGCTAGCGACTCAGAGCCGCCAAGACCCTTCTACACCTCCTCGCGGTGTTCCTGCATAACAGGCTGCAACAGGGAAGATTGGCTAAGGGGAAGAGTTCGAAGAGGGAAGGCTAACCCGGTACTAAAAAAATGGCTGTTGAAATCGGATGTGTCGGACACAAAGATGCAAATATCGCAGTCAAGCTGTAAACTACGACACAATTCAAACCGTTCTCTGCTACTTGCAATGCCCATTTCAGGGCTTGGTATGCGGGAGATTGAGAACGTTCAGGGCTTGGTAGCGGGAGATTGAGAACGTTCAGGGCTTGGTAGCGCGAGATTGAGAACGTTCAGGGTTTGGTAGCGGGAGATTGAGAACGTTCAGGGCTTGGTAGCGGGAGATTGAGAACGTTCAGGGCTTGGTAGCGGGAGATTGAGAACGTTCAGGGCTTGGTAGCGGGAGATTAAGAACGTTCAGGGCTTGGTAGCGGGAGATTGAGAACATTCAGGGCTTGGTAGCGAGAGATTGAGAACGAACGACGAAGAAGAAAAAAATAAGAAGGTGACATTCAACGACTCGTATCTGACTGCTTGAATCTTGGTCAGTGAATCATAACTGACCCTCTTTCGTATCCAAGTCGCGAACAGTCAGCATTCATGCAGCCTGAGAGACTTTGGATCGAAGAGGGCAGGTATACTCAGCCACAAACATGTCGTGCTGTAACCGGATTAATCTGGCCTGAAGGTATCAGATCTGGAAACCTCGGCGTAAACAACGTCACAGATCCATTTTAATACCAACGAACATCAAGACGAAAAAGAATGAATATTCTTTTCTCGTTATCTCGCTCCGTATAAAGCATTGAGTAACAACTACTTGACGGAAAGCGTGCTCAAAGAGCGTATGTGTGCTCTTCGCTGATAGTTTTTTGTTCCATATTGTTTGATACGATGTGGTTGCTAGTTCAACGCACAACGCTCTTCACTCGCTATTTATAACACGTTATTGTTACTATAAATACTCCAAAATAGCCCTCCCCTTTTCCCACGTCAGCAATGAGAAGAAAGACAGCCGTGAGAGTTTCTATAAAAAAGTTGTTGTGAGCCTTTTCCTCCCTGGGTTCCAGTCGAGAGGGCAATAATTATTTGTAAGAAGATTACAGTTATATAATTTGCTGATAACACACAAATAGTAAACTGTTCCTGTATTATTAATTCAAAATGAAGAATAACTACCACATGACCATTTGTGTACTGCACATATCACTTCATACGTGGTGGCATGATTGTTTATTCGGCCCTAGTAGCAAATATTTGGAACATTTATTTTGATGTATTTCTTGCATGCAGACGCAGAGAGTCTATATGCAGCAAAGAAATATTGCAATATTATTTTACTTAATGCTGCTAGTGTATTAATGAATATAAATACTGTCAATACTGGACAATCAATGTCTGCACCCTTTCAACACTGGACAATGCAATTTCTGCCCCCTTTCAACACTGGACAAAGCAATGTCTGCACCATTTCAACACTGGACAAAGCAATTTCTGCTCTCTTTCAACACTGGACAAAGAAATTTCTGGACGCTTTCAACAAAATGTATAAACTGCAGTAATATAACACCAATTAGAAAATTTAAATGATTGACTTACTGACTATAGAAACATGTTACAAATACGAACAGGGAATGGGCCATCTTTCACACAGCCATTTGAAATGTGGAACAAAAAAAGCATGAAACATGGCTGAGAAAGAAAGCAATTATCTTAGTGGAATAAGTTCAAGAAACAGTAGAGACTAAATAAGAAAATCTAGCAGACATGGCTAACGTCCAAGAGACAAGAAGGTTATATTACGTGGCAAATAGGAAAAGGAAATATTAAACGAGAATGAAAATAGTTTCCCCAAAAAGTCGAGACAATTGCAGTGTCAATTTGTAAGAAAGGCTGATTTACTTAACGTAGCATCAGTAAGACTTGACACTTGTCCAATTTGTAAGAAAGGCTGATTTACTTAACGTAGCATCAGTAAGACTTGACACTTGTCCAGACTGGACTGGGATACCTTAAACTGTCAATATCCCAATGACTTTGAAAAAACAGTGTTACTGGTCTTGGTTGTTCCTCCATTGTCATGATGAGGTGCGCGCGTATCGAACTGTCAGTAAAACCCTGGATAAACTCATCTTACAAGTTACTGTAGGTGACATGCATCCCCTCTGCTCCCTAACAAGACCAGCATCAAGGGAACGAGAGTAAAAAGAGTGTTGCCTGTGATGGAGCAGAAGGTTAATAACTTAATCAGATTTGACATTGATCCACAGATGAGCAATTTCCCGACTACCTAAAGTCAACACTGGGCAGAGACTGGTGCACATGGAAAGCATATCTTGGGCAGAATAACTGATGCATGATAAAACGTGGCGACATAATGCTGTCTTAAGACAGATGGATCAACTATATTAGGCAGGCACCAGGGTGGGGTTCATTTGAGCATGGATGGCGATACAAGACAGCAGTCTCGTGCAGGAGAGTGAAGATTGAAGTAATTCCTGTCGGTCCTGACATTTGGATCTGAGACTTCAGCAGCGTTTCAGATCGTGTGCTAGGGGACGGTGTGGTCTAGTGGTTAAGTGACACGGCTCACAAGCCGAAGGTGCTGGGTTCGCTCCCTAATCACAGCACCGGCCATTATCCGGTGGACACAAACCCTTAGAAAATGCAGAACGAAGCAGTCCCTTATATAAAATGGATGCCGATGTCGGATGCACTGGGCCGATAGGCGCAAAATAAAATAATAGTGCAACGCACACCGCCTTTGAGAATAGAGAAAATAAGGCGGACGCCAAAATAAAATAAAATCGGGCGCTGAAAGGTTAAGTATGTGCTGGTACATGCTGCATGGCAGGGTGGCAGGCGGGGTGGGCTTCAGCCCACAAGGTGCTGGTGCATACTGCATGACGAGGTGGCAGGCGGGGTGGCCTTCAGCTCCCAAGGTCGTGTCTACATACTGCATGACGAGATAGCAGACGGGGTGGCCTTCAACTCCCAAGATCGTGTCTACATACTGCATGACGGGATAGCAGACGGGGTGACCTTCAATTCCCAAGGTTGTGTGTGTGTTTAATGTCAAGGTCAAGCTGTGTTTGACAACAGCGACAGAGCAACCAGAACGAGCACATAAGACATTAAGAAGACAGACATATTGAAACCAGCATCGACCGCAACCCTCCTCTCCCCGCCCCCACCCTCCTCTCCCCGCCCCCACCCATGATTGTCTGTCCGACGATGGCTCTGCGATCAATAAATCTACAAGCCTCAGCGTTTGGAAGAAAACACCAGTCGAGCAGGGAGTTGCGCCTGATAGGAGACGTGTGGGAGGGAGTATGTTCAGCTAGTGGGCTACATGCAACTATCAGTATACACGCCTTAAGCTATCTCTAACAGAGTCAGAGCACCTATGGGTGTATCCGAACTGCAGTGATATCGGTTCTGACACAACATAATATACGCAAATTTATTTCGACAGCAAACTGCCACTACACTTGTCCATGTAATGTATGCCTGTCTTCCTCAGCAAACTGTTACTACAGCGGAAAGTACTACGACCATGGGGAGGGTGTTAGTCCTCAAGTCTGCGTCACGTGTATATGTGATGTAAGTACCTCGATATACAAGCATATATGTCATCTCAGTGTCAATATAACCGTGTCATTTGAGTGTCATCTCAATGTCCAGACAAACGTGTTATCTCAATGTCCAGACAAACGTGTTATCTCAGTGTCCAGACAAACGTGTTATCTCAGTGTCCAGACAAACGTGTTATCTCAGTGTCCAGACAAACGTGTTATCTCAGTGTCCAGACAAACGTGTCATCTCAGTGTCCAGACAAACGTGTCATCTCAGTGTCCAGACAAACGTGTCATCTCAATGTCCAGACAAACGTGTCTTCTCAATGTCCAGACAAACGTGTTATCTCAGTGTCCAGAGAAACGTGTTATCTCAGTGTCCAGACAAACGTGTTTTCTCAGTGTTCAGACAAACGTGTTATCTATGTGGCAAAAGGTCGCCAGATATCCTAGCGAATTTGTGCCAACCAGTGATTACAACATTGACCAGCTGTCAATCTACTGACACTAGAATATGTGTGACCTCATTATGTGCCTGATGCAGCATTAGAACTAACGAGTATCGATCTAGAGGGTGCGTCTCTGTCCTGATCTCTCTCGCGTTGAAGTTGTAAACTGTCGAGATTAGGGGCAACGACAGCTGAGAATCCTATCCAGGCCTCCAAGAATTAGTCTCGTATTTTCGAGATCATTTCGGCCATTACAGCAACGTATGGGATGTTCTGTAGTCCGAGCTAGACACCTTGCCCAGTGCACACACAGACAACGAGCTAACTGACCACATCTAAGGACTAGAAACCTTGCCCAGTGCACACACACACAGCCAGCTAACTGACTTCATCTAAAGATTAGAAACCTTGCCCAGTGCACACACACACAGACAGCCAGCTAACTGACTTCATCTAAGGACTAGAAACCTTGCCCAGTGCACACACAGACAGCCAGCTAACTGAGTTCATCTAATGACTAGAAACCTTGCCCAGTGCACACACAGACAGCCAGCTATCTGACCCCATCTAAGGAATAGAAACCTTGCCCAGTGCACACACACACACACATCCACCTGACCCCATCTAAGGACTAGAAACCTTGCTCAGTGCACACACAGACAGCTGACCTCATCTAAGGACTAGAAACCCTGCCCAGTGCACACACAGACAGACAGCTGACCTCATCTAAGGACTAGAAACCTTGCCCAGTGCACACACAGACAGCTGACCTCATCTAAGGACTAGAAACCTTGCCCAGTGCACACACACACACACACAGACAGCTAACTGACCTCATCTATGGACTAGAAACGTTGCCCAGTGCACACACAGACATCCAGCTGACCCCATATAAGGTCTAGAAACCTTGCCCACACAGACAGACAGCTAACTGACTTCATCTATAGACTAGAAACCTTGCCCAGTGCACACACACACACACATACAGCTAACTGACCTCATCTATGGATTAGAAACGTTGCCCAGTGCACACACATACACAGACAGCTAACTGACCTCATCTATGGACTAGAAACCTTGCCCAGTGCATACACAGACAGCCAGCTGACCTCATCTACTGACTAGAAACCCTGCCCAGTGCACACACAGACAGCAAGTGACCTCATCTAAGGAATAGAAACCTTTCCCAGTGTACACACACACACAGACAGCTAACTGACCTTATATATGGACTAGAAACCTTGCCCAGTGCGCACACACACACACACACACACACAGACAGCTAGCTGACCTCATCTCTAAGGACTAGAAACCTTGCCCAGTGCACACACAGACAGCCAGCTAACTGATCTCATCTATGGACTAGAAACCCTGCCCAGTGCACACACAGACAGCCAGCTAACTGACCTCAGCTATAGACTAGAAACCTTGCCCAGTGCACACATCCAGCCAGCTAACTGACCTCATCTAATGACTAGAAACCCTGCCCTTTGCACACACAGACAGCCAGCTGACCTCATCTAAGGACTAGAAACCCTGCCCTTTGCACACACAGACAGCCAGCTGACCTCATCTAAGGACTAGAAATCCTGCCCTTTGCACACACAGACAGCCAGCTGACCTCATCTAAGGACTAGAAACCTTGCCCAGTGCACACATCCAGCCAGCTAACTGACCTCATCTAAGGACTAGAAACCTTGCCCAGTACACACACAGACAGCCAATTAACTGACCTCATCTAAGGACTAGAAACCTTGCCCAGTGTACACACATATAGCCAACTAACTGATCTTATCTAAGGACTAGAAACCCTTCCCAGTACACACACAGACAGCCAGCTAACTGACTTCATCTAAGGACTAGAAACCTTGGCCAGTACACACACAGACATCCAGCTGACCTCATCTAAGGACTAGAAACTTTTCCCAGTGCACACACAGACAGCTAGCTGATCTCATCTAAGGACAAATTACCTGGCTCGGCTGGAGCAATGTGTCGCTGCTTTCGGTCACTCCTTGACCGCAGTTCGAAATGACTGATTTATTGGTCGTGATTTGTTCTTTAATAAAATCTAATTCACGAACTGATAATACCAACTGTGCCGGATAGTGCAGTCTAACCTTCATTTACTGCCTCACAACGCCAGCTTCACGTCACTTCCCATCACTGGTTATGATGCCAAGAATGGCCAGGCTGTCTAGGGAGCGGACCCTCATAAATCTGGGCGGAAAGGCTACTCGTTGTTGAGCCGGCTATTAAATGTTTCATATCCATCTTCCACAGACCTATTATCTTCTTGATGGGCGCGTTTCAGCGCGTTTCAGCAAGCTTTCAGACATTCAAACGTATATGATTGTGTTCCCTACACAGAAGACACAAGGCAACTGTTGTCATCTCAGTGGATTCCTAAACATCTTTCTTTTCAAAACCCGAACTGAATATGTCACGAAGTACAGTTATTTAGACACAAGTCAACCTTCTCGTTCATTAACTGTCATTAATTATTTTTATGGCTTCCAGAAGATTATCTGGCATTTATATGCGATGTTCAAATGTAACTTTGGTGGCGGAGTTTCAAACATGGCCTAGGCAGGCGCCATGTTTGCCGACGTAGGCTATTGAGGTCACTGTTCTGGTGAGGAAACAGAGAGTTCTGCGTTTATATGCTGGGCAACGTTAATAAACTCTCATATAACCACACAGGCTGTCAACATGTAACCACACAGGCTGTCAACATGTAACCACACAGGCTGTCAGCATGTAACCACACAGGCTGTCAGCATGTAACCACACAGGGTGTCAGCTAATGGAAGAGAACAACTACTCCACAATACTTTAGATGGTCGGTTGTAGGAGAAGTCCTGAATGGAACCAGAGTCAGAGATAAAATGTTCTAGAACTTTAGCTTCTCGGAATGATTACCAGTGCTACTCATACGGGCTGTCTGGATTCGAATCCCGCGAGTTTCTATAACTTTCTGAATTGTCTGTCTCTAAAGTACCAATCCCTACCAACTTCTGAGCGTTACCACCAACAATTCCAGCCATCAACAGCATACATGGGGAGTGCATGTAGCAGGAGAAAATATTCCTGGAAAGTAAAGTAACCCATAGCATTACTGCCGTAGGGGTGTGAGGTGTTAGCGGTCTCACATTGCTGCCGTAGGGGTGTGAGGTGTTAGCGATCTTACACTTCAAAGGCTCGGCTAAATGAGGGCGGTAGCCATCTTCTCTCCCTCGCCACTTTTATTTCCCGGACTGAATTGGTACCCATTTAAGGCTGGGTCGACCCGGCAGCCGTTGCGGTCTGAAAAAAAAGATTCCGCCTCAACTGGGGAATGAACCCAGGACCACTCAGATTCGAAGCCAGAGCGCTAGCGTGGCTTCTGTACGTGGGACACATGCCAGCTCTCTCTATCACCAACACCGTGTAAGGACACACAATAAAACACGAAGAATCGTGCATAGAGAAAGGTAGAGTGACCTGGAAATACGTCACAGTTAAACATTTGAAACAGTGGTTATAACTTAAGTTGGACAATGTCAGAACTTTTCTGTCCATCTTATGTGGAGTCTTCCGACTTTGAATTGCACAAGGCTCATTGACACGTAGTGCCTAACTACGCAAGCGATGAGACGTCACTCAGCGTTCATTTACAGGGGTGATTATACGGTTAATGTGGTGGTTAATCTGGTTATGCGATGGTTAGATGGTTAGAGGATTGATATGGTGGTTAGATGGTTGATGTGGTGGTTAGATGGTTGATGTGGTGGTTAGATGGTTGATGTGGTGGTTAGAGGGTTGATGTGATGGTTAGAGGGTTGATGTGATGATTGATGTGATGATTGATGTGATGGTTAGAGGGTTGATGTGATGATTGATGTGATGATTGATGTGATGGTTAGAGGGTTGATGTGATGATTGATGTGATGATTGATGTGATGGTTAGAGGGTTGATGTGATGATTGATGTGATGATTGATGTGATGGTTAGAGGGTTGATGTGATGATTGATGTGATGATTGATGTGATGGTTAGAGGGTTGATGTGATGATTGATGTGATGATTGATGTGATGGTTAGAGGGTTGATGTGATGATTGATGTGATGATTGATGTGATGGTTAGAGGGTTGATGTGATGGTTAGATGATTGATGTGATGATTGATGTGATGGTTAGATGATTGATGTGATGGTTAGATGATTGATGTGATGATTGATGTGATGATTGATGTGATGGTTAGATGATTGATGTGATGGTTGATTTGATGGTTACAAGAATGATGTTATGGAGGATGTGACGGTTAGACGGCTGATGCTATGGTTAATTCTGATGGTTAGAACTGATGGTTAAATCGAGGATATGATTGCCGCATATTTCAGTTGCAATACTGGCACAGCTGCTCAATCATTACTGAGGTTGGTCGTGCGCCACAACCCCTCAACCTCATACCTCTTTCTGTGTAATCTTTATCCATAAATTCACAGCTAGAAAATCTTCGATCAGTGCACGTTCCTGAACTGATTATTTCATTCCCCCTCCCCCCGCCCTTGTTTTTGTCCAATTCCTAGAACGGGCGGATGGCGTGCCAACAACAAGACCCAGAAAAAACGTGTCCAAAGCTAGACTGTCCAAAGTCGGAACGGATAGAGATCCACGGAAAGTGTTGTCCTGTATGTAAAGGTAAGCCGACCATAAGCAGACACGATAGACAGACAGAGAGTTGGAGGTCAATTGTATCAACTACATATGACAGTTTAATCATGGAAACCATGAAAACTGATAAATAGTTTTCTTTATAAAATAACGGTTCATTAATGCACATTGAGGAAGGGGGAGGTGGTCCATATTACGTATATGCTAGCAACAAGTAAATATAACCAAAAACTTTTGTCGGTACAAGCTTTCATTTACACACATGGGTGTGTGTAAAGGGGGGGGGGGGAGGAGAAATGGGGAAGTTATGTTGGAGTGTCGTTTTGATAGATTGACAGGACGCACTAGAAAATGCTGTTTACACAATTTCAGAACTCTGGGTTATGGGGAAGTTGGTTTAAATAGAAGTCCAGGACAACGGTCTTGTCAAGATCCACAACAGCTGGTGAAAAGGTTTAAAATCTGACTGGTTCGTCTTTCTACTTTAGTGAAGCATAGGCCCTTTCACGGCTCTGGTCAAGCATAGGGCCTTTCACGGCTCTGGTCAAACATAGGGCCGTTTATGGCTCTGGTCAAACATAGGGCCCTTCACGGCTCTGGACAAGCGTAGGGCCTTTTATGGCTCTGGTCAAGCTTAGGTCTGACCACTTCACAGCTCTAGTCACAAATAGGACTGACCACTTCACAGCCCTAGTCACACATAGGACTGACCACTTCACGGCTCTGGTCACACATAGGACTGACCACTTCACAGATGTAGTCACACATAGGACTGACCACTTCACGGCTCTGGTCACACATAGGACTGACCACTTCACGGCTCTGGTCACACATAGGACTGACCACTTCACGGCTCTGGTCACACATAGGACTGACCACTTCACAGATGTAGTCACACATAGGACTGACCACTTCACGGCTCTGGTCACACATAGGACTGACCACTTCACGGCTCTGGTCACACATAGGACTGACCACTTCACGGCTCTAGTCACACATAGGATTCATTCTTTCACGACTCTAGTCAAGCTTAGGAGTGACCACTCCCCTTGCTCTTTCACAAGAAGTCTGTTGTATCAGAGTATTTGACAACCCAAACTACCTGGGAGTCACATTTGATCGGCGCATGACATGGAAAAGTCAGATCGACAGAAACCGAATGAGAGCCAGAGAAAGAATGTCAATCATGAGGAAACTTGCTGGCACAAGCTGGGGAGCAGACGAAAGTATACTAAAGAAACTGTACACTGGAAGAGTGAGGCCAGTTCTCGAGTATGGCATTGCGGCATGGACAACAGCAGCGAAGGCGAACTTTGATAAAATTAGCAAACTCCAAAACCAAGCCATGAGAGTTATATCAGGAGGCATGAAGTCAACGCCAATTATAGAACTGGAAAATATTACAAATCTGCAATTCATGACCGACAGAAGCGACTGCAAAGCCCAGCAGCAAGCAGAGAAACGCAGAAGACTGACAGACCATCTAATGCATAAGAGACTACATAATTATGGAAATGGGAAACTAAAGCGGAGAAACTTTGCAGAAATAGCCAAAGCAAAGACGAGCGAAGACCCTATGAACGCATTAATAACACCAAAGCCCATCCCTACTGTACGCAAACCTACCTGGAGGCAGCATATATTTCCAGAGGTGGTAGAAAATATACCAGGTATTGGAAACAAGAACAGCCAGACTGAAAAAGAAAGAAGATACATAACCCTGAGGTACATAACAAAAAACTACCCAAGCATGGACTGGACCCATGCATACACCGACGGTTCTGTAACAAACACAACACAGAACGGAGGGGCAGGGGTATTCCTGAGCTTGCCAAATGGTAGAAAAACAACACGGTCAGTGGCAACTGGAAAATACTCTAGCAATTTCAGAACGGAGGCAGAGGCACTGCGGGCTGCAGTAGAATAAATGGTGACATACAAAAGAAATGAAAGCCATATAGTCCTGTTTACAGATGCCCTGGCAGTAGTCACAGCACTAAAAAGCCAGAAAAATACTGAACTTAATGATTTAAGAGCATTACTTTGTCAACTATGCCAGCAGTCCGCACCAAAAAGAGTAGTGGTACAGTGGGTTCCATCCCACTGTAACATCCAAGGCAACGAGGAGGCAGACAGACTGGCAAAAGAAGGTGCAAGACTACCACAACCAGATACTAGTGTGCCATACGAAGAGTCAAAACGGCTTATTAGAGCTAGATACATGACCAAATGGGAAACCGAACATACTGGCTACACCAAAAACGATGCCTATTATCAGTTGAACAGAAGAGAGCAGGTCGTGGTCTTCAGACTTCGCACAGGCCACAATAGACTGAGGTACCCCCTATTCAATAAATTGAAGATAGGTGGCACCGACGAATGCACGTGCGGTACTGGGAAAATGACCGCTGAAAATCTGCTGCAAAATCTGCCCGACATACAAGGATCAGAGAAAGCAGATGTGGCCATCACCAGTGGCAACACTATACAAGCTCTTTGGCAGCGTCGACAGCCTCAGGATGACCGCTGCTTTTTTCGAAAAAATACAGGTTGACGTCTGACAGCGTACGAAGAAGAAGAAGAAGTACCAGAGTATTTGCAATGGTATCATATAATGCTGATGCCAGGTACATGCACAGTCCTCTTTTGTAATACCGTATCACATAATTGGAAGGTTACAATTGTCCTATTAAGCAGACACCACCTGAGTGATGCATCATATTGCAACAAATAACAGTTATTCTCAAACTATAGATTACCATGAAATATCTATAGTCGCCGAGGAGTTCGTCCATCTCTATGGTCACCAAGGAGCTTGCCCATTTCTATAGTCACCAAAAAAAAGCGTCCATTTATGTGGTCCCCAAGTCAAGCGTCCATTTATGTGGTCACCAAGTCAAGCGTCCATTTATGTGGTCCCCAAGTCAAGCGTCCATTTATCTGGTCACCAAGTCAAGCGTCCATTTATGCGGTCACCAAGTCAAGCGTCCATTTATCTGGTCACCAAGTCAAGCGTCCATTTATGTGGTCACCAAGTCAAGCGTCCATTTATGTGGTCCCCAAGTCAAGCGTCCATTTATGTGGTCACCAAGTCAAGCGTCCATTTATGTGGTCCCCAAGTCAAGCGCCCATTTATGTGGTCACCATGGTAAGCGTCCATTTATGTGGTCACCATGGCAAGCGTCCATTTATGTGGTCACCATGGCAAGCGCCCATTTATGTGGTCACCATGGTAAGCGTCCATTTATGTGGTCACCATGGCAAGCGTCCATTTATGTGGTCACCATGGCAAGCGCCCATTTATGTGGTCACCATGGCAAGCGTCCATTTATGTGGTCACCATGGCAAGTGTCCATTTATGTGGTCACCATGGCAAGCGTCCATTTATGTGGTCACCATGGCAAGCGCCCATTTATGTGGTAATCATGATATCATTTCTATGGCGACAATGAAATCCTTTTTTGCAATCACCATAGATTGCGTTCGTTTCTATGGTTATGGTTTTCAAGAAGTGCGTCTATCTCTATAGCCACTATATCAATCGTCCATTTTTAGGGTCACAAAGGAGTGCATCCATTTCTTGAGTAACAATGAAATGTGTTTATCTCTCTGGCTATCAGTGGTCAAACAGTCCTGAGTACTGTCACTTACCACCATGTTCCCTTAGACATAACATTGACATATTTGCATTTCACTTTTTTCTAGGCACAGATTTCTGTTCACTGGGCCACACGTGTCACTCAAACGCCTCTTGCATCAACCTGGCTACTAAGTTCGCGTGTCAGTGCCACGCAGGCTTCGAAGGGGACGGTCATTATTGTGAAGGTAAGGGTTGTATGTGATTGTTGTACTGTAATAACCATCATAATGGCAGAAATTAACTATTTTATGCTGCTAGCGCTAATGATGATGATGATGATGCCAGTGTTGCAGCTGCTGACGTCCATTAAGGTAACAAATGTCGTTCTGGCATTACGGTCATCAACATCCCCGTGCTTGTTCGCTACAGGAGCAGCATGAGCAGTTGCACCTCTCAGGGAGTCTGTTTTAAGACAATATATGTGCTTATATAGGTGATTTATGTTGTGTTTTATGGTACATGATGAGCTTACCCTCTTCATGCACAACCCTCCTGAGACACTTAATTGACGTTTGTAGAGGACTGTAATAAGCTAGTGTTTCCTTCTCATACCGGGATTCCAGGATTCACACAGTGGTCTTAAAGGTATGTAGACAGATATACCTGTGATGATACTAATGATGGTGTGGCAACTAGGGGTGATGTGGCATCTAGTGGTGATGTGGTATCTAAAGGTGGTGTGGCATCTAATGGTGATGTGGCATATAATGGTGATGTGGTATATAATGGCTATTTGCAGAAGGCTTTTGTTACATCAATAATCCGGCAGTGATGAGCCACACGCCGGGGTAACCAACAACAGATATCAGAGTTTAGAAACACGGGTAGCTCCATTCTCTGATTGTAACTAAACGATGAGTGATGAAGTCTGCGATGAAGTGAATGTTTCATATGAGATGTGGTCATGAGCGAGCGACGAAGTGAATGTTTCAAATGAGATGTGGTCATTAGCGAGGCGTTCTAGTCTTGCGCCCCAAACCACGTAATGTCCATGTCCGTGAACTTATCCATTCTGTGTTGTGTACACCTTCTTTGTGTCCTCCTCTGTCTGTTCTAGTCTCTCTGTCTGTTATAGTCACTATGTCTGTTCTAGTCTCTGTCTGTTATAGTCACTCTGTCTGTTCTAGTCTCTCTGCCTGTTCTAGTCTCTCTGTCTGTTCTAGTCTCTCTGTCTGTTCTAGTCTCTCTGTCTACATGTCACAGGTACCTCGATTAAAGTGTATGATCTTTCGTACAATTCCCTTAACCTGGTGTCCATGTTCTGCACCGACAACATAGAGTAGGTATGACTATCAGTTTGAGCACTTGAGAAGCTTGTGTTATAGAAGCTTATATTGACTTTGTCTTCTCTGAATGTCTGTGTTTATTGTCTTAGTCTTAGTTGACCTGAACTCCTACAGGACGACCACTAATGTGCACGTCCCAGCTCTGGAATGAGCTGGGTGTGTCCGGGGGAGGATTTTCTGCTTATCGAGCCAGACTCTATCTGCTAATCGAGCCAGACTCTATCTGCTTATCGAGCTAGACTCTATCTGCTTATCGAGCCAGACTCTATCTGCTTATCGAGCCAGACTCTATCTGCTTATCGAGCCAGACTCTATCTGCTTATCGAGCCAGACTCTATCTGCTTATCGAGCCAGACTCTATCTGCTTATCGAGCCAGACCCTATCTGCTTATCGAGCCAGACTCTATCTGCTTATCGAGCCAGACTCTATCTGCTTATCGAGCCAGACTCTATCTGCTTATCGAGCCAGACTCTATCTGCTTATCGAGCCAGACTCTATCTGCTTATCGAGCCAGACTCTATCTAAGTGGATAGAAAGAAATACAGGATAATAGAAAGTGGATAGAAAGAAATACAGGAAAATAGAAAGTGGATAGAAAGAAATACAGGATAATAGAAAGTGGATAGAAAGAAATACAGGATAATAGAAAGTGGATAGAAAGAAATACAAGATAATAGAAAGTGGATAGAAAGAAATACAAGATAATAGAAAGAAATACAAGATAGATAATAGAAAGTGGATAGAAAGAAATACAGGATAATAGAAAGTGGATAGAAAGAAATACAAGATAATAGAAAGCAAGAGAGCAAGAAACGCCGCATGTAATATGCAGGAAGAAATATATGAACTATCAAACTAAACACATCTGGTTCAGTTCTAGGATGACGGTACATCACAATTAGCGACATCTTCCTGAGCACCTTCATTGAATCACTGAGGACCCACACATGAGTACCACTCATTGTTTCAGGCCATCGCCTTCGTAACATCCATGATCTCCATGGTCAGACTGTTTGGGGTTACCGCAAAGGCCCCAGACTCCTCCTTGATCGTTCTCCCACTACTCTGAGCCGTGAAGGGCCATGCGCTTCTCAACCCACGGATGACGGATCCGTCTGTATAGGTAATGACATCACCATCTGTGGAATTTTCACTGATCAAAACGTTAACCTCAAACATCACATCAACCGGATTCAACTGAACACCCGCTCTGTCAAGTGGGACAATCACACGGAAAGTCTGCAGGAAATCATCAGGTAATTTCATCCATTTTTGGCCATGCGTTGTGTCTTCCAATGCACACGCCCTTTGCACAACCGCCTCAACCTGTCCCATCCACGATTGTCCTCCTACAAATATTGTGCCTTTCGTCTTCCGCAAACCTTCATGCAACGGATGCTCTTCATACGCGTTGATGTGGAGGTGAGCTCGAGCCTGACACACCTGCCGTCTAAACCCCACAGTTGGCAGGTCCAACAGAAACCTCATGGCAGTTATGGTCGTGTCTCTTGTACAACCTGACACATCTGCCGTCTAAACCCCACAGTTGGGAGATCCAACAGAAACCTCATGGCAGTTATTCTCGTGTCTCTTGTACAACAGAGAATGATTCTCATTGCCTCATTCTGAATCTTATCCAGTCTTTCCAGCAGCGTCTTGCCAGGCATGAGAATTGCCAGGGCATATTCTATTACGGAAAGAACTAACCCCTGAGATAACACCAGTAAAAGTCTCTGTTCGCAGTGAACCTCATCCATCAGCCTCATCACCGCGATCTTTACGGGCTCAGATAATGATGTGACCGACATGTTCTTTGAACCGCAAACTTCTGTCGAAAAGTATACCCAAATGTTTGTATGTGTGGGATCTGTCTACTTGTTACCCGGGTAACCAAAACAGCGGTAACGATGTGTGGACGATATGATTGTTCAGGGAGAACCATGTCACCACAGACTTTGTCGGATTAATCAATGCCCCAGATTGTCGGATTAATCAATGCTCCAGATTGTCGGATTAATCAATGCCCCAGATTGCCGGATTAATCAATGCCCCAGATTGTCGGATTAATCAATGCTGCAGATTGTCGGATTAATCAATACCCCAGATTTTCGGATTAATCAATGCTGCAGATTGTCGGATTAATCAATTCCCCAGATTTTTCGGATTAATCAATGCCCCAGATTGTCGGATTAATCAATGCCCCAGATTGTCGGATTAATAAATTCTGCAGATTGTCGGATTAATCAATGCCTCAGATTGTCGGATTAATCAATGCCCCAAATTGTCGGATTAATCAATGCTCCAGATTGTCAGATTAATCAATACCCCTGATTGTCGGATTAATCAATACCCCAGATTGTCGGATTAATCAATACCCCAGATTGTCGGATTAATCAATGTTCCAGATTGTCGGATTAATCAATGCCTCAGATTGTCAGATTAATCAATGCTCCAGATTGTCGGATTAATGAATGCTCCAGATTGTCGGATTAATCAATGCCTCAGATTGTCGGATTAATCAATGTTCCAGATTGTCGGATTAATCAATGCCCCAGATTGTCAGATTAATCAATGCTCCAGATTGTCGGATTAATCAATGTTCCAGATTGTCGGATTAATCAATGCCCCAGATTGTCGGATTAATCAATGCCCCAGATTGTCGAATTTATCAATGCCCCAGATTGTCAGATTAATCAATGCCCCAGATTGTCAGATTAATCAATGTTCCAGATTGTCGGATTAATCAATGCCTCAGATTGTCGGATTAATCAATGCACCAGATTGTCGGATTAATCAATGCTCCAGATTGTCGGATTAATCAATGCCCCAGATTGTTGGATTAATCAATGCCCCAGATTGTCGGATTAATCAATGCCCCAGGTTGTCGGATTAATCAATGCCTCAGATTGTCTGATTAATCAATGCCCCAGATTGTCGGATTAATCAATGCCCCAGATTGTCGGTTTAATCAATGCCCCAGATTGTCGGTTTAATCAATGCCCCAGATTGTCGGATTAATCAATGCTCCAGATTATCGGAGTAATCAATGCCCCAGATTCTCTACACCATTCAGCAATGTGGTTGAGCTCTACTTTCAGCTCCCCTGCGATCTGCTCCCGCCGACTCCCGGGACGGTAAACCAGGACATCGTCGTCTGCGTAAGACGGAAGGTGATACAGGTTGCGCGCGGCGCCAGTGCTTGGAGTCTGTAGGGCAGTCACTTTTGTAGAGAGTTACCTTCATACTCGTTCTGGGACATGCAAGTATCGAAGGGAACGAGAGAGCTGATAAGTTGGCGGGTACAGCTATAGTGGAGAACAGGAGATCAATGGACCGAGCTGATAAATTGGCGAGTACAGCTATAGTGGAGGGCGAGAGGTCAATGGACCGAGCTGATAGGTTGGTGAGTTCAGCTATAGTGGAGGGCGGGAGCTCAATGGACCGAGCCGATATCCTAAATGCCGTTAGGGACATTGGCTGGAAGAAATATTCGAAAGTTGATCAAGAGCTACATCCTTGGCGTGACTGGTTGAATTAGGTGTGAAACGAGGGGCGGCGAGGAAGGAACACCACACGGGGGTCCAACGACGTTTGGTTAACCAGCACATGACCGGAAAGGTCAGTCATCACGTGCTGGCAGACAGGATGAGATCTGAACGTGTCAGTCATTACGTGCTGGCAGACAGGATGAGATCTGAGCGCGTCAGTCATCACGTGCTGGCAGACAGGATGAGATCTGAGCGAGTCAGTCATCACGTGCTGGCAGACAGGATGAGATCTGAGCGCGTCGGTCATCACGTGCTGGCAGACAGGATGAGATCTGAGCGTGTCAGTCACTACGTGCTGGCAGACAGGATGAGATCTGAGCACGTCAGTCATCAAGTGCTGGCAGACAGGATGAGATCTGAGCGCGTCAGTCATCACGTGCTGGCAGACAGGATGAGATCTGAGCGAGTCAGTCATCACGTGCTGGCAGACAGGATGAGATCTGAGCGCGTCAGTCATCACGTACTGGCAGCACTGAGGATGAGATCTGAGCGCGTATGCCCTTGACCCGAGTGCGATGAAGATGATCCGACCACTATCTAGAGACATCTTGCTTGGAGATAAGGACAACAGAAGGGCGGAGTATAAGTGAACTGTTTATGTTCGGTAGTAGAGACAATAAGCTCTCAGTACGTACAAGGCCAAGGAAGGCACTCTCAGATCAGAAGTGAGGAAAGAGAGCAATATCAGTTACATTGAAAAGGAAAGCAAGCGGCATTGACACATTAAATATAGAAACGAAAGAGAATGTATAAAGCAGAACATGAATACACGTGCCAGAGTAAGACTTGAATGATGTGGGAGAAGATTGCTATCGACATGAACACACGTGTCAGGTTGCAAGAAGACAAGAGCAAGAGGACGTTGGAGACCATTGGCAGTCGACTTTCGGTATGAAGATTGCTATTGATATTTCTCTGATCTGAACTGAAGCCAGCATGAGGTGAAAGACTGACAAGTGAATCATTTCCAACAGACGTCTTTGTGCTAAACCTGGCCACGTTTGATCCTTACCCTGGACATGACCTAGTGCTCTACCGGAAGTCTTGTGCCCCACTTCCGGCTAATTTCACCTTGCGCGTTTTTTTACAAATCTGCAGGTCACATTTCAAGTTTCATTTCTCGACACAGACTCCATCCTTCCTCGCCCTAGATACTTGACCGATTTCATCCCTTTCTGTTTCTGTCTTCGACCTTCCATCCTCTTTCACGTCCCTGTCTACCCGTGTAAAGAGAATGAAACAGCAAAATGAAACAGCATGAATCACATTTTACTTTGTCCTATGAGAGATTCACAAAAAAACATTCAGCTCAATTTAGCTTCCAATATTTTCTGTCTCGCCACATCTCAAGTTCTTCCAGTTGAAATTGGCGAAACAAGTGATATGATGCCACTGTTTCTCCTTGTGTTCCGATGCACATATCTGTATTGTTCACTTCTCGTGACATTTTTCTGAGTATTTTCCTGCATGGATCTTGGTGGTATGTCGTTTTATTTGACTTGTCCCTTACTGACCAAGACTTGTTACCGACTTGCTTCCACTAAACATGGCTAGTTCCAAAATGTGGCCTTTAGTACGCATTTCCTTTCGTCTATAGACTTGCCCTTTCAAGAGACACGACCTGTTATTACAACTTGCCTTTCAGTAGAGAATACTCGTCATTGAATGCTTGCCTTACTAGACTTGTCACTTCAATCAGGCCTCTCACTTGACAATACTTATCTCTATGGACATACACATCGTAAAACAGGATTTGTCATTATTGATATGTCCCTCGATAAACATCAGCAGCAGACGATTGTGAAATGGATGATTTTTATAACACCTTGCAAGAAGCGATGGAAAAAGTTGAAACAAGAGACATCTTGGTCATCATTGGAGATTTCAATGCGAAAGTCGGAGAGGAAAAAGCCGAAGAGGAGAGAAGTGTTCGAGGACCTTTTGGTTTGGGACACAGAAATGAGCGAGGAGAAAAACTGGTTGAATTCTGCACGGAAAACAACCTCTCCATTGCCAACACCTTCTTCAAACAACATCCACGAAGACTGTACACGTGGACCTCCCCGGAAGGCAACAGCAGAAACCAAATAGACTACATCCTAGTGCAACAAAGATGGAGATCAAATGTGCTGGCGACAAAAACACTGCCAGGAGCAGACTGCGATACGAACCACGAATTACTGTTTGCAGTTTTCCAAACAAGACTATGCGGGATCTACAAAGCTTGCCAGCCAATACGCTTCGATGTATCAGCGATACCTACTGAATACAACATTAAAGTAGAAAACAAATTTGAGGCGTTGCTTGCTATACAGGAAGAGATGACATCTGAGGAGTTGACATCGTACGCAAGGGAGATTTTGATCTCGACAGCAAAAGAAATGATTCCAAAGATATTGCACAAGACACAGAGCTATATAACAGACGAAACACAGAAACTCATTGCAGAAAGGCAACAATTAAAACAAATGGGAAGTAAGGGGACCAACACAGCATATAAAAACTGCGCAAGAAAAGTTAGAAGAGAAATAAGAAAAGATAAAAGAAGATACATAGTAGAAACATGTAAGGATATAGAAAACCTACAACAACAAGGCAAAGAAAGAGATGCATTCAAAGCAATAAGAACACTGACAATAGAGTTCCGTCCGGTTCTACGTGTCATAAATGACAAAGAGGATAACACATTAACAGAAACCAAAGACATACTGAACAGATGGAGACAGTGCTGCAGAACCATGTATGGAGACAGCGCAAAGCGCTCAGTTACAATCCTACCAAAGGATGAGAAAGAACCTGAACCAACATTGGAAGAAGTACGCTCTGCAATTAAAAGCCTGAAAAAGGGAAAGTCCCCAGGATGCGATGATATCCCAGCAGAGCTAATACAAGCAGGAGGAGAGGCATGTGCTCGAGTCTACCAAAAACTGTGTAAACAGATATGGCACAGTGCAGAGTGGCCAGAAGCATGGAGGAAATCAATTTATATTCCCCTCCCCAAAAAAGGCAACCTGAAGCTGTGCACGAACTACCGAACTATCGCGCTGATCAGCCATGCTAGCAAGATACTCTTGCGAATCCTATTAAGAAGGATAGAGAAAAGGTTTGAATCTGAAATTCACGTAGTTCAGGCAGGTCTTAGGAAAGACAGAGGGACCCGGGACCACATATTCAATTTAAGGAATATCTATGAAAAATGTACAGAGTTTAATGAAGACCTGTACACATGTTTCATTGATTACACTAAGGCCTTCGACACGGTAAAACATCAAAATCTGTGGAGAATCATGAAGGAAATGGGGTTTCTTTTGCATATAGTCCATCTCATTGAAACATTATACCAAGATCAACAAGCCGCTGGCCGAGTATCTGGGCAAACAACAGATTAGTTTGCAGTACAAAAGGGAGTCCGACAGGGATGTATACTCTCACCTTATCTGTACAACATATATGCGGAATGTATAATGAGAAATGTGCGAGAAGATGAGAACATTGAAAGTTTCGACCCATTTACGATTGGGGGGTACGAGATTCCAGAGTTACGATACGCAGATGACACAGTGATACTATCAAGAGCTAGAGAAGCTACTTTCAGCCGTTAATGGACATAGTAAAGATCAAACTCTGTTCATAAACATAAACAAAACAAAGATAATGACCACCGAAAAACACAATGTCAGCATAAATTTACAGTGGGTGGTGAGGAAATAGACCAGGTTACACATTTTGAATATCTGGGCTCCAGAATCGACAAAAATGGTGACTGCTCGAAAGAAATCAGAAGAAGACTAGCTATGGCAATGCAGAGACTGAACAGCCTGAAGAAATTATGGCAGGGCACCAACAAAACGATAAAAGTAAAAGTCTTGAGAGCCTGTGTTTTTCCTGTGGCAGCTTATAGCTGTGAAGCATGGACGATTACCAAAACTTCTAGACAAAGAATCGAATCCTTCGAGTCAAAATGTTACAGAAAGATCCTCAGAATACCCTGGACAGAGAAAAAAATAAATGTAGACATTCGGCAAGAGTTGAGCATAGAGGAGAACTGGTTTATCAATTCCATTTTGGCTAGAAAATGCAAATACTTTGGTCACATCAAGAGACACAATGGTCTTGAGAGAACGGTGATGGAAGGTATGGTGCCAGGCAAAAGAGGAAGGGGTAGACCAAGAAGACGATGGCACCAAGATATCCAGGAGTGCCTGAGTATGACAGTGGCGGAAGCTGGAGTTTTGGCAAGGGAACGAGTTTCTTTCAGACAGACTGTGATGGGAGCGACGTTCTACAAAGGACATGCTACATGAGAGTCCCTCGATAAACATGTGATGTCACTCTGGTCAAGTCCTTTACTTGATAAAACATACCTCCTGAACGTTAAGCGGTGCGGGTGTCCCATATGGCTCGGTCTCTCTCAGCAGAAGGGTATCCCCGTTTGCTGAGAGCATCGAACGATCACTGTAGCTCCAGCGATAAACACAGAGATCTCCAGAACAATTGACATCATGAACCGACCGTCACAACTCGAATTCGAACCCCGACCGTCTGAATACGAGGTAAACGGCTTGACCACTTCGCCACATTGAAGAAGACGTCACAATAGACTTGTCCTCCACTGGACACGGCTAGCTCAAAGACTTGTCCTCTACTAGACACGACTAGTTCAAAGACTTTGTCCTTCAGCAGACAGCACGTGTTGCTTCTAGACTATCCATACACTAGACATGATTTGTACAAATATAAAGATTTTCCACTGTAGACTTTCTCTTTCACTAGACAAGACTTGTCATTGTAGACTTTCTGTTTCACTGGTCATTGTAGACTTTCTGTTTCACTGGATAAAACTTGTCAGTGTAGACTTTTTCTTTCACTGGACAGGACTTGTCTCTACTAGACATGACATGTTAGTGTATGCTTTCTCTTCAGTCAACAAATTTTAATCTACACACCATAAACATCCTACCCTGTCAACATGTTGCACACAGAAACCCACATACGACGCTCCTACCCTGTCAACATGTTGCACACAGAAACTCACATACGACGCTCCTACCCTGTCAACATGTTGCACACAGAAACCCGCATACGACGCTCCTACCCTGTCAACATGTTGCATACAGAAACCCACATACGACGCTCCTACCCTGTCAACATGTTGCACACAGAAACCCGCATACGACGCTCCTACCCTGTCAACATGTTGCACACAGAAACCCGCATACGACGCTCCTACCCTGTCAACATGTTGCAGACAGAAACCCGCATACGACGCTCCTACCCTGTCAACATGTTGCACACAGAAACCCACATACGATGCTCCTACCCTGTCAACATGTTGCACACAGAAACCCACATACGACGCTCCTACTCTGTCAACATGTTGCACACAGAAACCCACATACGTTGCTCCTACTCTGTCAACATGTTGCACACGGAAACCCACATACGACGCTCCTACCCTGTTAACATGTTGCACACAGAAACCCACATACGACGCTCCTACCCTGTTAACATGTTGCACACAGAAACCCACATACGACGCTCCTACTCTGTTAACATGTTGCACACAGAAACCCACATACGACGCTCCTACCCTGTTAACATGTTGCACACAGAAACCCACATACGATGTTCCTACCCTGTCAACATGTTGCACCTAAAAACCCTAAGCGACGGTCACTGTATGCCTAATGTTTGAGTATACCTTCTTGGACAATACAATCCCCAACCTGGAGACATCCAAGGGTCAGACAAGGGAAAGCCAAATAATATACTCGCAGAGTCCCATTGTGAATGGTGTATTATGCGGCTAAGGAGGGTTGTAGATGAGCTTAGCACTCTCTTTGTGTAACTTAAACTGCTGCAGAATCTTACACAATTACACTAATTCTAAATGACAGTGGCCCCTTGAGGCTGAGGATGTACAGAATAGACAAGAGAGCGACAGGAAAAAATGTAGGTAAGCTAGCTTAAGGCACGAACGTGGAATCCGGTGAGACAAACAGCCCATGGACAATGGTAGGCCTGTTGATAAATCAACAGGTGAGTGAGGAACACACGTGAAACAGCGTGGAGAGAGGAACACAGGTGAAACAGCGTGGGGAGAGGAACACAGGTGAAACAGCGTGGGGAGAGGAACACAGGTGAAACAGCGTGGAGAGAGGAACAAGTGAGTGGATGATAATAAAACTACAAATAAAGAATAATCTTGAACAATGAACAAGTAAAATACAAAGAACATACTAAGTTAAAGCGATTTATAAAAAAAACAAACTATGTAAGACACGTGAACTCTTTGTGAATTTCAAAAAATGTGAAATAGGCAATAGTTGTGAGAAATAGAGGCATACAGGGAAATGAAGAATTACATGGAGTGAGAGATGCATAGAATAAATTATGGAGTGAAAGAGACAAGATAGGATCCGAAATATAAATCAGTGTATTAAGATGTAGGAGGGTCAAGAGGTCTTGACCTGGGTGTACTGACCGATTTTCATGGGCAAATCCAGTTGCCTGCCCTCGGGCAATAAATGCATCAATGTATTCCTGTCCAGGAAACATCCCGTCTCTCTATCTCCCATCTTTATTTATATGTCCATAGTGTGACATTCTCGTGTAACCACAGCCCATATCATCGCATCTGCTGAGACTTGATTTTATTTAACGATCGTCTTCTGGTTTTTGTTCCATTATTTCACATTGTTCTACAACAGCATGTTCATGTACCACAGCCTAGCGAATGCCTCGTATGTCCTTTAGTGCCATCTGCCCGTTATGCAGTTAATGCATTGTGTCCGCCATTAAGTGAAAGATGGAATGTGTCAGTGGCTACTCAAGTAAAGCATAGATAATTCACCGGAAGACAACAACCCACATATCCACAACATTTCTTGTTCCACGAGAACCTAAGTCGGGAGCGGGAGACAACATATCCATCGTGACGATGGTATGTTATATGTGTCTTATACATTCCTACTGTAAGGCCCGAAACTAAATGTCTGTTTTCTGTTTATGCTGTCCATTCTACCTTCTCTGTTTGAGCTATCGCCCTATTTGTGTTGTCCAACTATTGACACCTTTCAAGCTTGTTTGAAAGTAGAGTTCATTGTGTGACAATGGTTCGTTCAGCAATCAAGCCAAGAACATTCTTCTGAAACGGGTCTCAGGTATTTCGTTATCAGAACACGCAGATATCAGATATGAGATGTGTTACACTGGCGTGTGGGTGCTGCATAATGCTGCGCAGCTATCAAACAGCGCTTGTTACTTGCTTGTTTCTTCCAGCTATCAAACAACGCTTGTTACTCGCTTGTTTCTTCCATCTTTCAAACAGCGCTTGTTACTTGCTGGTATTTTCCAGCTATCAAACAACGCTTGTTACTCGCTTGTTTCTTCCATCTTTCAAACAGCGCTTGTTACTTGCTTGTTTCTTCCAGCTATCAAACAACGATTGTTACTCGCTTGTTTCTTCCATCTTTCAAACAGCGCTTGTTACTTGCTTGTTTCTTCCATCTTTCAAACAGCGCTTGTTACTTGCTTGTTTCTTCCAGCTATCAAACATATCCTTTAATGTCTTCGCTGCTTCCAGCTATCAAACAACGCTTGTTACTTGCTTGTTTCTTCCAGCTATCAAACAGCGCTTGTTACTTGCTTGTTTCTTCCAGCTATCAAACAGCGCTTGTTACTCGCTTGTTTCTTCCATCTTTCAAACAGCGCTTGTTACTTGCTTGTTTCTTCCAGCTATCAAACAACGCTTGACACTCGCTGGTTTCTTCCATCTTTCAAACAGCGCTTGTTACTTGCTTGTTTCTTCCAGCTATCAAACAACGCTTGTTACTCGCTTGTTTCTTCCATCTTTCAAACAGCGCTTGTTACTTGCTTGTTTCTTCCAGCTATCAAACAGCGCTTGTTACTCGCTTGTTTCTTCCATCTTTCAAACAGCGCTTGTTACTTGCTTGTTTCTTCCAGCTATCAAACAACGCTTGTTACTCGCTTGTTTCTTCCATCTTTCAAACAGCGCTTGTTACTCGCTTGTTTCTTCCATCTTTCAAACAGCGCTTGTTACTTGCTTGTTTCTTCCAGCTATCAAACAACGCTTGACACTCGCTGGTTTCTTCCAGCTATCAAACATATCCTTTAATGTCTTCGCTGCTTCTAGCTATCAACACTCATATTGTTTCTCTGGCACTTGCATCTATAAAAAAAAGAATCGTTTGTTAGAGAGATGTCTGTTAGCGAGCTGTCTGTTAGAGAAGTGTCTGTCCGTTAAAAGATCGTCCGCCAGAGAGTTTTCCGTTAGAGAATCGTCCGTTAGTGAGTTGTCTGTTTGAGAGTCAAGGGAACTATCTACTATTGCTTTCAGTTCTATTTGTCTCCCTTTCCTTGACAGACTATAACAACGTCTGGACAACTTATATAGCCTCTTCCATTTTGAGCGCACTACCTGCATTTATTCTCACAATTCTGGGATCTCGAGTTTGCCTTACAAGATGTGGCTGCCAGAATCATGCACAGAATTCCTTAGTCGTGATTGACGACAGTTAAAGGAGGGCATATAACCTGCTATTTCCTCATTAGTTAGGGGTCTCGAGGTTCGCACGGGGAAACGAGACGTCTATAGCAAATGCGAAACGAGACTTGACTAAAGTCAGCGAACGAACGAGGCTTGTCTAAAGTAAAATTGAGACAAGACTTGACTAAAGTAAAAGTTAGACGAGACTTGACTAAAGTAAAAGGGAGACGAGACTTGACTAAAGTAAAGAGGTTACGAGGCTTGACTAAAGTAAAAGGGAGACGAGGCTTGACTGAGGTTAGGTTGCAATCAGGGAAACGATGACTAAAGTAAAATTACAGTATGAGAAACGATGACTAAAGTCAGGTTACAGTATGAGAAACGATGACTAAAGTCAGGTGACAGTATGAGAAACGATGACTAAAGTCAAGTTACAGTATGAGAAACGATGACTAAAGTCAGGTTACAGTATGAGAAACGATGACTAAAGTCAGGTTACAGTATGAGAAACGATGACTAAAGTCAGGTTACAGTATGAGAAACGATGACTAAAGTCAAGTTACAGTATGAGAAACGATGACTAAAGCCAAGTTACAGTATGAGAAACGATGACTAAAGTCAGGTTACAGTACGAGAAACTATGACTAAAGTCAGGTTACAGTATGAGAAACGATGACTAAAGTCAGGTTACAGTATGAGAAACGATGACTAAAGTCAGGTTACAGTATGAGAAACGATGACTAAAGTCAGGTTACAGTATGAGAAACGATGACTAAAGTCAGGTTACAGTATGAGAAACGATGACTAAAGTCAGGTGACAGTATGAGAAACGATGACTAAAGTCAAGTTACAGTATGAGAAACGATGACTAAAGTCAGGTTACAGTATGAGAAACGATGACTAAAGTCAGGTTACAGTATGAGAAACGAAGACTAAAGTCAGGTTACAGTATGAGAAACGATGACTAATGTCAGGTTACAGTATGAGAAACGATGACTAAAGTCAAGTTACAGTATGAGAAACGATGACTAAAGTCAGGTTACAGTATGAGAAACGATGACTAAAGTCAAGTTACAGTATGAGAAACGATGACTAAAGTCAGGTTACAGTATGAGAAACGATGACTAAAGTCAAGTTACAGTATGAGAAACGATGACTAAAGTCAGGTTACAGTATGAGAAACGATGACTAAAGTCAGGTTACAGTATGAGCAACAAGATGACTGAAGTTAGGTTACAGTCATTCTCTATTCGACTATTCCCCATTTCCTGGACCTTTTCGTAACGAATGTTATGACTGTAGGAGGAGGCGGTGTTCTTATGGTTGTCGGAGAGGGAGTTTAGTTCGATGTTGTCTCGGAATGTCCCTGACTAACACTTACTGCCGTTACAAATGTAAATCTTGACCCGCTCCCGTCCATTATCCACTGCCACAGATCTATCTATAAGCTCGAAAAATGCACCCGAATTTCGAGATCAAGTTTGTCGGTAGAAGACAACAAACAATGGTGAAGAACATGCCCCGCCCACACTTTTTAGAAGGTGTCTAGCAGAATATATCGTCTTTGGGAGTGAGTCATCGGCTGGGGAAGACTGAGTCATCGGCCGGAGGAGACTGAGTCATCGGCTGGGGAAGACTGAGTCATCGGCTGGGGAAGACTGAGTCATCGGCTGGGGAAGACTGAGTCATCGGCTGGGGAAGACTGAGTCATCGGCTGGGGAAGACTGAGTCATCGGCTGGGGAAGACTGAGTCATCGGCCGGAGGACACTATGTCATCGGCTGGGGAAGACTGACTTCGGCGCTGGGTCACTACACACCGATACTTGCCAGGTGTTTGAGAATATTAATCGCACCTGAACTCTTTTGTTGATGGCGGGAAAAATAACTGGACTGGGGACATGAGCAGTGGAGTCATGGGCAAATAGGGCAACATGACTGAACTGGGGACATGAGCAGTGGAGTCATGGATAAATAGGGTAACATGACTTAACTGGGGACATGAGCAGTGGAGTCATGGGCAAATAGGGCAGAATGACTGAACTGGGGACATGAGCAGTGGAGTCATGAGCAAATAGGGCAGAATGACTGAACTGGGGACATGAACAGTGGAGTCATGAGCAAATAGGGCAGAATGACTGAACTGGGGACATGAGCAGTGGAGTCATGAGCAAATAGGGCAGAATGGCTGAACTTGGGACATGAGCAGGGGAGTCATGGGTAAATAGGGCAACGTGACTGAACGGGGGACATGAGCAGTGGAGTCATGGGCAAATAGGGCAACGTGACTGAACGGGGGACATGAGCAGTGGAGTCATGGGCAAATAGGGCAGAATGGCTGAACTTGGGACATGAGCAGGGGAGTCATGGGTAAATAGGGCAACGTGACTGAACGGGGGACATGAGCAGTGGAGTCATGGGCAAATAGGGCAACGTGACTGAACAGGGGACATGAGCAGTGGAGTCATGGGCAAATAGGGCAACATGACTGAACGGGGGACATGAGCAGTGGAGTCATGGGCAAATAGGGCAACGTGACTGAACGGGGGACATGAGCAGTGGAGTCATGGGCAAATAGGGCAACATGACTGAACACAATAAGCCTAACCCGGGCTAATCTCACCTGTCAACAACACGCGGGACAAGGGCTAATCTCACATGTACACAACACGCGGGACAAGGACTAATCTCACTTGTACACAACACGCGGGACGAGGGCTAATCTCACCTGTAAACAACACGCGGGACAAGGGCTAATCTCACGTGTACACACACACGGGACAAGGGCTAATCTCACGTGTACACATAAACGGGACAAAGGCTAATCTCACGTGTACACATAAACGGGACAAGGGCTAATCTCACGTGTACACACAAACGGGACAAGGGCTAATCTCACGTGTACACATAAACGGGACAAGGGCTAATCTCACGTGTACACACAAACGGGACAAGGGCTAATCTATCATATACACAACAAGCGAGACACAGACTAATCTCACCTGTAAACATAGCATTCATAGTTTCCCTCTTAGGTGTAATAATCTTCATAGTTTCCCTCTTAGATGTAATAATCTTCATAGTTTGCCTCTTAGATGTAATAATCTTCATAGTTTGCCTCTTAGATGTAATAATCTTCATAGTTTCCCTCTTAGATGTAATAATCTTCATAGTTTGCCTCTTAGATGTAATAATCTTCATAGTTTGCCTCTTAGATGTAATAATCTTCATAGTTTCCCTCTTAGATGTAATAATCTTCATAGTTTGCCTCTTAGGTGTAATAATCTTCATAGTTTGCCTCTTAGATGTAATAATCTTCATAGTTTGCCTCTTAGATGTAATAATCTTCATAGTTTGCCTCTACTAATTTTCGAAGTTTTCCTCTTTCGTGTGGTAATCTTGATAGCTTCATTCTAAGACGCGCAAAACTTCATATTTTGTATCTTGCATAGGCCGAGAACCTAAAAGCGTTTATATGATGATGATGCTGTCTGGCCCCGTCAGCGTAAGTTAACCATGGGTCGTCTGCAAAGAGTAGCTCGCCTAATGCTTTTTATGTTGAATTGCACCTCTGGCTTACCAATTTGGCTGGGTATTATGATGATGCGGTCCGTGTACAAGTTGAACAACAGTGGTGAAAGCGGACTTTCCAAACGTGCTATTTGCTTATTTCAAAATCATTTGTGAATAGGAGTTTTTCTTATAACAGATTTACTCCAGTAACGCAATGATGCCAACATTATCCAATCGGTACACTTGTATTTCATAGACTTGTAATATCGCTCACAAAGTTTCTCTATCGATGCTATCAAAAACTTTCTCCTCACCGATAAATGATTGGTTTAAATACGTGTGCAATTCTATTGTACTTTGAGTTATTTGTCTTAATAAATCCAACGCATTTAAGATTGAACGTCCTCTTCTTTGTTCTGTAATTTTGACAGACACTTATCCTGTTTGACCAGGTAGTGTTATGTTTCCTGTTTGACTAGGTAGTGTTATGTTTCCTGTTTGACTAGGTAGTGTTATGTTTCCTGTTTGACTAGGTAGTGTTATGTTTCCTGTTTGACTAGGTAGTGTTATGTTTCCTGTTTTACTATGTAGTGTTATGTTTCCTGTTTGACCGGGTAGTGTTATGTTTCCTGTTTGACTAGGTAGTGTTATGTTTCCTGTTTGACTATGTAGTGTTATGTTTCCTGTTTGACCGGGTAGTGTTATGTTTCCTGTTTGACTAGGTAGTGTTGTGTTTCCTGTTTGACTAGGTAGTGTTATGTTTCCTGTTTGACCAGGTAGTGTTTTGTTTCCTGTTTGACTAGGTAGTGTTATGTTTCCTGTTTGACCAGGTAGTGTTATGTTTCCTGTTTGACTAGGTAGTGTTATGTTTCCTGCTTGACCAGGTAGTGTTATGTTTCCTGTTTGATTAGGTAGTGTTGTGTTTCCTGTTTGACTAGGTAGTGTTATGTTTCCTGTTTGACTAGGTAGTGTTGTTTCCTGTTTTGCCAGGTAGTGTTATTCCTCTGTATTTATCACAGTTTCCTTTACTTCCTGCAACTTGTCAAAATCCACCTTTTTTTGTGAGCTCAAGTTCGCCAGTAGAAGAAAAAACAGGAGGAAGAAAATTCCCCGCCCACGTGCGTTCTGTCTGTCACTTTGTGAAGGTGTCTGGAAGCACACCGGAAGTTGTTGTACCTGGGTGAGTCATCGGCTGGAGGAGACCGACTTCTTTGCTGAATAAGCACAAATCATTTCACAGACTTGGATACCTGTAGTTCTTGTGGTTTGGAATGTTCAGGTGTTGGGAAGAAAGAATTAGGTCTGAACTTCTTTGGTGATGTCGGGGAACATGACCAGACAGGGAACACGGGCAGGTGAGGAACATAACCAGGCAAGGAACACGAGCATGTGGGGAACATGACGGGACAGGGAACACGGGCAGGTGGGGAACACGGAAAAGGTGGGGGACATGGGCAGGTGAGGAACATGGGCAGATGGGGAACATGACGGGACAGGAAATATGGGCAGGTGGGGAACATGGGCAGGTGGGGAACATGGGCAGGTGGGGAACATGACGGGACAGGGAACATGGGCAGGTGGGGAACATGGGCAGGTGGGGAACATGGGCAGGTGGGGAACATGGGCAGGTGGGGAACATGACGGGACAGGGAACATGGGCAGGTGGGGAACACGGGCAGGTGGGGAACATGATGGGACAGGGAACATGGGCAGGTGGGGAACATGACGGGACAGGTAACACGGGCAGGTGGGGAACATGACGGGACAGGGAACATGGGCAGGTGGGGAACATGGGCAGATGGGGAACATGACGGGACAGGGAACATGGGCAGGTGGGGAACATAGGCAGGTGGGGAACATGACGGGACAGGGAACATGGGCAGGTGGGGAACATAGGCAGGTGGGGAACATGACGGGACAGGGAACATGGGCAGGTGGGGAACACGGGAAAGTGGGGAACACGGGAAGGTGGGGAACATGACGGGACAGGGAACATGGGCAGGGGGGGAACATGGGCAGGTGGGGAACATGACGGGACATTGAACACGGGCAGGTGGGGAACACGGGAATGTGGGGAACATGACCAGACAGGGAACACGGGCAGGTGGGGAACACGGGGAGGTGGGGAACATAACCAGACAGGGAACACGGACAGGTGGGGAACATGACCAGACAGGGAACACGGGCAAGTGGGGAACATGACCAGACAGGGAACACGGGCAGGTGGGGAAGATGATCAGGCAAGGAACACGGGCAGGTGGGGAACATGACCAGACAGGGAACACGGGCAGGTGGGGAACATGACCAGACAGGGAACACGGGCAGGTGGGGAACATGACCAGACAGGGAACACGGGCAGGTGGGGAACATGACCAGACAGGGAACACGGGCAGGTGGGGAACATGACCAGACAGGGAACACGGGCAGGTGGGGAACACGGGCAGGTGGGGAACATGACCAGACAGGGAACACGGGCAGGTGGGGAACACGGGCAGGTGGGGAACATGACCAGGTGCAGAAACGACATTCTTGGCCAGATTTTTACAATTGACGAGAACCTCGTGTCACGTGCAGAAATCACAATAAGTTGATTGGGTAGCTGGGACAGGATTTGGGTCAGGCTTCTCAAAGGCCGCTCGGTCGCGAGGTAGTTTCATGCTAAATGACGACACTGTCCTTGTACAATCGAAGCAGTGCCACCTAGCGGAACCGAGTTGAAGGAGGGTGCACATGTCTAAGAGGGTGGAGAGGTCTGGGAGGGTGGACATGTCTAAGAGGGTGGAGATGTCTGGGAGGGTGGAGAGGTTTGGGAGGGTGGACATGTCTAAGAGGGTGGACAGGTCTGTGAGGGTGGAAAGGTCTGGGAGGAACTATCCCCAGGCTCTGACTCAAGTTTAATCATATCGGCTTATGTGTTGCAGGATTCGCCCTAGTGGTTAGTAGAGCAAGATCGTACGCCTACGAGAAGCAATCACATTTTAAAAATGATTGTTGAAGTCAGATGCATTTGTTTGTTCAGGCGCAAAAGTACAACACAAACCATGCACCCCGCCCGCCTCACCCCCCCCCCCCCCCTCCACCCAATCCCTCTCAACCCAAAAAAAACTAAACAAAAACAGCAACCAACCCCACCCCCGAATACAGTACAACCTCCCTATCTCCCAACAAAAGAAAAATTTAATCAGCAAGACGGACATTGTGGCTGGGACAGGTGACCAACGACTTCTATGCTGCAGGTTTTCATGCACTGATAAGGCGACGAGATAAGTGTGTTGGTTTAGATTATGTTTAGAAATAAGGAACAATATCAGTGCAATAATAAATAAATGGTTGTCAAGTTAGTATCTCATTTATTTGTGTTTCATTTTTTAATTATTAATATCCACATTTCCTATTTAGTGATTTGCTCAGGTATTTTAGAAATACATAAGGATTTGTTTTATTTTTTTCCTCAGATATCGATGAATGTCAGACAACTGGGGGACGACATGGCCACCATTGTAATGGTAACAGCGTGTGTGTGAACATACCTGGTTCCTACCGCTGTGACTGTGACAAGGGACACAACCGACTGGACACCTACGAGTGTACACATAACTCAGGGTCAAGTCAAGGCCTGTCGTGTCAGCTCCTCATGATGCTAGTGTTTATTCTGTCCCTCTCACGAGTGCAGGGACACTAGCATCCGGAGCGTGTCGACCCACTCAGAAGTCGCCTAGAACAGTCTTACGTTCATGCTACTAATTCAGGGATACTCTCGTTCATAATTCCAACCAAGTGTTATCTCTTTTTATGTCATCGTTTTATTGATTGTGATTGTACTAACTACCACCATCTTGGCATCATGCTCGTGTGCTTCCACCTGGTCCTCAACCGTCCAGAAAACCCAGAACCAGCTTGAGGGTTAGGAGAATCTTCATTGTGTTTTGTTTCTGAGATTTGGTGTAACGTAATGTGACGAAATGGGGTTTGATGTAACGAGCTAATGTTGGATGTGACGAACTGATGTTTGTTTAACGAGCTAATGTTGGATGTGACGAACTGATGTTTGTTTAACGAACTAATGTTGGATGTGACGAACTGAGGTTTGTGCAACGAGCTAATGTTGGATGTGACTGAGGTTTGTGTAACGAAATGGAGTTTGGTGTTTTAAATTCAGGATATATGTGACAAATGGTGGTGCAATATTGTGACATGAGGTTCGTTGCTACATCCATGTTTGTAGAGACACATTGTCCTGCGATGTGACACTCTTAGACGGAGTTTAGGTAGGAGCTGACCTGGACACCACAGATGCTACTAGTCATCAGTAACCGCACGGTGCCTGAAAAACTGCAGCTGTTGGCTGGTGTTGGTGCTGTCGATCGAGTTGATGGAAGAGGGAAATGTTGGATGCTGCGAAAGCCAAGACGCTCTGGTGAGATAGTTGTGTAACTGCACGCACAATGTGTTGTCACAAGGTGAGTGTCAAAGCCACCCATATAGTGATAAAGGCACTATGCTTAATCCATTTTCTCAGTACCCACAGAAGGTAGCGGAAGTAGTTCACCCAAATTCTGATGACGTTCGCGAACATTATTTCTGTGCCATTCGTTATGAACATGGAGATTCGGCTCTGACCACGCTACTTTCCCAACCTAATAGATGTCACAATTCCGCTGCTTTGCGGGAGACCTGTTTGCGGGAAAGGCTTTGGAGGTAAACCCTGAGGACAAATCTGCATCCTTAGCTATCTTCAGACGTCTCGATAATTTTCTCGCCACTGTTAGAAGGTAGCTCGCGACGAGAGAGTGAGGCTGACAAGAAAGCAGCGTAAGTCACCCATGTCAAAGACAAGAAAGACTGTCCACACCGCTGAACAGAGAGAGTGGTCATCACCACATGTCATGGACACCACCATATTTCATTGCACACATCTACAAAGAGTGATCATCACCACCTGTCATGGACAACACCATATTTCATTGCACACATCTACAAAGAGTGGTCATCACCACATGGCATGGACAACACCATATTTCATTGCGCACATCTAAAAGAACACAGTTGAGTCTTTTATTTTTAATTCTTAAAATTATTGTTCAAAAGTTGTGAAGTTCTTAGATTTAGTTTGGTGCAAACAAACTACTATATAGTTTCTGGGAGCATGTTAGGACCATTTTATGACCAGATGGACATAAATGTATTTGTAAAGTATATATGGGGAGACGGCTAGGCATCTGCTACTTCATAAGTAGATTGAAGAGAGACAGTATAGTTGAATACATAAGACCTCAACGAAACAGTCAGTCGACATAAAAGGCAACATTTGGATATGTACACAATTTATGGAGAGGCACTTTAACAGATATGTCCCCAACATATGGAGAGGCACTTTAACAGATATGTCCCCAACATATGGAGAGGTACTTTAACAGATATGTCCCCAACATATGGAGAGGCACTTTAACAGATATGTCCCCAACATATGGAGAGGCACTTTAACAGATATGTCCCCAACATATGGAGAGTCACTTTAACAGATATGTCCCCAACATATGGAGAGGCACTTTAACAGATATGTCCCCAACATATGGAGAGGCACTTTAACAGAGACACGATAATCAAATGAGAAGTCACGAGAAGAGAGAAATTGCTACGCGCCTCACAACGATCTGAGACAAGCAATAGCCGATGTCCAAGGTCAACTGCAAAATATCAGAAAACATATCGTGAGTGATTTGCGAGATGTTCTTAACATTAGTATCAAACCTCAGTCAATGAGTCCAACTTTCTGTACGGTTTATCAATACCACCAACATTTGTGGCTCTCAGGTGCTTTATATCAGGTGGCGATACAGAGGCATACTAAATTATTCCCGACAAGAATATTGAAATGGGTGGTTACGGCAACGGGAACGACAGAGATGGCTGGAGGTTCAAGTACCTGTGGAGTTAAGAGGTCAATTGTAGTATATCATAAATGTCAACCACTTTATCATCACGCCGGCCAATACACCTAACGTGTGTGGAGTGGACTAGCTGTCTAGGTTTGTCAGAAAGCTGCCCAGAGCTGGGAGTAGCTGTCTAGGTTTGTCAGAAAGCTGCCCAAAGCTGGGACTAGCTGTCTAGGTTTGTCAGGAAGCTGCCCAAAGCTGGGAGTAGCTGTCTAGGTTTGTCAGAAAGCTGCCGAAAGCTGGGAGTAGCTGTCTAGGTTTGTTAGAAAGCTGCCCAAAGCTGGGAGTAGCTGTCTAGGTTTGTCAGAAAGCTGCCCAGAGCTGGGAGTAGCTGTCTAGGTTTGTCAGGAAGCTGCCCAAAGCTGGGAGTAGCTGTCTAGGTTTGTCAGGAAGCTGCCCAAAGCTGGGAGTAGCTGTCTAGGTTTGTCAGAAAGCTGCCCAGAGCTGGGAGTAGCTGTCTAGGTTTGTCAGGAAGCTGCCCAAAGCTGGGAGTAGCTGTCTAGGTTTGTCAGAAAGCTGCCCAGAGCTGGGAGTAGCTGTCTAGGTTTGTCAGGAAGCTGCCCAAAGCTGGGAGTAGCTGTCTAGGTTTGTCAGAAAGCTGCCCAGAGCTGGGAGTAGCTGTCTAGGTTTGTCAGGAAGCTGCCCAAAGCTGGGAGTAGCTGTCTAGGTTTTTCAGAAAGCTGCCCAGAGCTGGGAGTATCTGTCTAGGTTTGTCAGAAAGCTCACCAGAGCAGAGTGTAGCTCTCTTGGAATCAGTAACAAGTTTTCCATTTGATGTGAAGAAAGAATATATTAATTGTGCAAACGGACATTGGGAATTATGTTAGATAATGGAATCTTTCACAAAATCCGAAATGTGGTTTCAACATTGGGTGCTACACATAAACGCAACTCTGATGTACGAAGTCACTCGGACAGCATTCGAAGAATCGGCATGGCTGTCTTCTCTAAGAACGCTCTGCGTCGAATCTGGGACCAGCAAGGTCGGCATGCCGGTCTTCTCTCTGAACGCTCTGCATCGAATCTGGGACCAGCAGAGACTTTCATTGAAAACCAAATTAGGAATTAATATAACCTGAAGCATCCCCGTCTTGATGTACAGTATCAGAACCTTGATTATTCTGCAGATGGATCTGAAGCCTTCCACTTGCAAATCTAGATACGCATTATTTGCGATACATTGGCATGACTGAGTCTCAAACGACGAAAGTCATTCGCCCGTCAGGCCTCCAGAGGAGACTCACCTTGCTAAATCGTCACCATTCTGCCCTATTTGAACATTTGGGCTGCCTTGCCGTAGATACTCACTCCCGCCAACTCTTACAAAAGGTCACGGAGATCAAGAATAAGAAAACATTATGTCCATCATAACGCTTTCTGCTCACCACCTGATTGGGTCAAATCAGAAAGACACAATCCTCATTGCATGCAGCCTGAGACTCATCCTGCTCATGGAGAGTTGACGAACTGAAACTTGCCATATCCTAAGCGGACTATCTACCCAACTACATACCCAACTACCTACTTCATGGCGATGGAAGCTTCGCCACTGCGCCACTTTAGGATGTACAAGCATACAGACACAGCTTGTTGCCGCGAGATTTTAGATAGACTAGACTCACTCGTCTGCAAACGCCCTGGTTTACCCCAATCAATTGGATTCACACAAAGTGGACAACTGGCCAGTCAATGTGATCAGCAGATTGTTGTGTGTGCACCCATTCACTACGGGAATCTCATATCTTATAAATGTGTTTACCTCAGCGTGCTATTGTTATACTGAATTTAATGGAATGCTTGTGTATAAATGAACATATGAGTGTGTTTGTTACCAGAATTTATACGTTAGAGTTGGTACTGTAGTGCCAACTTGAGAGGCAGTAAAAGATACACAGAAAGAGGAAGAAAGAAAGAAAGAAAGAAAGAATGAATGAACGAGGTCTGAAGGAACAAACCAAATGTTGGACCCTGTTCTGTGTGAATGAATAGTTGTATCTCTGTGAACTGTATGCTGCAACAACCATCATTATGCTGTATGAAGCTACGGGGACAGTCATATATACAGGTTAGTCATTAGTCTAGAGTGTCACAAACAGTCATTAGTCTAGGGTGTTATAAGTCAGAAAAGAGAAATATCACAAACAGTCAATAGTCTAGAGTGTCACAAACAGTCAATAGTCTAGCGTCTCAAAGGTGAGAAAAGAGAAATATCACGAACTGTTTAGTCATTATTTTAGTGTCACAGAAGTATCACAAGATGATTAATCATAAGTCCATTCATGTCCCTAAATGACATTTAATCAATCAATTAATCAACTACCTCTTTGCCTCCTTTGGAGCATAGACCTTCAATCAACCTTCGCCAAGTCAATTTATTCAGCGCCATCTTGTCGAGTTCCAACCACGAATGGTAATTCTGTTTATTAGACATTCCTGCCCTGTCGAAAACGGATGTGTCGGACCGAAAGGTGCAAATATAGCAGTCAAGCTGTAAACGAGTGACACAACGCATTCCGTTCTCTGGACTACATCCTGCTACTTGCAAAGCCCAATTCAGGGCTTGGTAGCGGGAGTGAGAGAATGAACGCAGAAGAAGAAGAAGAATACATTCCTGCCAAGGTCTCTCTTCCTACAGTGTCCCGGTCTGCCTCTATATCTCCTTTCCTTAGGTATCTAAAACAGAGAGTGTCTTGTAATGTTGTCTTGTGGCCTCTTTAGTGTTTTCCCTATCCCCTTCCACCGTCCCCTTACTATGTTCTGATCAACAGACATTAGCCCGGTCCTCTCTATTTAGGAACTTGTCCTAGCATCTCAGATCTTCAAATCTGGACGGACATTTATTGATAAACGTCTGTACCGTTTTGGTAGCTGTTTTATGTCCGTCAAGATTGAGTTCAGAGAAGTGCACCGACTTTACATTGGAAAAGGGCACCAACTTTACATTGGGATTATGAAGTGCACCGACTTTACATTGGAGTTGAGAAGTCCACCGACTTTACGTTGAAGTTAAGAAGTGCACTGATTTTACATTGTAGTTACGAAGTGCACTGACTTTACATTGAAGAAGGACACCAAATTAACATTGAAGTAGAGGACACCGATTTAGCATTGGAGTAGAGAAGTGCACCGACTTTACATTGGAAAAGGGCACCAACTTTACATTGGGATTATGAAGTGCACCGACTTTACATTGGAGTAGAGAAGTGCACCGACTTTACATTGGAGAAGTGCACCGACTTTACATTGGAGTGGAGAAGTGCACCGACTTTACATTGGAGTAGAGAAGTGCACCGACTTTACATTGGAGTAGAGAAGTGCACCGACTTTACATTGGAGTAGAGAAGTGCACCGACTTTACATTGGAGTAGAGAAGTGCACCGACTTTACATTGGAGTAGGGAAGTGCACCGACTTTACATTGGAGAAGGGCACCGACTTTACATTGGAGTAGAGAAGGGCACCGACTTTACATTGGAGAAGGGCACCGACTTTACATTGGAGTTGAAGATCCATTTTCGTATAGAAGACCCATATACCAATAACCGAATTGACCTTAGTTGCCCCAAATTCCCTAGTTAGTAGTTCAATTAAATATATATGTGCCATGATGCTAGAGAAATCTGGGCTAAATAATCTTGGAAACTGGTCATTCTTAATCCGTAAAGATCAATGCTCGAGAGAAGAAATGATCACAAACTGGTTAATCACAAGCCAATACAATTATAAGCTAGATTACCAAAGCAAAGATGGCAGGCAAAGGATAAACTTAGGCTAGCTTTAAGTTGAACAAACTGTTCAGTAAACAAAATGTTAAAATGAGAAGACATTGCTTGGTGTAGCCATAACCTCGCCCACCACCTAGGTCAGCCTGGTCAAAATACAGGGCAGCAAGTAGTTATAGTGGTCATAAACGGCAGCACGTCATTAAACAGACGGTACAAGACAGAAGAACACTGACTATACAAGACAGTAGATACTAGTATATAGTCATCATACAAGATAGTAGATACTGGTACATAGTCACCATATAAGACAGTAGATACTAGTATATAGTCGCCATACAAGACAGTAGATATTGGTATATAGTCGCCATACAAGACAGTAGATTTATTTATACCTAACAATGTTTGTCATCTTGTGTTAGTGATAATGTTAACCATTTTAAGTTATTATATTTATAACTTTAATTAATTTTTAAATATTTATACATCATTGTTCATATTTGTAATTCATTGTTCATATTTATAGTTCATTGTTCATATTTATATACATTGTTCATATTTCAACCTTTTCAATGACAATCTGATGTAAATGTCATGCATGTTATGTGATGGGTCTGACATCTGTATTCTTAAGACCCCACCTTTTTAATGAGTGGCAGGTTGTTATGTAGCTAGGTAGGTATGTATGTGGCATGAGAAGGAAGTGAGTTTCTGCCTGTCGTACAGAATAACAACTAGAATTCCATTACCAAGGTCAGTATGCCAGAGAGTAATCGTTACTCTCACAATCATGTGTACCAATGCAACTGTATTTTGATGTGTGTACATATGACTTTATTGATTACAATCCTATGCTGTTTCGATGTTGATAATTTAATTAAGTGGATGTTTGTGACAGTTATGATTTATAGAAAATGTTAAGTCTATCTATTCTAGCCTGTATATTGCCGTGCAAGATCTATCTGTATCAATCGTATAGATCGTGTTGTACAGAATCCATTTGGAATTATTTTGGTATAATCGCGCGTGAATATGCTTCTAAGTCATCTTTCTGTGTCAAAATGACACGTGTACTTAGAATTGTTAATGTTGAAACGTTTTTGTGTTACGAGTATTTGAAGTTTCAAATGTCAAGATTCTGTACAACTTATGGCTATCCGAAATCAGTGTTTCGAAGGTCATTAAAAAAGAAATTTGTTTCTGTCCCTGAAAATGTAAATGAAGATTTTGCTTTGTGAATAAGATGAAACCAAGCACTCAAATATATATCAGATGATTGTTTATGGTCGGTCTACCTTTTAGTGAAGAAGAATGAATGCTTTCCTTCTTCATGGCTGACCTTTCAACCAGAGCATGCAGCGCTCCACTAGGTCGCGAACCTGGTCCCTATGTGACCAGAGGCAAACGCTCTATCCGTGTTCCCAATTGCATTTCCTACCCGCCCCACTTTACCTACCCCCTCTCAAAATATTTTCACTGCACAATTTGTGTGTGTCCAAACAAATTTGTGAGAAAAACATTTTACTTTTGTAGACACATTTACAGTTAGGAAAACCTACATTTATTCCACTGGTACAAGAATATGTATTATTGCCATTCATGGAAACATATGCATTACATTTCAATACATACATATTCACTTCATTCCAGATCATATTACATTCACAGAATACACACATTCATTTCATACAATAGCGTGCCTGCTTTCAGTTACCTGCATTCAATTATACAAAGACATATAGAATCTCTTCGTACTACAGTACATACATACAATATGTTCAAACTGAGACATATATACCGTCTGTTCATGCCAGAACATGCAGAGACATGCATTCACGTCATACCTGAAAACAGACATGCACTAATTCCACACCTGTGCACACATGCAATCACTTGAAAAGCAGTGAAAAAGAAATAAACGTTTTATTTTGGGGGTTAAATTCCATATTTTCATTCGTCATTGAAGGATTGATCTGGGGCTGACATGTCGGCTATGTAACCTAACAATTCAGTATTGCTTCAGTCGAAAGTTATAATTATATACTATAATTTTTGTTCGCAAATATTTCTTTATCAGAATAATGTGCTTGCAAAATTTCATCAGATACTCTCATAATCTAAGGAGGCTGACGTTTCAACATATTAGACATACATCTGCGATAAAACTTGGGCACATGTTTACAAAACAACATATTAGATATAAATATGTGACAAAACTTGGGTACATTTTACATAACAACATATTAGATATAAATCTGTGACAAAACTTGGATACATGTTTCACAACCATATATGAGGCGTGTTCAAATGAGACCGGACTAAACTACAACAAGTGAACATACTTACGATGGTCATGATGACGTCACTTCTGATGTGAATAGCACATACCAACCGTCAAGTTTGCAAAATTGCATTATCCCCCGTTGAAAACATGGCGGGTGTGATACGGAATCCGTCGAGAGTTGATCAGCGAGAGATGATTCGGTTTCTAACAGCTGAAGGATGTCGACCAGTTGACATTCATGGCAGAATGTAGACAGTGTATGGTGACAAAAGTGTGTCGAAGACAACAGTGAAGAACTGACAAACGATGTTCAAAGAAGGACGTGAATTAACGCAACAATATGCACCTCACCTGGTCTCGGAAGATATTTTGCCACCTAAGGATAATGGAATTTTGCAAACTTGACGGTTGGTGTGTGCTGTTAACACAAGAAGTGACGTTATTATGCGTAACGTACGTATGTTTATTTGTTACAGTTTAGTCCGGTTTCATTTGAACACGCCTTGTATTAGAAATTGGTATGTGCAAAACTTGGAGTAAATCTACCAATTGTGTGCGGTCAGTGATTGCAGCAGTTCTTTGATATATTAGGTGGAAATTATATTATTTTTTATTTGTTTGCCATGCTGCATCCTTGAATTAATTATGCACATGTGAATAAGAATTTTGTTGTGAAACTGATTTCCTTCACAGATGAGTGGCACATTCCAAACATCACTTTAGTACTGTAGCACTCTATATTTAGTTAATTTGTTTGGTGTGTGAGACACTGAAATACTTGTCAAACAACTGTTGCTTTATTTCTGACTCGTCAACAGTTTGTTAATTTAACCTATTCCTAATTTAAACTCTGTCCATCTCGCGGAAAAATAAAGGCAACGCAACAACAGCATTATATCAGTATAAATGACCATCTCAACAGTGGTTTCTCTTTTAGCTAGTGGTTGTCTATTGATCCAAAACAAAAACATGATTGTCTTCAACGTGAATAACTTTGAATGTGCCACTGCATCCGTGAAGTGCCACCTCATTGATTTTATGTACAGTGTAAATTTAACGTCTTGTACATTTTTGGTTTTATTTATTTTATTTACAAACTTTCACTTTTATATTTACAAACTTAGCCTGGTGTCATGTAAAAACGGGCATTTGAAGATGTTACCATAATTATTGACTAGAAATCACTTTAAGGCATTTATGTACCTACCGTTTAATTTGTGGGGGGAGGGGCTTATATTTGGCAAGATGTGAAAAACTGAAGTGTCATGCAAAATAAAGGTATTGTCTGTACACAGACTACATCAAACAAGATCATGACATTGTCTGTACACAGACTACATCAAACAAGATCATGTATTGTCTGTACACAGACTACATCAAACAGGATCATGCCATTGTCTGTACACAGACTACATCAAACAAGATCATGTATTGTCTGTACACAGACTACATCAAACAAGGCCAAGTATTATCTTGCTTGAAACTGATAGATGAAGACATTTTCAGTTTTTATTTTTTTTTATTTTCGATCTGAGAGCACATGGAACGTGACCGAATCTTGAATACGAATCCATTGATCATCATCATCCGAAACTCAACACTATCATGTGAGAATTGAGATGTTTACAGTATAACGATAATGTTCATGACTTTCTCCCCCAATAATTTCAAAAAAAGATTTATGTTAATAAAAATGCATTTCAACGTCATGTATATGTTTTGCTTGTTCTGTGTTTGATATAACTGTCTGGGTATATAAATGATTCTGTTTGGTATAACTGTCTGGGCATATACGTGATTCTGTGTTTGGTATAACTCTCTGGGCAAATACGTGATTCTGTGTTGGGTATAACTGTCTGGGCATATAAATGATTCTGTGTGTGGACGTGTTGATAGTTCTGTGTGGGGTATGTGTGGACGTATTGATAGTTCAGTGTGGGATATGTGTGGACGTATTGATAGTTCATCTGGGGTAGTTGTCTCGCCGCAGCGACTCAATTTCAACCAGTGTTCGTAAAGCGATCCCAGTCCCGCCAGGCGGAGCGATAGCGCGGGCTTGCGGAAAACGCGCGCCTGCCTTTCCCCGTAGAGCGAATTGGGTGCGGTTTGTTGTAGCGGCTCCTCCACCGAGGTGCGCTCGTCTGGTCCGTATCAGGAAACGTGGTCCGTCCGTGGTGATTTATCTAAGGCTTATAGCAGAGCTCGACAGTACGTCTCGCTGGTGGTCCGACTCTCGCAAAGAGCTTGTGACCGGCAAATGGAAAGCAAGAATCGTGCCTCGAGGCCCTGCGTTCTCCTACGGAGAAGGGCAGGCCGGCAGACCAAATTGTCTCTAGTCCCAGTGAAATTTATCGCCGAGGTCGTTGGGATCCGTTCTGCCCAGAGCGCTGCCATCCCTCCTCGAGCGAGCCCGGTCGGTCGGTCGTCTGGTGCGTGTGGGAGGCCCCTGTCAGGCGGTCCTAGGTCGACGGAGTGAGGGACGGGTGGAACAACCGTCCGTCCGTCCCGTCAGTCGGTCCCTGCGGCCGTCCCAGTGAGGCTTTTTACACACCCTTCCTCTGCCGACCGGTGTGTGCTGTACGTACGTCTCCGACAGATATCTGGTTGATCCTGCCAGTAGTCATATGCTTGTCTCAAAGATTAAGCCATGCATGTCTAAGTTCACACTGTCTCACGGTGAAACCGCGAATGGCTCATTAAATCAGTCGAGGTTCCTTAGATGAACCGATCCTACTTGGATAACTGTGGCAATTCTAGAGCTAATACATGCTTACCAAGCTCCGACCCTCGCGGAAAGAGCGCTTTTATTAGTTCAAAACCAATCGTCGTTTCCCCTCGCGGGGTTGCGGCGTCCCCACTGGTGACTCTGGATAACTTTGTGCTGATCGCATGGCCTCATGTGCCGGCGACGCATCTTTCAAATGTCTGCCCTATCAAATGTCGATGGATCTGGGGTAGTTGTCTCGCCGCAGCGACTCAATTTCAACCAGTGTTCGTAAAGCGATCTCAGTCCCGCCAGGCGGAGCGATAGCGCGGGCTTAAAGGAATTGACGGAAGGGCACCACCAGGAGTGGAGCCTGCGGCTTAATTTGACTCAACACGGCCAACACTGAAATGACAGACATGCCGAGACCACTTTTCTGGGGTCAAATATGGAACTGGTGCTGGATTTAGACCCTCAAAAATCTGGGGTTATGCCCCCTGTGGCTCGGTTCATCTGCATCCAGTGCTCTGATAAAGGAATTGACGGAAGAGCACTATCAGGAGTGGAGCTTGAGGCTTAAATTAACTTAACACGCCAATACTGTAGAATGACTGTCAAAAAGAGAGCACCTTCGTGGGGTTTAATAGTGAACATGTGCTGGAATTAGACCCACGGAAGACAGTTCAGTCTCCAAACCCCAAAATGAAAGAGCGCCTGCTACGGTAATCTGGTCTTCACCCTGCAGAAATCGCAGGTTCCAGAAACTTGGCTATTGACAAACTAAAAGCCCTCTATTGATACGGTCTGGCTAATATTGAACGGGTGCTGGAAATAGACCCTCTGAAGACAGGTCAGTTTTACCCTACTAATGACAGGGCTTTGCTACGGTAATCCTTCTAAGCCCGAGAGGAGCCGCAGACATTTGGTTCACGTACTAGGCGGATAAGCCAAAGGTGCGAGGTGAGGGATTACGGCCGAACGCATCTAAGCCAAAAATCCCGCCCAAAAGCAGCCCAGCACGAATGCAAAGGGAGGCTTCGACATGGTGGGGACCTGGGGGCCACGCTCCAGCCCCGCCCGGTCAAGCCGCAGAATGAGGTCTCTGCCGTCCGCTGATAAAAGCGGGCGGGAAGCTGCTCGATATTCACCCCATACGGCGATGAGGTATGAAACCATTTGTAGAAGACTTAGTTCTCGGTCGGGTGCCCTAAGCAGTAGATCAGCTACCTCACTGCGAACTGCTGAGACTCAACCCTTGACCATGAGATATGTCCGCTCCCTAGGCGGACAACATCTCCGTGCAAGACTAGGCTTGTCACCTGGTCAAATGCACTATTTCGAGAGGAATCACAGGTCGCTGACATTCGGTCCACGTGCTTGGCTGATAAGCTACCATCTGAGGGATTACGGCCGAACGCCTCTAAGCCAGAATCCCGCCCAAAATCTCAGCACCGCTGAGATGGGAGGCTACGACATGGCTGGGGCTTGTGTCCCGGCCCGATCGAGCCGCAGGAATGCACCTGGTAAAATGCACTCCTTCCTCGCTCTTTGCATCTGTCTGCTATCAGTCATTCCAATGGACGCAGAAGAGATGCAGTCCAGCGGACATTGCACCTCCTGTCCTATGGTGACAAGCTCCCGGGTGGCGGGGAATGCAAGGCCTACCATCACTGCAGATGAGCCGAGAAAATAAAGCGAGCAAAAAGATACCTCACTCATATGCATATGCTACGTTTCTGGCAGGACGTGACGATCCTGGGAAAAGTCACACTGGACTGCCTCTCTTCCGGGATAGTACAAACTAGTACATAGTCCATCATATCATTGCCAAACGCTATAGACACGAGTAGGGAAGACTCGATAGTCCTGCAAGACAACTTCCCAAGAGAGACAACTCTGACCAGAAACAACTGCTGCCTTGCAGTTAGGCTGGGGACAGCCAAAGGCTAAGGAGGGCAACCCTACAGAAACGCTTGTTGAAATCAGATGCACTGAGCCACTGGCAAACAAATTAAATCAGTGCAACGTAAATATCGCTGTAAACAGCGTACGATGAAGAAGAAGAAGAAGTATTGATAGTTCTTAATTGGCATTGCACCTCCTGATATAAGAAGAGGTGTAGCTGCGGAAATCGAACGAGGGAAACAGGAAAACGATCCTAGATACCCGATGTTTGGCCATCAGGAACAAGCCACGAGACTTAAATCAAGACACAGTTTCTTAAAATCGATAGAGACCATCCAGACAAGCCCGGATGGTCGACGCATCGAGAGGTGGCGCAAACAATGCAGGATCCATGGATAGAGCTGAAGGAAGAGGCTGCGCCTGGACACCATATGCTGTATGGAAGGCAATGGACAGACTTCGAACTAGTATGTCAAGATGCAGAGTGAACTTGAAGAAATGGGGATACTCAGATGTCGACACATGTGAATGCGGCGCAGTTCAGGACCAAGATCATCTGATGTCCTGCCCTAACCTCCCTGAAACCTGTGACATGAACGACATGATGGAAGCGACCGACAAGGCAGTTCAAGTTGCTGAATACTGGACGGATGCCGTGTGACATGGTGTTTGGACACGGAAAGTAAGTAAAATAAGTATCAAGCATGGTGTTTGGACATGGACAGTAAGTAAAGTAAGTATCAAGCATGGTGTTTGGACACGGACAGTAAGTAAAGTAAGTATCAAGCATGGTGTTTGGACTCGGACAGTAAATAAAGTAAGTATCAAGTGTTAATATATATTCAACAATATTTCACGGTGCAGAAACAGGACTATGAACAAAACAGTTGGAAAACGAAACATAGACCCTCGAAATGTGGTTACGGAAAAGAAACACGCACATAGCGATGTCCTGACGATAGTAAGCAGGGATAGCGATCTTTATATAGACATTAAAATAAGGCAAGTCAAATATTTTGGTCAGATAAAATGATATGATACTATACTGAAAACAAAATTGGCGGAGAAGGTTGAAGTTCGGCAGACACGAGGCCGGCATCGCAATAAGTGGAAAAGCAACATTACAAGATGGACTAACGTCGGTCTAGGAGAGCGTTCCGCCAAGAGAAGAGGATTTGTGAGACCCATTGCAACCAGCCTTCGTTGTGGAGATGGTACTTGAATTAAACTGCCAGCTAACGAGAGATCATCCTGTACAGGCAAAGATATATGGATCTTACTAAGGAATGCAGTCCACCTCTCCACAACCGAGTGTTTGGAACATGTGACTCCCAAGAAAATTAATGATTCATTGAAAACAACGCAGCTATGAAGATCCTCCTAGATAAATAGCATCCAGAAAACTGCATTCAACAACATACATACGAGTGTGCAGCGAAGGTTCGAGTCCATGCAGATGCCTGGCTCCGCGGTGAGACAGTTATGATGACTCGATCCGGTTCTATGGTGCCCTAAAACCTATCTACGACTCTGTATCACCTTACCCATAACCTATTCTAAGTGCTGACGCCCAACACTTGTGATGGATAGTCCACATGAAGGCTGAACGGAGCGAGTACATTGTCGCCGTCATGAACTGTTCGACAAACAGAGCAATTTGCAGGCTGTCCAAAGAGAAGACTCGGCTCAGATTCCACCCGTACTCAGATTTGCTGGCTGTCCAAAGAGAAGACTCGGCTCAGATTCCACCCGTACTCAGATTTGCTGGCTGTCCAAAGAGAAGACTCGGCTCAGATTCCATCCGTACACAGATTTGCTGGCTGTCCAAAGGGAAGACTCGGCTCAGATTCCACCCGTTCTCAGATTTGCTGGCTGTCCAAAGGGAAGACTCGGCTCAGATTCCACCCGTTCGCGGGCTCACAGATCACAGAACCGTGCTCTTTGGCGCGCTTATGTGGCAGATGCCCAATTACTTTCTGGACATTATGGGGCAGATGCCCAATTACTTTCTGGACATTATGGGGCAGATGCCCAATTACTTTCTGGACATTATGGGGCAGATGCCCAATTACTTTCTGGACATTATGGGGCAGATGCCCAATTACTTTCTACACATTATGGGGCAGATGCCCAACTACTTTCTACACATTATGGGGCAGATGCCCAATTACTTTCTGCACATTATGGGGCAGATGCCAAATTACTTTCTGTACATTATGGGGCAGATGCCCAATTACTTTCTGTACATTATGGGGCAGATGCCCAATTACTTTCTGTACATTATGGGGCAGATGCCCAATTACTTTCTGTACATTATGGGGCAGATGCCCAATTACTTTCTGTACATTATGGGGCAGATGCCCAATTACTTTCTGCACATTATGGGGCAGATGCCTAATGACTTTCTGCACATTATGTGCATAAGTAAATGCTTCCTATTTTCTGTGAGACGTGTTTTACGCTTAAAGTGGTGCATATCTGGGACGACAAGAATTCTCAAGGAAGCCTAACAATTGTTCAAGTTTCCATATACTGCTCGATCAATCCTACATAAATTTGGGTGGTAACTTCTTGTATATCTACCTCCGATTTTTCCCCGATCGGCTTCCACCTGTCGTGTGCCCCAGAAACCCACAATGACAGGATGATGAAGAGGTTGTAAGCGGTCCAAGCGTGACTGATCGAACGGGCCCAAGACTTCTATTCTGCAGGTTTGCATGCACTCACAGATAAAACGATGGAATACGTGCATCCATGTTGGTGATGGAATACGTGCATCCATGTTGGTGATGGAATAAGTGCATCCATGTTGGTGGAAATTATGTTGAGAAAAAAGGGACAATGCCAGTGCAATCAATTGTTCTCACCACGTAATGGACAATACGAGTGCAGTCAATTGTTCTCACCACGTAAGGGACAATGCCAGTGCAATCAATTGTTCTCACCACGTAAGGGACAATACGAGTGCAATCAATTGTTCTCACCACGTAAGGGACAATACGAGTGCAATCAATTGTTCTCACCACCTAAGGGACAATGCCAGTGCAATCAATTGTTCTTACCCGCGTAAGGGACAATGCCAGTGCAGTCAATTGTTATCAACACGAATCTCATTTACGTCTTTTGTGCGTGTTTTTGTTGTTGTTGTTGCTAATACTTCTGCTTCTCATAGAAGGCTGTTCTCTTCTCATGGAAGGCTGTTCTGTCGTCTCTTCTCATGGAAGGCTGTTCTGTCTTCTCTTCTCATGGAAGGCTGTTCTATGTTATCATGGAAAGCTGTTCTATGTTCTTATGGAAGGCTGTTCTCTTCTCATGGAAGGCTGTTCTGTCTTCTCTTCTCATGGAAGGCTCTTCTGTCGTCTCTTCTCATGGAAGGCTGTTCTCTTCCCATGGAAGGCTGTTCTCTTCCCATGGAAGGCTGTTCTCTTCCCATGGAAGGCTGTTCTCTTCCCATGGAAGGCTGTTCTCTTCTCATGGAAGGCTGTTCTGTCTTCGCTTCTCATGGAAGTCTGTTCTATGTTATCATGGAAAGCTGTTCTATGTTCTTATGGAAGGCTGTTCTGTCTTCTCATCTCATGGAAGGCTTTTCTGTCTTCACCTGGAAGGCTGTTCTCTTCTCATGGAAGTCTGTTCTGTCTTCTCTCTTCATGGAAGGCTGTTCTGTCTTCTCTCTTCATGGAAGGCTGTTCTGTCTTCTCTCTTCATGGAAGTCTGTTCTGTCTTCTCTTCTCATGGAAGGCTGTTCTGTCTTCTCTTCTCATGGAAGGCTGTTCTGTCTTTTCTTCTCATGGAAGGCTGTTCTGTTTTTTCTTCTCATGGAAGGCTGTTCTGTCTTTTCTTCTCATGGAAGGCTGTTCTGTCTTTTCTTCTCATGGAAGGCTGTTCTGTCTTTTCTTCTCATGGAAGGCTGTTCTGTCTTTTCTTCTCATGGAAGGCTGTTCTGTCTTTTCTTCTCATGGAAGGCTGTTCTGTCTTTTCTTCTCATGGAAGGCTGTTCTGCCTTTTTTCTCATGGAAGGCTGTTCTGCCTTTTTTCTCATGGAAGGCTGTTCTGTCTTCTCGTGAATCACTGTACATGTGTGATGGTCCCCTGTACATGTGTGATGGTCCCCTGTACATGTGGGATGGTCCCCTGTGTGTACGAGTACTAATATTTTAAACTTCAAACACCAGCACAGCCTGTCTCCGTGCAGAAACATTATGCATGAACTTTGCAGTTAGCGTTTCTGTTTTTTCTTTGATATGACCACATTGCCAAGTTAATGCACCACCATCTTTAGTAAAGTGCAGTGGTGTTATTGTTTCTTCATCATGCTATAACAATCAATACTGGGGTCGCAGAAGAAATGGATCAACTGGGGTAACAATGAATGAACAGTAGAAAGGGATCCACTGAGGTCACAATGTGCAATCCTACACACAAAGACTGGTCATAAGTTTACTCACAATTTTTCATGCAAACAGATTGGTTCTGTGACCCAAATTAGAGTAATTATATTTTTATTTTTTTTATTTGCGTTCGCCTTATTTTTCTCTAATCCCCAATGCGGTGTGCGTTGCACTGTGTTTTTATTGTGCGCCTGTCGGCCCAGTGCATCCGACTTCAGCATGCATTTTATTTAAGGGTCTGCTTCCTCCTGCATTTTCTTAAGGTTTGCTTCCCCGGGATCGAACCCAGCATATTCTGGTTGTCAGCCGTGTCACTTAACCACTAGGCCACGCCGTCCCCTGAGTCGTTATATGAAAGCCAGCAGACTGGTTCTTTGACCCAAATTAGAGTCGTAATATGAAAGCCAGCAGACTGGTTCTTTGACCCAAATTAGAGTCGTTATATGAAAGCCAGCAGACTGGTTATTTGACCCAAATTAGAGTCGTTATATGAAAGCCAACAGACTGGCTCTAATAGCCATATTAGGATCACAATATTCACGTAATGATTCTGTGATCCAAACTAAGGGTCGAAATTTGCATGTAGTGACTCCGGGATCCTAACTAGAGTCATAATATTAGCGTAGTGAATCTGAGATCCAAACTGGAGTCATAATATTAGCGTAGTGACTCCGGGATCCTAACTAGAGTCATAATATTAGCGTAGTGAATCTCGGATCTAAACTTGGGCTTCAGTGTGTACGTTTTGACTTGTTTCCAAAATATTGTCACAACATGGGCGTAGTGTCTTTGGAATCCAACTAGGGTGGAAGTATGCACGTAGGGTCCGCATTGGGAACACCGTGTGCGCATAGTGACTTTGGGATACACATTTAGGTCGAAATATACATAGATTAAAGACTGCTCTTTTTGGTCAATATCTGGGCCACAATGGAGATGCAGACAGGTATTGACTGTGCTATTTAGACTGGGGTCACGATGACAGACGGAGAGTAAGAGATTGGCGTCAATATAACACTCGAGATACACAGACAGACAGACAGAAAGACAGACAGACATTGACTCTGCTAATTAGACTGGGGTCACGATGACAGACGGATAGTAAGAGATTGGCGTCAATATAACACTCGAGATACACAGACAGACAGAAAACCTGAGACATAACGTCAGACAGCCAGACCTCATACGCTCTCGATGTGTGGCACTGGTTGGCAACTTTACAGCAGACGTCCTCAGTCGGTGCAGGCAGTTTGAGGCAAGGGCAGGAGAGAATTCGGCAGCAACACGATGGTAGCTAAACGGTAAAAAGATTCTATTTATATTTAGTTTTGAAAAACAAAAATCTGAAATTAAATTAACAAATGCTGCATCGGTGGCTTACGCAGAAAAGTTTGTGATATGCAAGAATAGATGAACGGAGGAGAATGATATTAGTGGGAGGAATCGAGAGAATTATCTGGTGTTGTTGATGCTGTTATTATTGAGATGTTTATTATTGGAGCGTTCCCGCAGACAGGTTGACGAAAAGAGAAAAATGGTTAATGCAGTTGGCAATGTAATGTGGTCTATATTTAGGTAGATTATCTACAGCGAATTGTGATAGTGTGCTGTGAGTAATATACCATCCTTCACGCAGTTACAGAATGGCTGTCATTAGACCCTGACAACAGCAATAGAATGTGTGTAGCTTGATGCTGTAAACTTTTATATCAGCGCCTCATGCAAGGCGTTAGCCTTGTGCTATCTTGTAAAAGGTGGATTTAGCATCGCATGTACGGGTTTAGCCTGCAGAGAGATATATTAGCATCGCGTGTAGAGAGGTATACTATATCTCTTTAAGATAGCAATACGAACTGACGTCGCTCACAGAGAACTATATCAACGAGGCGTATAGAGAAGTATACTGAAATCCCTTGCCGACAACTAGACTAACAACATTTATAGAGAACTAGACTAGCATCGTTTATAGAGAACTACACTAACATCGTTTATAGAGAACTACACTAACATCGTTTATAGAGAACTAGACTAACATCGTTTATAGAGAACTACACTAACATCGTTTATAGAGAACTAGACTAACATCGTTTATAGAGAACTAGACTAACATCGTTTATAGAGAACTACTCTAACATCGTTTATAGAGAACTACACTAACATCGTTTATAGAGAACTACTGTAACATCGTTTATAGAGAACTACACTAACATCCCTTACAGAGAATTATACTCACATGAATTGAAGATAACTATGCTAACAACTTGTAGAGAACTATACTATCATTTCTTATGCATAACTATACTTTTAAAAAAAAATAGATTCTCTGCAATCCATACTCTTATGTTTACTATCGAGAGTCTACTAAATTTGGACAATTTCATGGTCTCGGATAATATGTCGTAACATTACACACACTAATGTAGTTGATTATCTTCTGAGCTTTGTGCACTTGAAGACAATTAACATATATGTCTTGCTATAACTGCGGCGCATTTTAAGTTGACGAAGAAACTTCATTTTCCAGGAAAACAAGATGCACCCTCATTCAGAGAGACATTCTTAGAAAGATTAATTCAGCGATTGACAGAGCAAGTAGGCAGTCTTACCAGTAAGAACATACAGAGATAGAGAGGAACTCACATATATTCTGAATGATTCAAGACGATTTATTCAGAATGATACAGAGATACTGTTGACACAAGTAAGTTCAGAATTTCAAGACATTTTATCATTGAGAAGTGAGGAGCGGTCAGATCTCAGAGGACCAACTAAACTTAACTTAACTTAACTTAACTTAACTTAACTTAACTTAACTTAACTTAGCGTCTTCATGCTGGTTTAGAAGACTCTGAAAAGTCTGTATACAATCAGTTGCATTTGCATTACCTTGCTCTAAAAGCTATGCGCATTAAATTTATTCGTAAATGCATTTATTGTCCCTGCCCCCACTACTTACTGTAGCAATGCGTTCCAAGCATTCACCAAAAATTTTTTTATAATATTTAATCTGGACCTTTCTTTAGTTAATTTGAAGCTATGCCCTCTTGTTCGTGCAGGTGGTTGTATTTTTTTTAAAAACTTGTTATAGTCTAATTTATCCGTTTCTCTGATTATCTTAGAAACCTGTATTAGGTCACCTCAAATTCTTCTGGTTTCTAGACATGTAAGGCTAATTTTTCTGAGTCTTTCTCATAACTATTTGTGGAATCCCACTATCAGCTTTGTCGCTCTTTTTTGTATCATTTCCAGCATGTTTATATCCCCTCTAAGATATGGACTCCACACCTGTACACAGTACTCCAATCTAGGTCTAACTAATGCTTTATACAGTGTGACTATCACTTTCTTGCTCCTATGTTTAATATTTCTTTTTATAATACCTAACATTGCATTTGCCTTTTTCATTGCTACCTGGACTTGCTCACTCACCTTACCTGTATGATCTATTACAACCCCTAGGTCCCTTTTATTATCTATCTTTCTAATATTGTTCTCTTCCATTCTGTAATTATGTTCCATATTGGATCTACCCATGTGGATGACTGTACATTTATCTACATTAAACACCCTTTGCCAGTTTACAGACCATTCTCGAATTTTATCTAAATCCGACCTCAGTAAATCCACTTGTGCTTTAGATGAGACACTACTGCATAGTTTTGTGTCATTGGCAAATTTTTCAATCATGGATCTAATATCAATGTCCAAATCATTTATATATATCAAGAACAAAATTGAACAAAATCACTTTTCACTTCACACCACTCAGAGTACTACTTATTTATACCCACCCTTTGCCTTCTTCCCGTTAACCAATTTTCAATCCATTTGGCAACTTCCCCACCTATTCCATGTGATTTTAGCTTTCTAAATAATCTTTGATGAGGTACTCTATCAAAGGCCTTTGCAAAATCTAGATAAATAACATCCACTGGCTGCCCGTTATTTTTCATTTTAGTAACCTCCTCCATGAATTCTAATAATTTTGTTAAGCATGATCTCTTTCTAGTAAACCCATACTGACTATTTCTGATTGTCTTCTTCTTCTTCTTCTTCATCGTACGCAGTCAGACATCAACCTTGATGTTTTCGAAAAAAGCAGCCGTCATCCTGAGGCTGTCGACGCTGCCATAGAGCTTGTATAGTGTTGCCCATGGTGATGGCCACATCTGCTCTCTCTGATCCTCGTATGTCGGGCAGTTTTGCAGCACATGTTCAGCGGTCATTTTCTCGGTACCACACGGGCATTCGTCGGTACCACCTATCTTCAATTTGTTGAATAGGTGGTACCTAAGTCTATTGTGGCCAGTGCGAAGTCTGAAGACCACGACCTGCTCCTTTCTGTTCAGCTGGTAATAGGCATCGTTTTTGGTGTAGCCTGTATGTTCGGTTTCCCATTTGGTCATGTATCTAGCTCTAAAAGCCGTTTTGACTCTTTGTATGTCATACAAGTATCCGGTTGTGGTAGTCTTGCACCTTCTTTTGCCAGTCTGTCTGCCTCCTCGTTGCCTTGGATGTTACAATGGGATGGAACCCACTGTACCACTGTTCGGTGCGGACTGCTGGCATAGTTGACAGAGTACTGCTCTTAAATCATTAAGCTCATTATTTTTCTGGCTTTTCAGTGCTGTGACTACAGCCAAGGCATCTGTAAGCAGGACTATATGGCTTTCATTCATTTGCCTCTGTGCCTCTGCCTCCGCTCTAAAATTGCTTGTGTATTTTCCAGTAGCGAAGGACAGTGTTATTTTTCTGCCATGTGATAGGTTCAGAAATGCTCCTGCCCTCCGTTCTGTGTAGTGTTTGTTACAGAGCCGTCGGTGTATGCTTGGGTAGTTTTTCGATATGTAGCTCAGGGTAGTATCTCTTCTTTCTTTTTCAGTCTGGCAGTTTTTGTTTCCAATACCTGGTATATTTTCTACCACCTCTGGAAATATATGCTGCCTCCAGATAGGTTTTCGTACAGTAAGGATGGGCTTTGGTGTTGTTAGTGCGTTCATGGGCTCTTCGTGCATCTTTGCTTTGGCTATTGCTGCAAAGTTTCTGATTGTCTAAATGTATTACAATATTTTCTTTGATTATTGACTCTAACAATTTACAGACTAACTCACCAGTCTATAATTCGCTGGAACTGATTTGTTTGCCCTTTTTTAATAAGGGGATCACTCCTGCATCTTTCAAATCCCTTGGAACAATCCCTTGTGCAAGTGATTGAGAACATAATATAGCCAATGGTTTTGATAGTTGGTCTCTAATTTCAAATAGCAATTTTGGATGAATACCATCTTGACCTGGACATTTATCCACTTTCAACCCCTCCAATTTAATAAAAAAAAACACATTTCCTCTGTAATACAGATTGATCTTAATCCAGCTGTATCCATGTCTTTTTGAAAGATATCTATAGGTTCTGGGATCTTGGAGCAGTCCTCTTTTGTGTAGACTGTGCCAAAGTACTGATTGAGCAGATTTGCTGCCTCCCTATTCTCACTTATTATTTTCCCCGTACTGTCTATGAAAGGGCCCACTTTGTCTTTCGTTCTTTGTTTATTTCTCACATAAGAAAAGAAGCTTTTACTAGCAGTCTTGATTTTGTGAGCAAGTTTTTTTTCGAAGTATTTTTGCTGTTTTATTCACTTTCTGAGCTATGTTCTGCTTGTCCAAACATTTTAAATATGTTTCTTTTGATTTACCTGCCTCTATATATTTGTTTCCAAGCTTTATTTTTAGCTCTTTTACATTTCACTACAATCTAGTTATCCACTTTTTACGCTTGGGGCTTACCTCCCTACATGGAACACATTCCTATTTTAGCGTTTCTAGAACTGTTTTAAAACTCTCCCACTCTTGTTCAACATCTGTTCCTCCGAAAATATCTTTCCAGATTATCTGGCTCGCTGCCTCTTTCATCCTCTTAACAGCTGCCTTAAAATAGTCGTATGCTTGCGTGTTTATGTTTACTTTTTTCCCTGCTATAAGATCCCAACGGATGATTTGATGGCCACTTGAGCCAAAGAGTTCCCCAACGGTAACGTTTTCAATCAGAAACAGATTACTTCCAAGCTCAACGTATCACTGAAAGTGCCAGTTCTGACCATTGCCTGTCATAGACATCCATCAAGCAGACGAATTGTGAACTGAAGTGCTGACTTGTTTAGAAGAAAATGAATTAAAGTTAGAAGCAACATGCGTATAAAGAGGTAGCTAGATATTGACCAGAGGATCAAACACTGTGCTGTTGTGTAACTACACAACATACGTGTATGTGTACCATACGTCTCGGTAGTTAGAGTAGGCAGAAGGCAGAAATCATAAGGATAACGTTACAGCTATGTGTATTTGTATTAGACGTAAGGAAAAGAATGTGAAGAGTTCAATACATGTTTGTTTATCGTTTCTCTTTTACAAAAGCAAGCTGTGTTTTATGTTAAGTATAGTTAGTGTAAATGTGAGTGCAGTTTTATAGGACTGAGTGTGCTAACAGTAGATATAGATATTGGGTGTGGTACAGGTTGGCCGATCACAAGAAACGTTATCTTTCTTCCGGTCGATTTATTTTACACGGTCTGGTCCGCATCATTTGACCTTCAGCTCAGTGGTGGTGTTTTCAGAAGTCTACAATCACGGACAACAATCCTGCTGTGAGGTCCAGTCACCAGCCGTACCCGCTCAAATTCTCACTAGGATGTCAGATTGAGAGACCTGTGGTCATTTATATATCAACGGTTCCGTGGAAACTATTGTTTCCCTGTCGATCAATGGTTCTGTGGTGAATGTATTGGCTCCTAACTGTAAACGATCCAAACATTCTCAGACTATTCTACCACAACTAAATTGTAACGACTTAAACTCGTATCTATTTCCGTTCTACAAGTTTGCAAACTGAACCAGCTAACAGAATAATCAGTTTCCTTATAATTCAATTATCCATGACTCAGAAGTGACTTAAGAAAGCTTTGCGATCAAGGTCATCTGTCCCAATCCTCTCTTTGTTGTAAAGATGACCCTTGAGTCTGTTATGCCCAGTTCTCAGTCTGAAGATGATGACTTGCTCTTGTCTAGTTAAGTCAAAGTAGCTGTTTTCTTTTCGGAAGTCGGGGTGTTGATCAGCCCATTTTACCCTAAAGTTGGCTTTAATTATGGTCTTGGCCTCATTATATGTGATACTCATTATATGTGATACTCATTATATGTGATCTGTTTGTGGGGATGCTCATCCACTCTTTGCTAGTTTGCCTGCAGCTGCGTTGCTTTGAATATTGCAGTGGGATTGGATCCACTGTATGACCAACCTTGAGTGTTCTGATGAGATCTGTGTTAAGGAGAACATACATTACTCTAGATCTTTATCTTTGATTATTTGAAGATATGCATTCTTCATTGTTTATAGATATATTTCTGTTTCGATTTTTTTTCAGAACTGTTTTATCTTTTAAGTTTGCGAGTTATTAGATTGTATGTTCTCTCATTAATCTACATACAAACACACACACACCTATCTCCCACACACAGCACAACCCCAATTCCACAAAAAATAAATTAACTTAGCACTAAATCAAGCGGGATGTGATGGTACACTATCCCTAGAACTGTGACAACGGGGTTTGGTCTGGAAGTAAGTGAGATGTGATGGTACACTATTCCTAGAACTGCGATCATGGCGTTTTGTGAGGAAGTAAGTGAGATGGTAAGGTATCTTCCCTTAGTTCACACTACACGCTTAAGGCTAGACGTGTTTCCTAAATGTTGATGCTTAGTTATTTACACAATCACAAACAAATAGAATTTGATTATACCTCCAGGTAAGACCATGATCTGATTGAATAAACGGGTTATCCTGACGCGGAGTCAGTCCCAACTAATGTCTCACAGAAGGAACTACAGGTTAAAAACCTGAACCCAAAATCTTACGTGCGTCTGCAGAAAATCCAAAGTACATGACACAAATTTTTCTTTAGTGCGTTCAGAAATTCGCGATATAAATGGATGAATAAAAAAATGTTTTATTTATTGTAAGATGAACGTAATGTTCCTTTTTTTCTGTCCCATGAAGAAATTTGATCAATTTTAACTTGTCTATGGTATATACAAATATGTATTAATTCTTTGGATAACATTTTAAGAGTTCTACAGTAACTCATGATGATAGAACCACATGTTGGATATATTTTTGCTGGAAATCGTAAGCGATCACTACTGTTGCACTGGAGGGCAACAAATGTTGGCTAATTCATCTTTATTATAATTCTCTTCAGTGTGTAAAGGTGTAACACAGAAGTAAAGTGTCTTTATTATTTCGAATGGTGATGAGAGTTAAATTCGTTTCACTAAAAATACATAGAAATAAAAATGTGTAAATATTTCTTCCATTGTAATAATATCTCATTGATGTTAGGCTGGATCACCCTTATTGTTAGATTTGTCATAGCTGCGTAGATCTTGTCGTATCTTAACCCTTTGCAGTCCGTCCTAATTTATTAGATTTGTGTCATATCATGAATCTAATCATTTAGACCGAAATGTAAAGGGTTAATACATGGATCATATCAATTAGATTGGATTATAAAGAATTAAAACGTGAATCTAGTCATTTGACCAGACTGTAAAGTGTTCAGACATGAATCAAATCAATTAGACCGGGCTGTAAAGGGTGAAGACCCGAATATAATCAATTAGGCCGGACTGTAAAGAGTTAAGACACGAATCTAATCAATTAGGCCGGACTGTAAGGAGTTAAGACACGAATCTAATCAATTAGGCCGGACTGTAAAGAGTTAAGACACGAATCTAATCAATTAGGCTGGACTGTAAAGGGTTAAGACACGAATCTAAACAATTAGGCTGGACTGTAAAGGGTTAAGACACGAATCTAATCAATTAGGCCGGCTGTAAAGAGTTAAGACACGAATCTAATCAATTAATCGGGACTGTAAAGAGTTAAGACACGAATCTAATCAATTAGGCGGGACTGTAAAGAGTTAAGACACGAATCTAATCAATTAGGCGGGACTGTAAAGGATTAAGACACGAATCTAATCAATTAGGCGGGACTGTAAAGGATTAAGACGCGAATATAATCAATTATTCTAGACTGTAAAGAGTTAAGACACTACAGTGGTCTTGAGGTAAGGTGTTCGCCTCAGGAGCTGGAGGTCGCGGGTTCAAATCCCGGCAGAGACCGAGATTTTTTCACGTGGATCATCCGGTAAATATTTCCCCTGATCTCTGAGTAGTGAGATCAGACACCCATGTGCAGTGGCACGTACGTTAAAAATACCTTAGCAGTTGGAAATCGAAAAGAGTAGGCCAAACGACCGCTGGTCAGACAAAATTCAAAAAGTTGAAGATTTATAAAAATTATTCTAGGGATTATCACCCCCCCCCCCCCCCCCCCCCCGAGAATATATCTTAAAGAGGGAACTGTGTGGCTTTAATATCAGTTCTGGGTTATGTGGTTAGCAGAGCAGCATAGATGGCACCTGACAAGCTAATCTACCTTGCTCTAATTTACGCTTCCACCTCCACCAGTCTCAAAAATAGGCGATCGTATATTCCAGGGGCTAACAGATGCTGGGATTGAACTGGTAAGTCACCAGCGGATATTCATCTGCCAAAACATACTGAACAAAGGATGTTACACCTCCCCACGACGTCAAACGACATAAGTAGACTGCAGACAGACAGACAGGCAAGCAGACAGCCAGGCAGCCAGCCAGACAGACAGAGAGATAGACAGACACATAGATAGATAGATATAAATATTTCTCATATGAGGCTAAATGTGGGAGTGTGTACACCATATAACCCAGACACAAGAACAATGCAAGGGCTAGCAGACACAAGAACAATGCAAGGCCTAGCAGAGACAAGAATAATGCAAGGCCTAGCAGAGACAAGAACAATACAAGGCCTAGCAGAGACAAGAATAATGCAAGGCCTAGCAGAGACAAGAACAATACAAGGCCTAGCAGAGACAAGAACAGTACAAGGCCTAGCAGAGACAAGAACGATGCAAGGCCTAGCAGAGACAAGAACGATGGAAGACCTACCAGAGACAAGAACGATGCAAGGCCTAGCAGAGACAAGAACGATGGAAGACCTACCAGAGACAAGAACGATGCAAGGCCTAGCAGAGACAAGAACGATGGAAGACCTACCAGAGACAAGAACGATGCAAGGCCTAGCAGAGACAAGAACGATGGAAGACCTACCAGAGACAAGAACAATGCAAGGCCTAGCAGAGACAAGAACGATGGAAGACCTACCAGAGACAAGAACGATGCAAGGCCTAGCAGAGACAAGAACGATGGAAGACCTACCAGAGACAAGAACGATGCAAGGCCTAGCAGAGACAAGAACGATGGAAGACCTAGGTATTAGCGACAGGTCATTCACACGCTGGTTATTAGAACTTTACAGTCTTTCTGATAAAACCACCGGAGAACGTGGAAGAAAAAAGAAAGTTGATAACTTCGATAACGAAGTTATAAAACAAGACATTTATAGAGTGATGTATTCTAACAAATCTTTCACCCTAAGGAAATTGACAATTTCACTGAGAAGGAACAACCACATTTACGTCTCTAGATCTACATTATGGAAATATGTAAGGTGTTCTGGTTAAACATTCCACAAGCATACAGGCGGTAGGGAAATCACCTGTAAACACCCTCACCTAGAAACTGATTGAAGTAAATGTTTAAAGAAAATTAAATAAAGGCGTAATATAATTAGGAAATTGTGTATATAGATAAAATATGGATTAATGCACGCCAGATAATGAAAAGGAAAGTCAATCTGTAGATGAGACTATACTTATACATAAATGCACGCCAGATAATGACAAGGATAATCAATCTGTAGATAAGACTATAAATATAGATAAATGCACGTCAGATAATGACAAGGAAATTCAATCTGTAGATAAGACTATAAAGATAATTGTGTGAACTAGTAAAGTAAAGCTACTGATAATATTCAGCGCAGGTAGCCGACACAATGTACTGTGGAAGAATGGTCAACTCAGGTTTGTTTCAAAATCTACCGACAATCGGGACTGTCTTTTAGAGATAACTGATACATATTTAGAGAGTGGATTGAGAAACGTGTACTTCCTTCAAGAACAAGTTTCTATTGCAAGCGAATGGTCAAAGCTCACTGCCATAAAGTAGTTGCACTTAGTATTTGTTGATGTCGGGATCTTGTCAAACTTTGGCTAACAAAGAAGCACATTTATTTGACGAAAATTCACCGCAGACTTGAATTATTGTCACTTGTAAAGAACACACACATGACAAAGACGTTTCACGCTGATAAAGTAATCAAGGAGCATGGTCAGAGATGTTGATGTTTTAGATTGTCAGCGCACCTTTCACAGATATATCTTTTAGAATTAGTTTGGACTAAGGTGGAAGGACAGGTGGCAAGTGACAACAAAACCTTCAAACTATCAGATGTCAAGAACATTGCATATGCTGCCCTGTCAAACATTGACAAACTATCAGATGTCAAGAACATTGCATATGCTGCCCTGTCAAACATTGACAAACTATCAGATGTCAAGAACATTGCATATGCTGCCCTGTCAAACATTGACAAACTATCAGATGTCAAGAACATTGCATATGCTGCCCTGTCAAACATTGACAAACTATCAGATGTCAAGAACATTGCATATGCTGCCCTGTCAAACATTGACAAACTATCAGATGTCAAGGACATTGCATATGCTGCCCTGTCAAACATTGACAAACTATTCTGGGTGAAATGTGAGGTTCATATAATGACAGAGAAAGATGATTACATATACAAAGTTGGATTGCGATTCACTCAGGCAACAAGAGTCATCTATCTTTAGTAATCCGATTCTGAATAGTGTGAGCATATAGCACATGTGTATGTGTTGAAAGCAACAATTGCATTATTTAATACATGCTTATACTTATTGTGAAGCTTGGAACATGTCATCTGTTGTATTTTGTTTAACACTGATACAAAAAACATAAACATTGGTCATACAATTGTTTTTAGAGACACAACTCTTACTGCACATCCATATAGGTTATTGCCCATTGCAAAGCGATGACGGCCACACCATCAGACGGTTTGTCTTACTAATGTGATGTACACTGTATGAGGATTATAGTGAGAAAGAGTATGCGTAGGTCATCAATCTCTCTCTTGTCCCCAGTTACCTTGGATCAGTGGCAAGACTATTGGTCGAGACGACTGGAAGTAACTCTGAATGCAGGCACTCTGGTCTTACCTCCAGTGAGACTAGGACTCGCTTGAAACTTCCGGGATTCGATCGCCCACCGTGTCTATTCATCACTGCAAGAGGCGAGTCCCTTAACCTCTTGACTACAGCGACACCCCTGCACATCCAAATATTAGAAACAGTAATACACATTTATGAGAAAAAATAATTTGCCCATGACCTGATGATTATTGTACGCAACGTTTGCACAAATAAGACACTGCGACCAGGTAGACGTTCACAGAGATATCTCTACGACCAAGTAGAGGCTTACAGAGATATATCTACGACCAAGTAGAGGTTTACTGAGATACATCTGCGATCAAGTAGAGGCTTACAGAGATACATCTGCGATCAAGTAGAGGTTTACAGAGATACATCTGCGGTCAAGTAGAGGTTTACAGAGATATATCTGCGGTCAAGTACAGGTTTACAGAATAAATGGTTCTATATACTATTTAATTAGACCAGAATAAAGTATCCAACAAGGCTGTACTTATAAAAGTTGTGAACGATTTGAACATACTTGTATTGGCAGGGGTCATTGAAAATAATGACATGTGGCCTCTCATTGTTCTGAAATGATCCATTTCAAATATTTATTTCATTTCGTTTTCTATTTGTTTAATTGTTATTATTATTATTATGATTATTATTAATTTGGTCATGTACTGGTCCTAAATGCTTGAGATCAGGGGACGGCGTGTGCTAATGGTTAAGTGACACGGCTCACAACAAGAAGGTGCTGGGTTCGATCCCCATCACAGCACCGGCCGTTACCCCGGGGAAGCAAACCCTTAGATAATGCAGGAGGAAGCAGACCCTTACATAAAATGCATGCTTAAGTCGGATGCACTGGGCCGATAGGCGTAAAATAAAAACCACAGTGCACCGCCATGGGGATAAGAGAAATAAGGCGAACGCAAAAAAAAAAACAACTTGAGGTTTAATTGGGGCCGATGGGACTCAAATCTGTAATGGTGGCTCAAGCATATTAGATGCGACCGTTAGGCCTGAGAGACGTCACCATTCAAGCTCTGAGTTCTAGCCATGGTGATGTGACTCCTTTCCTAGTTCGAGCAGTAGTGCAGTGAAGCCGTATACGTGCACAGCCAGAGGCGCTTTCCTGCGGTCCACTGATATGACAGGAACAAACGACAAAGTAACCGGGCTGACAGACCTGTCAGTTGCAGTTTGGCCCTACTTGGACATGTAGCCCGCCTTGCCGAAGGCAGGCGTTGCAAATACATTACCATCCTAAACCGTCGCTGTTTGGCGTTACTTGGGCATGTAGCCCGCTTTTCCGAGTACGTCATATCTCCCTCCTCCTTCCCAGTTTTTAGAACAGGCCATGTACATAAAGGAAGTGCAGAGAACCAGCTGATTACTTCAAAACGGAAAGATATCATCCTCATCGCGTGCAGCCACTCATCGGGCTAATTGGGGCGACTGGTCTTTGTTGCCTAAGCACACAACCAACCTACCTCACCTCCCTTAACTTAGTCTAGTGCCTATTTTACAGCTAGGTAAACTGGAGAGTAGCACGACTAGACTGCATACTTCGTCTGTTCTGTCTTCAGAAACTCTTTAACTGCTTTTCCACTTGGACGCTACTCTGAAATTCTTAAAGAAAACACGAGAAAGATGATATAGTATTTGAGAGGAGGTTTTTAGAAACCTGAAAGTTTTAGCCAGGACAGGAATCCATCGACATGTGCCTGCAAGTTATGTGTTGCTTCCTTGCGTAATATCGGGTTTTCCCAAACATTAAAAACAATTTTCAAACAAAAGTTTTTGAAACCAAAGTCGATATAGGGCCACATTTCAGACTGGCAGAAAAACAAAAACTAAAATTCCTCAACCACCCCGCCTGAGATGCCCTTCTTCGTTGTTTTTAAATAATGAGAAATATTCTTCCAAACCAGAGCATACCGTCCAGAGAAGCCGCTGATGTGGGAGACATGTACACATTTGACTTCAATCATCCGGATATTGTTCTAGCAGGATTGCCTACAACTTTCACTTGTACAGATGACAAATTGATATCCAACTTCCCAGTTTTCAAGTCAACATTTCTAGGTCACAGTCGAAAACTTAAAAAGTATAATTTCAACAAACACTCACACAAACACAACAGTTCCATTGCAAAAATTATTGAATTGTATGGTGTGCAAAAATTATTAAACTAATTGGTGTGCAAAATAGAAACCGTAATACAGAAGAATAGTTGTTGCAAAATATAAATGAAGAAAAGAAAGTTTTCACCAACATAAGACAGATGCTCAAACACATAAAGCGCATATTATAAATCCGTGTAATCAAGTCATTATCGGTCATTGCTGTCCTGCGCGGATAAAAGGATATTGATTTAATCGGATCTGACCAAATCAAAATTAAATTAAATTTAAGTTTCATCTCCGCAACGAAGGTTGGCTGCAATAGACCTCCAATATCCTCTCTATCTTGGCTAGAAGGTACACTCTGCCAGACTTAGACCATCTTGTGATGTTGCTCCCCCACTTAAAGCGTTAAATGCCTCTTGTCTTGTCCGTACACTCTGCCAGACTTAGACCATCTTGTGATGCTGCTCCCCCACTTATAGCGTTGCTCGCCTCTTGTCTTGTCCGTACACTCTGCCAGACTAAGACCATCTTGTGATGTTGCTCCCCCACTTAAAGCGTTAAATGCCTCTTGTCTTGTCCGTACACTCTGCCAGACTAAGACCATCTTGTGATGCTGCTCCCCCACTTAAAGCGTTAAATGCCTCTTGTCTTGTCCGTACACTCGGCCAGACTAAGACCATCTTGTGATGCTGCTCCCCCACTTAAAGCGTTAAATGCCTCTTGTCTTGTCCGTACACTCTGCCAGACTAAGACCATCTTGTGATGCTGCTCCCCCACTTATAGCGTATCTCGCCTCTTGTCCGCCGACATGAAAAATAAATAGACAAAAATGTGTAACATAGCAACTAAAATAGGCGAGGTCATGTGACAAGGCTGCGTACGCCACTGGCAACCTTACAGAGATTACGAAACCCTGCAGCTGTAACACGATGTAGGTCAGTTCTGCTTCAAGTGACGTAGATAGTCATGATCTCACACAGCTTACGGCTATTGGAATTCGTATCCATCTCTATTTTTAAACTTTATCTCGCACTATGTTCTGTAGCTGACTTTCTCTCGTCTATCTACATCACTCTATGTCTTTCTTTCTGTAGTAATTTTTCTTTTTTCCTTTCGTTTCCTTTGAACGTTGTCCTAAAGTGCTAATACATTCCCCATTTAAACACGTTCTATTCAAATGTTCATAAAATTATCTCAATGTTTGGAGGCCTTAGAATTTTCTCCAGATAAAAGAAACACATGTTTCCTGCAAACGGTAGATTGGTAACTATGTTGCTTTTTGTAGATTGGTAACTATGTTGCTTTTTGTAGATTGGTAACCTTGTTTATTACTGTTTGAAGATAAATAACTTTCCTTGTTACTGTTTCAGGATTGGTAACTTGCTGTTAACACAAGTCAATTATTCCAATTTAGCTAACGAAGTACATTTCAGATCAGCGAGGAAAGAGAGAATCTGAGTGAAAAGACTGTTGGTTTCATATAACTTAGTTTAGCCAATAATTGTCTTGGAGAATAATTACTGCTGGCCAGCTCATGGCCACTTCAGAAACTGAACGGAACTGTTGGCACTCGGATTGTGTCTGGCAGAGCCGGGAGGTAGAGGGTGGGCAGGAAACAGAGAAGAACACGATGGGAGTTCTAATCACGGAACCAGGCCAGACCGAGGAGAACTATTTCCGCCCTGGAGGAACACAAAACCTGTAGGTATAGGGCCAGGATATGTACACGTCACGCCGTCTACCTGGCCGAGTGCCACGCTCAGGTACATAACGTTAGCTTATGTGAACTACACGCGCGGAACAGCCAGTCTGAGACCTTGAGACAGATGAAGAGAGCCAGAACCGTGTGTGTTGTCTCAAAGACACGTGACGAGGATTATATCAAGTACATACATACACACATACATACATACATACATACATACATACATACATACATAAAAACATACATACATACATACATACATACATACACACATACATACATACATTAACACACATACATACATACATACATACATACGTACATACATACACATATACATACACATCTACATACATACATACATACATGCGTACATACATACACACACACACACATACATACATACATACATACATACATACATACATACATACATACATACATACATACATACATACATACATACATACATACATACATACATACATACATACATACATAAATTCATACAGGCAGGCATGCATACATTTTGCTCCCTCCCAACCATCTACAACAGGTAAACATCTACCTCCCTCCAAACCAACTACAACAGGTAAACATCTACCTCCCTCCCAACCAACTACAACAGGTAAACATCTACCTCCCTCCCAATCACCCACAAGAGTCTCTTTTTATTCGTCTTATTTTTCCATTAGTTTATCTTCTTAGATGTCTTGTTTGTACTACAGCCTGCCTTCTTGCGTGTCTGTCTTACTTTTCCAAAAGACTGCCTTCTTGCATGTCTCTCTTACTTTTCCAGGATCCCCCCTTCTTGCATGTCTGTCTTACTTTTCCAAGAGACCGCCTTCTTGCATGTCTGTCTTACTTTTCCAGGATCCCGCCTTCTTGCATGTCTGTCTTACTTTTCCAGGAGACCGCCTTCTTGCATGTCTGTCTTACTTTTCCAGGAGACCGCCTTCTTGCATGTCTGTCTTACTTTTCCAGGAGACCGCCTTCTTGCATGTCTGTCTTACTTTTCCAGGAGACCGCCTTCTTGCATGTCTGTCTTACTTTTCCAGGAGACCGCCTTCTTGCATGTCTGTCTTACTTCTCCAGGATCCTGCCTTCTTGCATGTCTGTCTTACTTTTCCAGGAGACCGCCTTCTTGCATGTCTGTCTTACTTCTCCAGGATCCTGCCTTCTTGCATGTCTGTCTTACTTCTCCAGGATCCCGCCTTCTTGCATGTCTGTCTTACTTCTCCAGGATCCCGCCTTCTTGCATGTCTGTCTTACTTTTCCAGGAGACTGCCTTCTTTTATGTGTGTCTTACTTCTCCAGGATCCTGCCTTCTTGCATGTCTGTCTTACTTCTCCAGGATCCCGCCTTCTTGCATGTCTGTCTTACTTTTCCAGGAGACCGCCTTCTTGATTGTCTGTCTTACTTTTCCAGGAAACCGCCTTCTTGCATGTCTGTCTTACTTCTCCAGGATCCCGCCTTCTTGCATGTCTCTTACTTTTCCAGGAGACCGCCTTCTTGCATGTCTGTCTACTTTTCCAGGATCCCGCCTTCTTGCATGCCGCTCGTGTGTGTACTTGCACCATGACGCGTCTATCTCTCTGTTTGCCTATCTCCGTTTGAGTCTGTTTGATTTGTATGCCTGCTGGCTCTTTTGATGCCTCTTGCTGGCACTGTGTCCATAAGTAAACTTGTCACGCAGATGTATGTAAGTACACCTTACGTCACGAATCAAGTGCAATGCTTCCTCTCCTAAAACGATATTAGGAAAACTTGACCGTTACTAATGGCACCTAACATTGTTCACACAACAACAGCGCGTATATTTCTGGAATTTTAACGACCAGTATATACGGTAACAACACGAACGTCTAGAAGAGGTGCACCAGAGTGAGTACAATTTAGTGAATCAGCGTTGTTCGGAAATACGAGCGTGTTCAAATTAAACCGGACCTAACTGCACCAAGTGAACTTACGTACGATGCGCATGATAACGTCAATTCTTATGTAAACAACACATACCAACCGTCAAGATTGCAAAATGCCATTGTCCTCCGACTCATAGTTTGCTCAGCAGACCGTTGAAAACTTGGCGGGTATGATACGAAATCCGTCCAGAGTTGATCAGCGAGCGGTGATTCGGTTTCTCAGAGCTGAGGGATGTCGACTAGTTGACATTCATCGCAGAGTGCAGGCAGTTTATGGGGACAAAAGTGTGGTGAACGTAAGCTCCGGCGACGGTCAACCCAAATTGCTGCATCAATTTTGGATGGCATGTTCTGACGCAACATTATGCGCTGACCTGGTCTCGGAAGATCTTTCTAACTCACGTCCTTCTTCAAACATCGTTGTCCAATTCTTCACTGTTGTCCTCGACACACTTTTGTCATCATACACTGCCTGCATTCTGCGATGAATATCAACTGGTCGACATCCTTCAGCTGTTAGAAACCGTATCACGCCTCATACACTGCCTGCATTCTGCTTGAATGTCAACTGGTCGACATCCTTCAGCTGTTAGAAACGGAATCATCGTTAGCTGATCAACTCTGGATGGATTCCGTATCACATCCGCCATGTTTTCAGCGGTCTGCTGAAGAAACTATGAGTCGGAGGATAATGAAATTTTGCAAACTTGACGGTTGGTATGTGCTGTTTAAATCAGAACTGACGTCATCATGCGCATCGTACGTAAGTTCACTTGATGCAGTTAGGTCCAATTTCATTTGAACACGCCTCGTAGAATATATGATGAGTTGTTGTGTATGTACTCGTAGTACACATGGCCGATCTAGAAGTAAGTGATTGTGCTGATCAGATGGCTTCCTCGGGGTGCATGTAAGCATGATAATGAAAGGCAACTACGATGGGTGGGTAATATTCCTGACAGTCGTAGTAGACAAGGCAAGGATGAAGGCAAACAGCATGACAAGCCTGGGCTTGAGAACTGCAAACACATAAGCCACCATAGCAGGCCAAATAGCAAATATGAAAGCAGCGAACGCTAGCTTGCCTGCCAACAGTCCATCACCGTGTTCATGACTGGGACATGGCAGCAAACCTACCCAGGAAGGAGATCGTATTTTAATATGATTAGAAAATCTCAGAGGCGACTAGATACAGTGGTAGACTCACCATCATTGTACTGCATTGAAATGATCGAGTTAACTGCGCCGGTCTTATCATTGTAACATATAATAATGATCGAATTAACTGTGCTGATTCAATGATTGTATCACATTGAGATGATCGAATTAACTGCATCGATCGCCAACATTGTACCCCATGAAGATGATCGAGTCAACTGTGCCACTAGAGTTTATACTGCTGCATTGTTGAACAAAGAGTCCCATATAATCTTGCTGAACAAAGAGTCCTCTATCATCTTGTTGAACAAAGAGTATCCTATCATCTTGTTGAACATAGAGTCCCCTATCATCTTATTGAAAAAAGAGTCCCCTATCATCTTGTTGAACAAAGAGTCCCCTATCATCTTTTTGAACATAGAGTTTCCTATAATCCAGGTGATATTTTACTTTCAAACGAAAAAGGCGTCACATTTGTTATCCTTTCACGTGTACGACTATTCAAGGTCATGTTTTTGTGTTCAGCGTGTATGATATTGACAGGATACAAGTCCGACAGTATATCTCTCGACGGATGTATGTATATGTGTTATAATCCAAGTATGGCAATATATCTTTTCACGGATGTATGTATTTTGTATCAGCACTGGCGTCACTTTCTTGGGTGTTCTCAGTTATCAGCTGATTCACCTCGTGCTCTACTCTCCCGTTGCTCCGTTCTCTGCATTCCTTGCCTAAGGTTATGATGACTCTCTGGTACTTAATCAGTCTATCACCAATGTGGACCCATTTTTCCCCATTGGATATCATCTCAGCTAGAGTGACGTGTCTGATTGTTGTGTCTACCTGTGTCATCCATGACGACCATCTCGTGATTATTGTTTCCTTGATGTCTGAGATACTACTGTACATAGAGTGCTGTGTGTCTGTACTGGCACGCAAGTAGACTTTGACTTGTGTCAGTTTATGTCTGGATGTCACTGATAACAATCCCAACATGCACTGCATCATCACAATTGCGCGAGTACCGAGTACCGACTCTTGAGGTGCGCGAGTACCAAGTACCGACTCTTGAGGTGCGCTAGTACCAAGTACCGACTCTTGAGCTGCGCCAGTACCAAGTACCTACTCGTGAGGTGCGCTAGTACCAAGTACCGACTCTTGAGGTGCGCGAGTACCGACTCTTAAGGTGCGCGAGTACCCAGTACCGACTCTTGAGGTGCGCAAGTACCCAGTACCGACTCTTGAGGTGCGCGAGTACCAAGTACCGACTCTTGAGGTGCGCGAGTACCGAGTACCGACTCTTGAGGTGCACGAGTACCGAGTACCGACGCTTGTTTCTGTTCTCAAACATCCAAGAACGTGCGCAAATGAAACCAGACACAAACATGATAATTCCGCCAAACATGATAATTCCACCAAACATGATAATTCCGTCATGACAACAAGGATATTCCAAACAGGAACAAGCACAAGCACAATATCGATTCTCCGTATCGATTCTCCGTATCGATGGCAGGGCGAGAATTGAGTGAAACGTCAACAAGACACGCTGGGAACGTGCTTGCAATTTGTATGTCACTTTCTGTAAATGTGATTTGTCACAGACAATTCTTGCCACAAGATCTACACAGAATAATATTTGATCATCTTAAAACCGCTAAGAGATTTTATTTTTTTATTTGCGGGGGGGGGGGGGGGTGGGGGGGATCTCTGAATATACACCAGACATCACTGAATATACACCAGACATCACTGAATATACACCAGACATCACTAGACATACACCAGATATCACTGAACATACATTAGACATCACTGAATATACACCAGGCATCACTGAATATACACCAGACATCACTGAACATACACTAGACATCACTGAACATACACCAGACATCACTGGACATACACCAGACAGATAGGTATTTGGCCAGGGCCTACGTCATAAGGCACCAGCCGATACCGGAAATAGACCACTAAAACTAGAGAAAGTTATGGTCCTTTGACTAATTCGGTTGAGCCTCGCTTGTCCTTTAACTATGAGAGACATCCTTAATTAGGACCGGTACCTGGCCACACTCTGTCCATACTACTGGAAGTCCTCAGCGGATAAATACATCTTATGGGACTTTGATTAACATATACAATAAGAAATTCCTGGGGACTAAGTGGTCTCGGGGTAAGACGTCTGCCTCGGATGCTGGAGGACGCAGGTTCAAATCACGGTAGAGTCAGATATTTGTTCAAGTGTACTTTCGATTATTTTCCCGGATCTCTGGGAAGTAGAGATCGGAAGCCCGTTTGGAGGGCCGCGAACGTTACAAATTTCATGGCAGTTGGAAATCCAAAGGAGTAGACTTAACGGCCACTGCCCGGGCAAAATTGAAAATGATGCTAAAAACTAGCCAATCTAATACGGGATCCTCGCTGGTGATACAGATCTCGTGCATTGAGATGAGATTCTCCAAAAATATGGAGAAAAACAGAGCACTTATGTGTTAAACGGTGTACAATGGCGTTAATTCTAAACTAAACTAAGATATTCCCTCCGTAAGTTTTAGAATTGCGGAAAAAATAGGATTGGAATAAGAAGGAACAAATTTAGATAGAGAATAAAAGTTGTTTATCACGGACAGAACTTGAGGGTGTACAGCATAAACTCCAAGTGAAACCGAGAAATATAGTCGGAACAAGCAAGTTTGTCTGTAACAGTTTAGCGTAATTATCTGTCAAAAACAGGTGGCATCATTAGATGCTGCGGAACAAGTTGGTTGTCTTCATGCAGGCTAATTGTGCGTGCAGCTTATGTACGCTATACGAGGGGACGTGGAAGGGGGGGGGGGGATTATACAGTCAAGAATCTTAATAGGTAACAGCTGTTAAACATCCATAAACATGCTGATATTGTATACATTGTCGACCAGATTCTAGTGTGACCTACGAAGAGTCCAAAAGGTTTATCAGGGACAGATACATGGCCAATTGGGAAACAGAACATACTGGCTACACAAACAAATGATGACTATTACCAGTTGAACAGAAGAGAGCAGGTCGTGGTCTTCGGACTCCGCACAGACCGCAACAGACTGAGATACCATCTTTTCAATAAACTGAAGATAGATGGCACTGACGAATGCACTTGTGGTACCGGGAAAATGACCGCTGAACATCTGCTGCAAAATTGCCCGACATACGAGGACCAGAGAAAGTACATGTGGCCATCACCAGTGGCAACACTAGACAAGCTCTATGGCAGTGTCGACATCCTCAGGATGACAGCTGCTTTCTTCTAACAAATTCAAGTAGACGTCTGACAGCGTACTTCTTCTTCTTCTTCTTCTTCGTACGCAGTCAGACAGTAACCATTATTTTTTCGAAAAAAGCGGCGGTCATCCTGAGGCTGTCGCCACTGCCATAGAGCTTCTCTTGCAGTTCCACTGGTAATGGCCACATCTGCTCTCTCTGATCCTCGTATGTCGGGCAGTTCTGCAGCAGATGTTCCGTGATCATTTTACAAGTACCGCACGGGCATTCGTCCGTACACCCTATCTTCAATTTGTTGAATAGGTGGTACCTCAGTCTGTTGTGGCCAGTGCGAAGTCTGAAGACAACGACCTGCTCTCTTCGGTTCAACTCGTAATAGGCATCGTTTTTGGTGTAACCAGTATGTTCGGTTTCCCATTTGGTCATGTATCTGGCTTTGATAAGCCGTTTTGACTCTTCGTACGTCATATTGGTATCTGTTTGTGGTAGTCTTGCACCTTCTTTTGCCAGTCTGTCTGCCTCCTCGTTGCCTTGGATGTTGCAGTGTGACGGAACCCACTGTACCACTACCCTTTTTGGTGCGGACTGCTGGCACAGTTTGCAGATTGCTGCTCTTAAGTCATTGAGCTCAGTGTTTTTCTGGCTTTTTAGCGCTGTGACTACGGCGAGAGCATCTGTCAGCAGGACTATATGGCTCTCATTTTCACTGTGTGTCACCATTTCTTCCACTGCCGCCCTCAGTGCCTCTGCCTCCGCTCTGAAATTGCTTGTGTACTTACCAGTAGCGAATGACAGTGTTATTTTTCTGCCATTTGGTAGGTTCAGGAATGCTCCTGCCCCTCCGTTCTGTGTAGTGTTTGTTACAGAACCGTCGGTGTATGCATGGGTCCAGTCCATGCTTGGGTAGCTTTTCGTTATGAAGCTTAGGGTAGTATCTCTCCTTTCTTTTTCAGTCTGGCAGTTTTTGTTTGCAATACCTGGTATATTTTCTACCACCTCTGGAAATATATCCTGCCTCCAGGTAGGTTTTCGTACAGTAGTGATGGGTTTTGGTGTTGTTAGTGCGTTTATGGGATCTTCGTGCATTTTTGCTTTGGCTATTTCTGCAAAGTTTCTCCGCTTTAGTTTCCCATTTCCCAAATTGTTTAGTCTCTGGTGCATTGGATGGTCAGTCAGTCTTCGGAATTTCTCTGACTGCAGCTGGGCTCTGCAGTCTCTTCTATCGGTCATGGATTGCAGTTTTGTAATCTTTTCAAGTTCTACAATTGGCGTTGACTTCATGCCACCTGTTATAATTCTCATGGCTTGGTTTTGAAGTTTGTTAACTTTATCGAAGTTCGCCTTCGCTGCTGTTGTCCATGCCGCAATGCCATACTCGAGAACTGGTCTCACTCTTCCAGTGTACAGTTTCTTTAGAATGCCTTCGTCTGCTCCCCAGCTTGTGCCAGCAAGTTTCCTCATGATTGCCATTCTTTCTCTGGCTTTCATTCGGTTTCTCTCAATCTGACTTTTCCATGTCATGCGCCGATCAAATGTGACTCCCAGATAGGTTGGGTTGTCGTTTGGCTGCAGGATTTTGCCATTTAGACTTAATTTGGTACTTTGGGGTTTTAATGAAAGCGAGAATATTGTGCATGTGGTTTTCTCCTCGTTTATTTTGACCGGCCATGAGTTCGCCCACTCTTCCAGCGATGTTAGGGCCGTCTGCATCCGATTTCTTGCTATGGTGAGATTCTTTTCAGAGGTCCACATAGCCAGATCGTCTGCAAACATTGAGCTATGGACTCTTCTTGGTATATTCTCTGTAATATCGTTTATATATACCAGGAAGAGTGTGGGTGACAGTACTCCCACTTGGGGTACTCCCTGCTCGAGTGTCACCTTTTTGCTCATCTGCCCTTGTACTTGGACTCTGGCCGTTCTTTGTTTGAGGTAGTGGTTGATCCACCTGTACATCTTCCCACAGACATCACTTCTTCTTAGCTTGACTCTAAGTCCATTTTTACAGACTTTGTCAAATGCCTTTTCCAGATCCACCCAAACAGCTACTGTGTGTTTCTGTGCCTGGTAGGCATCTTATATCTCCTGGGCTATAAGGGTGACCTGGTCCTCAGTGGATCTGTGCTGTCCAAAGCCGGCTTGCTGTGGAATTAGTATTCGTTTTTCTTCCAGATGCCACATCAGTCTGGTGTTTATCATCCGTTCCATCAGCTTGCCGACACAGCTCAGTAGGCTTATGGGCCTGTATTCATTTGGATCTGTTTTGTCCTTTCCTGTTTTTGGTACTGGTACCAGTATTGCATCTTTCCATGCCTGTGGTACAATTCCCCTTTTCCAGCTTTGGTTCAGGACCGATAGCAGTTTCTTCTTCGCTGTTTGGCCCAGCCCCATCAGCATTTCGTTTGTTATCCCGTCTTTTCCGGGAGATTTCCTTTTCTTTAGTGTTCTCGTAGCCTCTTTCATTTCGCGCATTGTTAGTTTGGCCATCATGTGCTCTTCAGGAGCCGTATTCATGTTTTCGTGTCCCTTTAGCTCTTTGCTAATGTCTGTATGCTTATCTGCAGGGACTTCGATGTGGTTTGCTCTGGCATAGTGATCGACAAAGGCGTTTGCGGCTTTCTTACCTGTGATCAAGTTCTCGCCCTGCTTGATAGTAATTTGTTTATTTGACGGGGTTTGACGGGGCTCTGACTAGCTTCCATAGCTTGTTCCCGTCTTTGTCCAGGTTTAGACTTTCCGTTTTATTTTTCCAGCTTTCTCTTGCTGTTTGCTTGAGAGTGTGTTTGTACTTCGCCGCGGCGGCTTTGAGGGCGATGTTTGCCTCCATGGATTTTTTCTCGCTCTGCCATGTTCCTAGCATTTGTTACTGCATCTTCCACTTTCTGCAACTCATCATTCCAGTAGGGCTTATAGTTTTTCCTAGCTCCTCTTGGGATGGTTTCAGTGGCGGCTTACATTATTGCCTTGCTTAGGCTCTCTACCATGGGCTTCATTTTGGTGTTTCGTGTGTTGATGGTTTCACACAGCCCATCTGTCAGGATTGCAAATCTGTCCCAGTGGGCTCGTTTGTAATTCCAACGTGGGAGCGGTTTTGTTTCCTGTGGGCCTACTTCCATGTCAATGGTTAGCCTGATCGGCTTGTGGTCGCTACCTGCCAGTTGGTTTAGCACATGTCGGTCTATTTTATGGTGTATGTCCTGTGTGGAGAAGGCCAAATCTGGAGTCGAGGTGGTATGCCATGTTCTTGAATAGAAGCTAGGGCTATCCTCCGGCCTATTGATTAGGGAGAGATTTGCATCTATCTCCCAATCTTCCACTTCGTCACCTCTGCTGTCTGTGTCAGAGTATCCCCATCTCTCCGAGTGGCTGTTGAAATCTCCAACTACTATGCAGTTGGAGTCTCTGACCTCCATACTCGAGAGCGATAGGTCTCTATTTGGTGGTCCGTACAGATTGAAAATGCGGAGCTTCGTCTCTTGAGCCATTATGTCAACTCCTACAATTTCTGCTTGTCCGGTGTGATTGACAGATACCGCGCTACTCGGTATGCAGTTTCTGGTCAGTATCAGGACCCCTCCTTTGTGGCCTTCTCTATCTAGACGGAAGGTCTGATATCCTCTGATTGAGAATTTATGGTTATTGTTGAGGTGCGTTTCCTGGATACATGCCACGTCAATCTTACCTTCATGCAGGTGGTGTGTTAGGGAAAGTTTTTTGTTGATGACTCCCTTCGCATTCCACTGTAGTATTTTGAGGATCTTGAGGTTTTGGCCAATAGAAGTTGCCCCATAGCCATGTGCCTTGACTCCACGACACATGGGTGGGTGACCACCAGTAGTCAAGGGTGGGCCCCTTCGAGGCGTGAGGCCCGGCACTATCGCTGCCTGGCGGGATGAGCGCCATGCGTTTTTCTAATAGGTTGTACTGCCATCATACTGCGATTTACGTTGCACTGTTTTGTTAGGCTTGCGGCCCCGTGCATCCGATTTCAACAGGCGTTTCTGTAGGGATGCCCTCCTTAGCCTTTGGCTGTCCCCAGCCTATCTGCAAGGCAGCAGTTGTTTATGATCAGAGTTGTCTCTCTTATGGAAGTTGTCTTACCAGACTATCGAGTCTTCACTACTCGTGTCTATAGGGTGCAATGATGATATGTGATATGATATATGAGATGGACTGGTTTACCCGGAAGAGAGGCAGTCCAGTGTGACTGTATCCCAGGATCGTCACGTTCTGCCAGAAACGTAGCATTTGCATGTGAGTGGGGTATCTCTTTTCCCTTTATTTTCTTGGCTTCTATGCAGGGATGGTACGCCTAGCATTCCCCGCCACCTGGGGTGTTGACACAGTGGGGCAGGTGTGCAATGTCCGCTGGTGTGCATCTCTTCTGCGTCCAGCATGATAGTTATATGGCTGATAACGTACAGAGGTAGATATCGTAGCCGACGTGCATTTAACCAGAGGACAGGCCTGGTAATGTCACAGAGATGTTGTTCGCCTGGTGTGCGGACAGCTCTCATGGTCATTGGTTGAGTCTCGACAGTTCACAGTGAGGTGGCTGTTCTACTGTTTTCGACACCCTGACCAGGTACTAAGTCTTTAGTTGGTGGTTTTACACCCCATCGCCGTATAAGGTGAGTATCAAGCAGTTGTCCGCCCGCTTTGATCGGCGGACGGCAAGGACCTCTTGCTGCGGCTCTACCGGCTATGGCTGGGGCGCAAGCCCCATGTCCCGAGCATGTAGGAGCCTCCCATTGCAGTGGTGCTGAGATTTTGGGCGGGATTGCGGCTTACAAGGGTTCGCCGGTAATCCCCCACATGGTAGCCTCGCGCCATTGGCTTATCAGCCTGGTACGTGAACCAAAGTGTCTGCGGCTCCTCTCGATATGAGCTGGTTTTCCGTAGCAGCGCCCTGTCATTAGTAGGGTAAAACTGACCTGTCTTCAGATGGTCTATTTCCAGCACCCGTTCACTATTTGGTCAGACGAATTTATTGATGGCTTTTGTTTGTCAATGACCAGGTATTTGAAATCTGCGGTTTCTGCAGGGTTAAACACGATTTCCGTAGCGTTCTTTCATTAGAGTGTTTGAGAGCTGCCTTATCTTCCGTGAGTCTAATACCAGCGTACGTTCATTTTTAGACTCAAACAGTAGTGCTCTCGATTTGTCAGTTGTTCTACAGTATTGGCGTGCTCAGTCAAATAAAGCCGCAGGTTCTACTCCTGGTGGTGCCCTTCCGTCAATTCCTTTAGCGAGACAATCAAGTTATTTAGAGGGTGGCTCCAGATTTTCGAGGGTCTAATTCCAGCACATGTTCACTATTAGACCCCACGAAGGTGCTCTCTTTTTGACCGTCATTCTACAGTATTGGCGTGTTAAGTTAATTTAAGCCTCAGGCTCCACTCCTGATAGTGCTCTTCCGTCAATTCCTTTGTCAGAACACTTGATGCAAACCAACCGAGCCACAGGGGGCATAACCCCAGATTTCTGGGGGTCTAAATCCAGCATCAGTTCCATATTAGACCCCAGAAAAGTGGTCTCGGCATGTCAATCATTTCAGTGTTGGCCGTGTTGAGTCAAATTAAGCCGCAGGCTCCACTCCTGGTGGTGCCCTTCCGTCAATTCCCTTAAGTTTCAGCTTTGCAACCATACTTCCCCCGGAACCCAAACACTTTGGTTTCCCGGAAGCTGCCCGCAGAGTCATCGAAGCAACTCCTGCGGATCGCTAGTCGGCATCGTTTATGGTCAGAACTACGACGGTATCTGATCGTCTTCGCGCCTCTGACTTTCGTTCTTAATTAATGAAAACATTCTTGACAAATGCTTTCGCAGTAGCTCGTCTTGCGGCGATCCAAGAATTTCACCTCTAACGCCGCAATACGAATGCCCCCGTTTGTCCCTGTTAATCATTACCTCCAGTTCCAAAAACCAACAAAATAGAACCTAGGTCCTATTCCATTATTCCATGCACCATTATTCAGGCAGCCGAGGCCTGCTTTGAACACTCTAATTTTTTCAAAGTAAACGCGCCGGCCACCCAGGACGCTCAGCGAAGAGCACCCGTGGGAGAGAGCCGGCAGACGGTAGGGCAGGAGACAACGGGCAGTGAACCGGCGCGAGCCGGACCGCCCGCCTGCGCATGAGATCCAACTACGAGCTTTTTAACTGCAACAACTTTAATATACGCTATTGGAGCTGGAATTACCGCGGCTGCTGGCACCAGACTTGCCCTCCAATAGATCCTTGTTAAAGGGTTTAAAGTGTACTCATTCCAATTACGGGGCCTCGAAAGAGTCCCGTATTGTTATTTTTCGTCACTACCTCTCCGTGCCGGGAGTGGGTAAGTTGCGCGCCTGCTGCCTTCCTTGGATGTGCTAGCCGTTTCTCATGCTCCCTCTGACAGCGTACGAAGAAGAGGAAGAAGAAGAAGAAGAAGAAGAAGAAGAAGAAGAAGAAGAAGAAGAAGAAAAAGAAGAAGTAGAAAAGAATGAAGAAGAATACATTGTCAGATTTCATAGACCATTCTGTCCGTATGCCCTTGTGTTCCTTGGGTGAAGTCCATTATTGAGGAGTATATGTTTCATCTTCAACAGCCAGAGCGTATGAGTTGATTATTTTTCACACTCAGATCTATTGTCCTGTGAGAAAATCTATGAGTTGATTATTTTTCAAATTCAGATCTATTGTCCTGTGAGAAAATCTATGAATTGATTGTTTTTCAAATTCAGATCTGTTGTCCTGTGAGAAAATATATGAGTTTCAATTGTCTCTCAGAGTCAGATCTAGTTCATGGATGTTTCGAGTGTCGCTAAGAGACAGCTCTTTTATACCAGTACTTTGACTCGCCCCCTCGTTAGTTCTTCACTATGAATGGTGCATTCCAAACACTTAAATATTTGCATTCTTCCGATTATTTTTGACAATTTGCAGTTTTCCAGTTTGGGCATTGGGTTTAATCACTGACTTGGTCCGTTTAAGCAAGTATTAATCCTGTTGTTGTAACGTCTTCGCTGGGTCTGGGGATGAGAGTTTGGCAGTTGGGATAGTTGTCAAATAGCAAGGCATACCATGTTGGTGAAAACCACACTCGAGGGTAACGATTGAACGCAGTCCACCTAAGAGACAGACAAGTGGTCGTATAACATAAGGAGATAGACTGGAAATAATATGTTGGACTGCACCTCAGAGGAAGAGTTGAATACGCTGGAGATCCATTGCAGTCGATCTTCACTGTGGGGATAACACCTGAACTGACCTGAAGAAGGAGTGTATAGCCTTGGCTTACATTCACAACGTGCCACATGTAATGCTCTGTTTGACAAACCAGGCATGTCGTAGAGTTTTGTTTTTACGTTACGACCGCAACTCAGTTGTTAATGGGTACCTGACGCAGAGGCTATAGAGTTCGTGCTCTGTCGCCGGCACTTTCAGCAATGAAACGAACTGAGAACATATAGGGCGCCCAAGTGGCATTATGTTGGTTCTGTGAGTCATTTTCCGTTTCCATGTTAAGGCAGTTTGTGTCAACCTGCATAGCTCGCACATGACGTAGCCAGCATATAAGAACCACTGGGTCATGACGTAGACAGCATATACAAATCGGTGGGTCACGACGTAGACAGCAAATATGAATCAATCGGTCATGACGTAGACAACATATAAGAATCAATGGATCATGACGTAGACAGCAAATAAGAATCAATCGGTCATGACGTAAACAGCATATACGAAACAGTGGATCATTGTATTGCTACCTTCCTAGGTGGAGCACCATTTTGTCTGTAAACGTGTTGAGAAAGATTCCTTTGGATAGCGGAGATTGTCATGACCCTGATTTGTGTTGGGTAAAGTCATGACGGTGATTAACGTTGTAGTCCAGCTAGGGTAAAAGATTCTTCAACTCTAAGATTAGCACGCCCTGCCATTCACACATGACAAGCGTCTTCTGATACTCGGCTGGATCCAGGGGCCAATTACTGGGGAGGAAAACGAGCACTGCAGATTCTTTCAAGTAACAAATAGCGACTAAAGAGGGGGGTGCATGGGGATGGTGAGGTCATCTTGCAAAGAAAACATTGCTACAGAAGCCACCACTGCATAAGCACATATCGTGATTGGTGCAGGTTAACTAAATGAGGCTAAGTAGAGCGGTGGGCCTATTCTTCTGCTAGAGTGAACAAAAGAATGGATAAAGAGTCTGCAGAGTTTGGAGCAGATCTGTTGTATTTTGGTTAGATATGTTGTATTCTGATTGAGATCTGTTGTGGTCTAATCTCTATTTCTTTATTTCAAACTAAATACAACAGATCTGACCAGACTACAACAGATCTGACCAGACCTCAACAGATCTGACCACAATAGATATAGACATTAGACCACAATAGATCTAGAAGTGGGGGAACATGAAAATAAATAAGAAGAGAAGGAAGAATATGGAGAAGAAGAGAAGAAAGAAGTAGACGATGGAGGAAAAGAAGAAATATGAGAAGAAAAAGAGGAAGAGAAAGAAGAGGAGGAAGAAGAAGAAGAAAAAGAGGAAGATAAAGAAGAAGCAGAAGAGGAAGAAAAAGAAGAAAAGTTATCACTGCCCCGATCTTACATCTACCCAAACGATATAGGCCAACGGTTAGAATATTTCCCCAAGCTCCGTGTCTTGCACATTCTTTGTCCCTTACACCTACCGACATCCTAAAAGGTCTTGGCTATGTCAAGTCGCCAACACCAAATTTTCCTCAAGTGTTCATTCTTATAGAAAAGGAAATATCAGTTGTTTTTACTTGTGTGGAAGACTGTCTTCCGGTTCTGTAGCCGTCTCTTTCTTGGGCAATTTATTTGTTTGATCTGTGCCTGTGCTTCTAGGAAAACAAGGAGAGACCTCTACGATTGTAAACTGTAAACAAAGTAACAAAAACGATATCAAAGACCTAGCTACACGCACACAAAATCAAACATTTACCTAGCTACACGCACACAAAATCAAACATTTACCTAGCTACACACACACAGAATCAAACATTTACCTAGCTACACACACACACAAAATCAAACACTTACCTAGCTACACACACACACAATCAAACATTTACCTACCTACACACACACAAAATCAAACATTTACCAAGCTACACACACAAAAATTAGTATAAACGAAAAAACAAAAGACAAAAATATGTAAAAGCACGCAGAATAAATGCAGTATTTTCACATTTTCTACAGCTACAGAATGCACTTCAGCTGCAAAAAAGACCTGTATTTCTCCATGTTTCCTTACTTGTAAAGTTTATATTGTAACACAACCAAAAAATGGCTCATACTATCGACACCAGGATTCATGTGGGAACAACACCAGTATTAGACTACATCAAAAGACAGGAACTAAAATGGTTTGACAAGGTAACAAGCCTACCACCACACACCACTCGTCAACAAGCAGTGCTATTTAGATTCAACGGATTCAGGGTCAAAGGCGACTACGAAAAAAGGTTGATTACAGTAATATCTGAGGCGGCGGGACGGCGTGGCCTAGTGGTTAAGTGGCACGGCTCACAACCAGAAGGTGCTGGGTTCGATCCCCATCACAGCACCGGCCGTTACCCCGGGGAAGCAAACCCTTAGAAAATGCAGGAGGAAGCAGACCCTTACATAAAATGCATGCTGAAGTCGGATGCACTGGGCCGACAGGCGCAAAATAAAAACAACAGTGTAACGCACACACGCCTTGGGGAATAGATAAATAAGGCGAACGCAAAAAAAAAAAAATCTGAGGCGGTGAATGCCACTGTGCATGAGGCATACAGTCAGGGACGTTCTAGAGATCTCTTCATAACCTGACGCTGAAAGGCAAAACGAAATAAACGAACAAAAGATTGCACCACCCGAGGGCTCTTGTGTGGGCTGACCTGCTCTCATTGCTAAGCCTGTCGACGACAGATCATGAACATCGCTGCTCCTACAGTGGCTCCTAGATGTTTTCCATTTACAGCTGGGTCATGCCATGGAAACACCTACAACATGCACAGCCTGTCAAATTGAGCGTGACGGGATTTGAACCTGGCTATTTGAGTTTGTACACCAAGCTCACAACCACTTGACCACAAGTTAGTTAGTTATTTAGTAATCGGTCCGCTTGTCCCGTGATGGACGTAATGGGAAGCCTTAGTCGCATGTCCTGTGCCAGGTACGTAGACGTCTGAGGTCGTCAACCTGTGCCTCTGGAAAATGTTTTTTATGTCGTCTATCCACCTTCCACTCGGTCGTCCTCTTGCTCGGAAGCCGGGCTGTCAAGCACTGTAACCTCGCAGGGGAAACTGATCAGGGGACATTCTCATGAGATGACCTAACAAGCCTACCTTCTGTCTGGACATGGGAGCTGGACCGCAGGGCATTGTAAACCCGCAGGGGAAACTGATCGGGGGACATTCTCATGAGATGATCTAACCAGCCTACCTTCTGACTGGACATGTATTCTGGTCATGAGCTGACCTAAACATCCTACCTTCTGTCTGGACATGTATTCTGGTCATGAGCTGACCTAACCAGCCTACCTTCTGACTGGACATATATTCTGGTCATGATCTGACCTAAACAGCCTACCTTCTGACTGGACATGTATTCTGGTCATGAGCTGACCTAAACAGCCCACCTTCTGTCTGGACATGTATTCTGGTCATGAGCTGACCTAAACAGCCTACCTTCTGACTGGACATGTATTCTGGTCATGAGCTGACCTAAACAGCCTACCTTCTGTCTGGACATGTATTCTGGTCATGAGCTGACCTAAACAGCCTACCTTCTGTCTGGACATGTATTCTGGTCATGAGCTGACCTAAACAGCCTACCTTCTGTCTGGACATGTATTCTGGTCATGAGCTGACCTAAACAGCCTACCTTCTGACTGGACATGTATTCTGGTCATGAGCTGACCTAAACAGCCTACCTTCTGACTGGACATATATTCTCGTCATGAGCTGACCTAAACAGCCTACCTTCTGACTGGACATATATTCTCGTCATGAGCTGACCTAACCAGCCTACCTTCTGTCTGGACATGTATTCCACATATGGGATGGTACCGACCATTGTACCTCAATCTGTCTTTCCTGGAGACGCCGGTGGTCATTTGTAGACCATCTCAACTGGCAGGTGAAGACTATTCTCTCGTACCTTGGCCACGTCAAACTTATGACTGTGGTAGCATAGCCTTGGTAGGAAGTAGTTGTGGTTACACAGGGTTGGTAGGAAGATTTTGTGGTTACACAGGGCTGGTAGGAAGATGTTGTGATTACACATGGTTGGTAGTAAGATGTTGTGGTTACACAGGAATGGTAGGAAGATGTTCTGGTTACACAGGGCTGGTAGTAAGATGGTGTGGTTACACAGAGTTGATAATAAGATGTTGTAGTTACACAGAGTTGATAATAAGATGTTGTAGTTACACAGGGCTGGTAGTAAGATGGTGTAGTTACACAGAGTTGATAATAAGATGTTGTAGTTACACAGGGCTGGTAGTAAGATGGTGTAGTTACACAGAGTTGATAATAAGATGTTGTAGTTACACAGGGCTGGTAGTAAGATGGTGTAGTTACACAGAGTTGATAATAAGATGTTGTAGTTACACAGGGCTGGTAGTAAGATGGTGTAGTTACACAGAGTTGATAATAAGATGTTGTAGTTACACAGGGCTGGTAGTAAGATGGTGTAGTTACACAGAGTTGATAATAAGATGTTGTAGTTACACAGGGTCGGTAGTAAGATGGTGTAGTTACACAGAGTTGATAATAAGATGTTGTAGTTACACAGGGTCGGTAGTAAGATGGTGTAGTTACACAGAGTTGATAATAAGATGTTGTAGTTACACAGGGTCGGTAGTAAGATGGTGTAGTTACACAGAGTTGATAATAAGATGTTGTAGTTACACAGGGTCGGTAGTAAGATGTTGTAGTTATGGAATTATAATCTGTGTCGAGTACCGCAGCCTGATAGGTCTCTGGCACAATTCCTCGGGTGTATATATATGGGGTTGAGAGTGGCAGAGCTGAGAGAACTGGCTAGGGATCCAGTGTTTTCTTGATCGGTTGACATGGGAGGGACGTTCTGCAAAGGACATGCTACATGATGATGATGATATGTATGTGTGTATGTATGTATGTATTTATGTATGTATGTGAAGTTTTTACTGCTCGTCAATCATTGTCACGTGCACTACTACCTCTGTTGGATCTTCACTCAATGGGCCGAACATGACCCTGTGTCAGACAATTGTGCGCCAGACGCATGGCGAAGTAATCGCACCAAAATATTCCAACTTCGATCTCCATTTTCAAAAACGTGTAACGCCTAAAAAATAAAAAGCACTCAATTTGTAACCGTTACATATACTTATTTTGCAAGAATAGGCAATACGTGAATATAAAAGGACAATCTATTGATCTTTCTGAAATAGAAAAGAAAATATTTTCTCCCACGTATCATGTTTGACTAAAAAGGCACTCTGTAGAGCACACCTCTCCGTTGAAAGCAATGCAACAATTTTGAAATTTTATTTACTGGAAGTAAAGAGGTTTTTCTTCCCCTTTGCAAAATATTTTCGATCAAAAATGTATTTCTATCAATTTCCTAAGGGAATTCAAATTGTTCATGATCTTTGTTCTTGACATACATTTTGTAAAACATTAATTTTCATTCTTGTCGTATCTTCTGAAAAACATGAATTTTGTTCTAGACATATCTTCCGTAAAACATGAATTTTGTTCTAGACATATCTTCTGTGAAACATGAATATTTTTCACGACATATCTTCTGTAAAACATGAATTTAGCACAATTGGTTGTAACTTAGTAAGGGACTGTGTTGGATTAACCTATATTGGAATATCATGTGATCATTCGTGATTGTGTCCAGCGACATATGGGCCCATGCCCTTTGGCGCAACTTGTGTACACAGACACACTATAGCTGTTGACAGAAAGTATTGCCTGTTTTGTACTTACAATTCGATACTCATCAATCTTCTGATATCTGCGCACCTCAGGTCTGCACCACTGTGAGGTTTGCAACACTTTAAGGTCTGCGCACGTCTTAGGTATGTGCCCCTCTTAGGCCTGTACCCCTCTTAGGTATGCACTCGTATTAGGTCTGTGCCCTCTTATTTCTACGCGCTCTTAGGTCTGCGCCCTAATGGCTGCACAGTAGGCCACATGGTCGCACCCCAGTAGGCCGTATGGTAGCTCCCCAGTAGTCCACATGGTCGCACCCCAGTAGTCCACATGGTAGCACCCCAGTAGTCCACATGGTAGCACCACAGTAGTCCACATGGAAGCGCCCCTGTAAGGCACATGGTAGTGCCCCTGTAAGCCACATGGTCGCACCCCAGTAGTCCACATGGTAGCGCCACTGTAAGCCACATGGAAGCACCCCAGTAGTCCACATGGTAGCACCCCAGTAGTCCACATGGTAGCGCCACTGTAAGCCACATGGTAGCACCCCAGTAGTCCACATGGTAGCACCCCTGTAAGCCACATGGTCGCACCGACCCAGGATAAGCACGGGATGAAGCAAGTAATGCAGTTTGCAGCCATTTCTGAACCCAGCTAAGCCTTTACCATCATTGCAAACGTATGGAAGATGTGCATATAGTCAAAACTTTTAGAGTTTTAATTTAGTTTAGTCCTGAAACCATGCTTTGTGTAAGACGGGAGTTCGATTTGATTCTGACGTGGGTCAAATTCCTGTATTCATCTGGTGAATGTGTTGTCTCTGTTCTCCTGGTGTCGCTGCTGCCACTTCAGTTTGTATCTACTTCTGGCTCCAGTGGGTTATATGCCAGTTGGGTATTCAGAAATGCCAGGTGTGTTCATGTCTAGATTTTTATTGAAGAATCTCCCACACCTAGATCGATGTTCTTCAGCCTTAGATTAATGTTTTTAAAATAATAATTGTGAACACAGTGCGTAATGGCTCAATAATCCAACCAAACATGTTACAAGTTCCAGACATAAAGAAGAAAAACGTGAAATTATAATAACACGAAGAATCTGCGAATCAGCGATTTCCTGTCTTTATTTGTCTGTAGCATCTGGGCAGTATTTTCTAGGGCCGTGAGTAGACCATGTATACAGACTTACTGCAGGAATGCCAAGTAGGAATCCCTCTCTACTTTAGTGTATGTCGAGCATTGCATTTTTTGGATTGTCGAGAGCGTTCAGAAAATCTGGCAAAGCACGTGGATTGTTGAGTAGGCAACCTTTGTTCTAGAGACACTTACATTAAAAACAGCTCATACTTACATTAAAAACAAGTAATACTTACACTACAAACATTCCATTCTTACATCAAAGGCGTACTTACGAAATTACGCATAATTATGATAAAAAGAACAATTGAGGAAGAACTATGGAGAACAGCCATAATCCACATGCCAGAACTGCCAGGAGGGTTTTAAAATTAAATGATCACAGATCTAAGGTCAAGTGACGAATGCTTCAATCCTACTAAAATTATTAATAAATATATCATAGATATTTAACGTGCACAAGCGTGGAGAGGAGACTAACAGGCACATCATAGTGATTGGACATGTTGGACAAGACCAAGTAAAATGTACTGGCCAAGACCCCCACTTCACGTCTACTTAGCCCGCCTTGAAAACGGACGGTTCTCATGTCAGTCTAGCTTACGAGATGGGATCGACGTGATGGGATCACATACAACAATATCAAGGATCACATACAACAACATCAAGGATAACAAGAACAACATCAAGGATCACATACAACAATATCAATGAGGACATTCAACAACATCAATGATCACATTCAACAACATCAAGGATCACTTACAACAACATCAAGGATCACATGCAAAAACATCAATGATCACATACAACAACATCAAGGTTCACATACAACAACATCAATGATCACATTCAACAACATCAATGATCACATTCAACAACATCAATGATCACATACAACAACATCAAGGATAACATACAACAACATCAAGGATAACATACAACAACATCAAGGATCACATACAACAACATCAAGGTTCACATACAACAACATCAATGATCACATTCAACAACATCAATGATCACATTCAACAACATAAAGGATCACATACAACAAAAGGATCAGATACGAATACAAAAATGGAACGATTTCTGTCAATAACTTCTTCACATAACAAACACAAATGGATAATATACATATCCCACAGGAATATCGAAGCAATAGTACTTGATATATTGTATTGAATAATCGAATGAATTGTCGAGAACATAACACTCAGAATAAATGACAACATACTGACGAGGTAACAACTGAAGTAGGTCAAGTGACAGTAACAATATGTTTACAGCTGAAGTAGGTCAAGTGACAGTAACAAGATGTTTATAACTGAAGTAGGTCAAGTGACAGTAACAAGATGTTTATAACTGAAGTAGGTCAAGTGACCGTAACAAGATGTTTATAACTGAAGTAGGTCAAGTGACAGTAACAATATGTTTACAGCTGAAGTAGGTCAAGTGACCGTAACAAGATGTTTACAGCTGAAGTAGGTCAAGTGACAGTAACAAGATGTTTACAGCTGAAGTAGGTCAAGTGACCGTAACAAGATGTTTACAGCTGAAGTAGGTCAAGTGACCGTAACAAGATGTTTACAACTGAAGTAGGTCAAGTGACAGTAACAATATGTTTACAGCTGAAGTAGGTCAAGTGACAGTAACAAGATGTTTACAACTGAAGTAGGTCAAGTGACAGTAACAATATGTTTACAGCTGAAGTAGGTCAAGTGACAGTAACAAGATGTTTACAACTGAAGTAGGTCAAGTGACAGTAACAAGATGTTTACAACTGAAGTAGGTCAAGTGACAGTAACAAGATGTTTACAGCTGAAGTAGGTCAAGTGACCGTAACAAGATGTTTACAACTGAAGTAGGTCAAGTGACAGTAACAATATGTTTACAGCTGAAGTAGGTCAAGTGACAGTAACAAGATGTTTTTAACTGAAGTAGGTCAAGTGACAGTAACAAGATGTTTACAACTGAAGTAGGTCAAGTGACAGTAACAAGATGTTTACAGCTGAAGTAGGTCAAGTGACAGTAACAAGATGTTTACAACTGAAGTAGGTCAAGTGACAGTAACAAGATGTTTACATCTGAAGTAGGTCAAGTGACCGTAACAAGATGTTTACAACTGAAGTAGGTCAAGTGACCGTAACAAGATGTTTACAGCTGAAGTAGGTCAAGTGACCGTAACAAGATGTTTACAACTGAAGTAGGTCAAGTGACCGTAACAAGATGTTTACAACTGCACTGACAAGACAACGTGTATCAATTGATTGACAACAGGCCTTAATAATACTAATCTGCCAGAACAAGTCTAGTATATGAAGCGAATGCATGGTTGTTAGGTTATACTGGGAAACATGTCTACGGAAGTACTTCATTGTTGATTCTCAGCGGAAGAAAGCTCAATTTGAATTACGTAAGCAAATTAGATGTAGCCATTTTGTATTACAATTACGTTCGTTCCATCCATTGTTTGAAACACTGTTTCTCTGTTTATCCATTAAAAACAAAAATGTTATGTTCCATCTACAGGTCCTGCGATAAATCAGCGGCATTTCATGGAGGGGGCAGAGTGACAAATGCAGAAGTCTCACTGATTTGTATCGCTCATTAGCGATGACTCGGTGATGTTCACAACATGGAAGATGATCGCATCGTCACAGTTCTTCTCCCTGCACAGTTGGTGGATTGCAACACCACAGCTGACCAATGACAGCTAAGATTCAAAGATGGTTGTAAGTTAGACATGAAAGCATTGGGTGTTTGTTTGATACCATGGGGAGATGAAGCTGCAGACAGACCCAAGTAGCGATGTGTGCCCTGCAGAGTCCTATCAGTCAAGGTGAAGACGTTTTTGCAACACGGAATGGTGACAGGGTAACGCGCAAGGAGAAAGAAAACCAAAAACGTAGCAGAGAGTTACCACTATATGTTCGCACCATCTTTATACTCAGTACTGACTGAAAGCGGCTTCACTCCGTCCACACCCTACCCTATACTCAGCCCTGGCTGAAAGCGGCTACACTTCGTTCACACCCTACTATACTCAGCCTTGACTGAAAGCGGCTTCACTTCATTCACACCCTACTATACTCAGCCCTGACTGAGAGCGGCTACACTTCGTTCACACCCTACTATACTCAACCCTGACTGAAAGCGGCTACACTTCGTTCACACCCTACTATACTCAGCCTTGACTGAAAGCGGCTACACTTCATTCACACCCTACTATACTCAGCCCTGACTGAGAGCGGCTACACTTCGTTCACACCCTACTATACTCAGCCTTGACTGAAAGCGGCTACACTTCAGTCACACCCTACTATACTCAGCCCTGACTGAGAGCGGCTACACTTCGTTCACACCCTACTATACTCAACCCTGACTGAAAGCGGCTACACTTCGTTCACACCCTACTATACTCAGCCTTGACTGAAAGCGGCTACACTTCATTCACACCCTACTATACTCAGCCCTGACTGAGAGCGGCTACACTTCGTTCACACCCTACTATACTCAGCCTTGACTGAAAGCGGCTACACTTCATTCACACCCTACTATACTCAGCCCTGACTGAGAGCGGCTACACTTCGCTCACAGCCTACTATACTCAGTCCTGACTGAAAGCGGCTACACTTCGTTCACACCATACTATACTCAGCCCTGACTGAAAGCGGCTACACTTCGTTCACACCCTACTATACTCAGACTTGACTGAAAGCGGCTACACTTCATTCATTCACACCCTACTATACTTAGCCCTGACTGAGAGCGGCTACACTTCGTTTACAGCCTACTATACTCAGTCCTGACTGAAAGCGGCTACACTTCGTTCACACCATACTATACTCAGCCCTGACTGAAAGGAGATACTATTGCTTGTCTAATGTGCGTTTGTATCTGTCGTCCCTGATGCACCTTGGCGTGTGTGGCGGGGGAATCTTGGCGTCATGTGGATGTTTCATGTGACTGACTCCGCTGACATATCTCCGCTGTTTAGCTGTTAGTTTTCTGGACACCTCAAATGACGGAGCTCGGTTACGAAGAGTTGTTTGCCAAGCGGTTCGGTCTTACTCGGCAGCTTCAAAAGTGTCAGATATTCGCCAAAGACTTTTCATCAAGGCTTAAGCATGTCTTCGAATCCTTCTTTTGATCATAATTTGAGCATTTCCCTTCTACATCTCCCATTAAAGTGTATTTTTTACAACTGACTGATAACTTATATTAAAGTCTTAATACTGGTTTTGAAGACTGCAAAGTCTGTAAACAACCAGTTTCATTGACCTTTCCTTGCTCTAAGTGCTGTGTACATCCAATCTATTCTTAAATACATTCATTGTCCCTGTCTCTACCACTACTCCTGTGGCAATGCATTCCAAACATTCACCACTCTCTGACTAAAATAATATTTCCTAATATCGAATCTGGACCTTTCTTTAGTTAATGTATACCAACGCCCTCTTGTTCTTGTGGGTGGTTGGATTTTGAAAAAAACTTGTTATAGTCTAATTTATCCTTTCCTTTGACCATTCTATAAACCTGTATTAAGTCATCTTGAATTATTTGCTTTTCTGGACACTGGGGGCCTTTTTTTATATCTTTCCTCGTAACTCTAATTCTGGTATCCCACTATCAGCTTTGGTACTACTCTTTGTATCTCTTCCAACATGTTTATATCCCCTCTATGATAAGGACTCCACACCTGTACACAGTACTCCAATCTAGGTCTAACTAAAGCTTTATACAGTTTGACTATCACTTCCTTGCTCCTATGTTTAATATTTCTTTTTATCATACCTAACATTGCACTTGCCTTTTTCACTGCTACCTTAACTTGCTCACTCACCTTACCTGTATGATCTATTATAACCCCTAGGTTCCTTTCCTTATCTATCTTTCTAATATTGTTCTCTCCCATTCTGTAATTATGTTCCATATTTGACCTACCCATGTGGATGACTACAATCATCTACTTTAAACTCCATTTACCAGCTCTCAAATATATCTAAATCTGACCTCAATATATCCACTTCTGCTTTAGATGAGACACTACTGCATAATTTTGTGTCATCAGCGAATTTTTCAATTTTGGATCCGATATCGATGTCCAAATCGTTTATTTATATAAAGAACAAAATTTGTCCAAAAACCGAGCCCTTTGGCATTTCACTTGTTACTTCACACCACTCAGAGTACTCCTTATTTATGTCTGGAGTCAGGTCAACTGTCATATAGCAGATATAATAGCTTGGTGGCCTGTTTAGAAAATCTCTACACTCAAAGGCATAAGAGGACCAAAGCAAACAGATTGTACGAGCAGTTTAAAAAAAAACTAAAATTAGGAATATTCAAGTTTAACATTATTCGTACAAGATCTATACGAATTGTTTCCTGAACATTTGTTGCATCTTGTAAAACAATTCTTGATATGCGAACCTTAAATTGAGTATTGCTTCTTATACGCACACTGTGGCCTCTTTATTCAATCAAAGTGATCCTCATATTCGTGCACTGAGTCGGCCTGAAGTCAGGATCAGTAACTTCGTGATAGCTTCAGATAGGGTAGATAACATAACCTCGGCGAGTTGGAACCGACCCGGTAGTAATGACTGCTGAAATAAAGCATGGTCAGGAAAATAAACTAGAATAAATTGTTTATAACTGAGAGTCGCGTATATTTATATTAGAACTAAGAGTCGCGTATATTTATATTCACCTGCGTGTCTCACCGGATGTCCTAACCTAATTCGAGGACCTGGTTTCGATCTTCCTTTTTGTGTAAGGGATGGGCTAAGGTAGCCGCCGGCAAAGATTATTTTCTTTAGCGACTCAAATGTTTCCATGTTCGTGGCTTCCATCTCTGTCTTGTTGGCGAAACCTGGCATTGATCTGATCCCAGTCGGCACCTCGCTTCTATGACCTGTTTCAGGGGCACGTAGCTAGCATCTCTCAACGGTTGCAGCAAGAGAGCCATGTTTCTGTGACCTGGTCGTATTTAGTGTACATATATTTTTAAAAAGTAGCAAATCTGTTTTCTACCTGGGACGATAGGTATAGTCTAGAAAATACCTGCTACATTTGAATGTCTTTCTTTATTCCATTCATTCTTTCCTGTTTTATTTTTTCTTATTCTCTCGCTGTGAAATTAGCCTAGAGTCCTTATAGACTTCTGGACAGTTTAATGTCGGTGATGTTCCCAATTGGAAGTGACGACCGACATATCATTGTTACTTGTTCTTCCTTATTGAACTGACCGCCCTTATTGGACCAACCAACTACATGAACATTTTCCCTATCCAGCTTATCGTGAATCGACTAGTTTGATGTGCAGTTTTTTTGGCAATAGATTTGGACACGTGATGTTGGCAGACAAATCACAAACTTTTCTAGTGGATTGTCTCGTACTGGAACAGCGTCATCAAGCGGGACACGCAGGCGCTTCGAAGAGTCCATCGAGAGACGAGCAGCAGGGTATGCGGGTAACCAACAAAGTAGTTATCTATTGTGAGAACACATATCATAGTCCTGACCTTCAACTGCACGAGCTACCGTTTCTGACAGGAAGTTGATACCGCAGCCAAAATCCGCGAGCCCAGTATCGACTGGTTGAGTGATACCTTGTTTAATCTGTCCATGTGTCACTGGCTCGTCCTCTCTTTTATAGACAGCTGCGCTGATCAACGACGATGATTGTTTTTGGTCTGTCGTGTCAGAAAATGTCGTGAAATGTCTGCTGGACACCAATCGAACTAATCAATTCATGTTTTCATTAGACAGAAGTTCTGCATGCACGTCACTAAGTATAAGATGAGGCAGTCGGTTACCTCAGAAAAGACGTGTGTATGTGTGTATGTGATAGCATTTACATACATACACACACACACGCACGCACGCACGCACACCACACACCAAACACACACACACACACCCACCCACACATCACACACACACACCCACACCCGCACCCACACCAGCACGCACGCACGCACACACACACACACACACATACATACATAGAGGCGTCTATGATATCAGTATTCCTCGAACTATTCCAATCAGTATTCCTCGAAATCTTCCAAGTTGTTACCCATTGAAGATGACTAGATCACAATGGACGAAACAGTTTCGCAGGGCTTTAGTCGTAGAGATATTCAATTAAAGATCTGCGCTTTTTCTCTTTTTGCTGAGCATCTTTAACATGTGGTTTGCTTCTGCTATGTCGTCCCCAAACTGAAGGTGATTGAGGCGTCTGCTGGCTGAGGCTGAGATCAGCACTATGTCGTCCGCAAACTGAAGGCGATTGAGGCGTCTGCTGGCGGAGGCTGAGATCAGCACTATTTCGTCCGCAAACTGAAGGTGATTGAGGCGTCTGGTGGCTGAGGCTGAGTTCAGCACTATGTCGTCCGCAAACCGAAGGTGACTGAAACGTCTGCTGCTGAGGCTGAGATCAGCACTATGTCGTCCGCAAACTGAAGGTGACTGAAGCGTCTGCTGCTGAGGCTGAGATCAGCACTTTGTCGTCCGCAAACCGAAGGTGACTGAAACGTCTGCTGCTGAGGCTGAGATCAGCACTATGTCGTCCGCAAACTGAAGGTGACTGAAGCGTCTGCTGCTGAGGCTGAGATCAGCACTATGTCGTCCGCAAACTGAAGGTGACTGAAGCGTATGCTGCTGAGGCTGAGATCAGCACTATGTCGTCCGCAAACTGAAGGTGATTGAAGCGTCTGCTGCTGAGGCTGAGATCAGCACTATGTCGTCCGCAAACTGAAGGTGACTGAAGCGTCTGCTGCTGAGGCTGAGATCAGCACTATGTCGTCCGCAAACTGAAGGTGACTGAAGCGTCTGCTGCTGAGGCTGAGATCAGCACTATGTCGTCCGCAAACTGAAGGTGACTGAAGCGTCTGCTGCTGAGGCTGAGATCAGCACTATGTCGTCCGCAAACTGAAGGTGACTGAAGCGTCTGCTGCTGAGGCTGAGATCAGCACTATGTCGTCCGCAAACTGAAGGTGACTGAAGCGTCTGCTGCTGAGGCGGAGATCAGCACTGGATTCAAAGTCTATCCAGTCGCATACAAGGATGACTGATCCCAAAAACAATGAGTAGAGGTTCAGTGAGGTAAGATCTCTCTGGTAGACCCCTTGGTTCAGTGAGGTATGATCTCTCTGGTAGACCCCTTGGTTCAGTGAGGTATGATCTCTCTGGTAGACCCCTTGGTTCAGTGAGGTATGATCTCTCTGGTAGACCCCTTGGTTCAGTGAGGTATGATCTCTCTTGCAGACCCCTTTGTATTCGGGCTCTGGAATGGATAGAATGCGGTAGGTTTGTGTAGTAGTTGGCAAGAACTTTGATGTATCTATGATCGATACTCTGTGCTATTAGCAAACGCAGACCACATTGATGTTCTGTAGAATCGATTGCTTTTTGTAATTGATGAAGGTGAAGATCAGGGGGTCTGATATTCTTGTGCGGCTCTATAATGCGATAGCAGGTTTAGACATGGTCCAATATACTGTTACACTGCAGAAAGCCAGTCTTTTCGATTGTTTGCGCACTATTAAGGATGGGACGAACGTTCTTAAAAAATGTATTTCGTGAACAGTTTGTAAATGAGTGGGAGAAAAGTAAACGGGTGATAATTTCCAAGGCATTATATGTCTCCCTTCTTGTGTAAGAGTGTTGTCTTAGACCAACGCCAAGCTGTCGGTGTTTGCCCTGCATTAAGATATATAATGGAAAAGTGAGCTATAGTTAGACAAAGTGTGGTCCGCAAGTCTGGAGGTCCACTATGCTGATGTCCTCCTGGATCGAGAAAGGGGGGGGGGGGAGGGGGTAGGGGGTGCAAGGCGGAATATTTTCAAGAAAATGGGGAATTTCTAATAGTTGGAATTCTGGAGGAGGGGTAGTAAGAATGGTAGGAGGTTGAAGGTGAGTAGGAAGATTTGAAGGGTTTGGTATAATAACATTTCGTGACAGACTCCGTGCCCAGCCTCGATGTGATATGGACTCCATGCGCAGTCTCGATGTGGTGTGCACTCCGTGCCCAACCTCGATGTGGTGTGAACTCTCTGGGAGTGAATTTATGTCACTCAATGCATAAAGAACTAGGACAGAGACATGTCTGGTTATGTAACAAAATATGAGGTATCTCAGAACTGAGGGCTAACGTTCCCTATAGCGTGTCAACGAACCACTAACACTACTTATCAACAAAATACCGCACTATATCAACCAAACACCCCTCCCCCACCCCACTATATTACCCAAACACCCCTCCCCCACCCCACTATATCAACCAAACACCCCTCCCCCACCCCACTATATCAACAAAACACCCCTCCTCCACCCCACTATATCAACAAACACCCTTCCCCCACTCCACTATATCAACCAAACACCCCTGTATATCAACCAAACACCCCTCCCCCACCCATCTATATCAACCAAACACCCCTCCCCCACCCCACTATATCAACCAAACACCCCTCCCCCACCCCACTATATCAACCAAACACCCTTCCTCCACCCCACTATATCAACCAAACACCCTTCCCCCACTCCACTATATCAACCAAACACCCCTGTATATCAACCAAACACCCCTCCCCCACCCATCTATATCAACCAAACACCCCTCCCCCACCCCACTATATCAACCAAACACCCCTCCCCCACCCATCTATATCAACCAAACACCCCTCCCCCACCCCACTATATCAACCAAACACCCCTCCCCCCACTCCACTATATCAACCAGACACCCCATTATATCAACCGGACACCCCTCCCCCCACCCTAATATATCAACCGGACACCCCTCCCCCCACCCCATTATATCAACCGGACACCCCTCCCCCCACCCTAATATATCAACCGGACACCCCTCCCCCCACTCCACTATATCAACCGGACACCCCTCCCCCAACCCCACTATATCAACCAAACACCCATCCCCCCACCCCACTATATCAACCAAACACCCCTCCCCCCACCCCACTATATCAACAAAACACCCCTCCCCCCACCCCACTATATCAACCAAACACCCCTCCCCCCACCCCACTATATCAACTAAACACCCCTCTCCCACTCCACTATATCAACAAAACACCCCTCCCCCACCCCACTTTATCAACCAAACACCCCTCCCCCACCCCACTATATCAACCAAACACCCCTCCCCCACCCCACTATATCAACAAAACACCCCTCCCCCACCCCACTATATCAACCAGACACCCCACTATATCAACAAAACACCCCTCCCCCACTCCACAATATCAACCAGACACCCCACTATATCAACCAGTCACCCCACTATATCAACCAGACACCCCACTATATCAACAAAACACCCCTCCCCCACTCCACTATATCAACCAGACACCCCACTATATCAACAAAACACCCCTCCCCCCACCCCACTATATCAACCAGACACCCCACTATATCAACAAAACACCCCTCCCTCACCCCACTATATCAACCAGACACCCCTCCCCCCACCCCACTATATCAACCAAACACCCTCCCCCACCCCATTATATCAACAAAACACCCCTCCCCCACCCCACTATATCAACAAAACACCCCACTATATCAACCAGACACCCCTTCCCCACCCCACTATATCAACCAAATACCCCACTATATCAACCAGACACCTCATTATATCAACCAGACACCCAACTATATCAACCAAACACCCCTCCCCCCACCCCACTATATCAACCGGACACCCCTCCCCCACCCCACTATATCAACCAAACACCCCTCCCCCACCCCACTATATCAACCAGACACCCCTCCCCCACCCCACTATATCAACCAGACACCCCACTATATCAACCAAACACCCCACTATATCAACCAGACACCCCACTATATCAACCAGACACCCCACTATATCAACCAGACACCCCACTATATCAACCAGACACCCCACTATATCAACCTGACACCCCACTATATCAACCAGACACCCCTCCCCCCACTCCACTACATCCCCCATCTTGTCTACTAATCCTCTCCACATCTGCCTCCTTCTTGTACATCAACCCTCTCTCTCCTCATCTGCCTCCTTCTTGTACATCAACCCTCTCTCTCCACATCTGCCTCCTTCTTGTACATCAACCCTCTCTCTCCTCATCTGCCTCCTTCTTGTACATCAACCCTCTCTCCTCAACTGCCTCCTTCTTGTACTCTATAACCCTCTCATCTACCACTTTTCTGTACATCAACCCTTTCCCTTCTCATCTAACCCCTTCCTGTACTTCAACATCTCTCTCATCATCAACACTTTCTTCTCCTCTCAACCCAGTTTCCTCATTTATAACATTGTTTCAGAATTCTCGAGGAGAGAAACCACCCGTGGAGACAATGCCATCAAACAGATCCCCGAACCCATCCGACTCGCAAGCAAACCGTGCTGTCATTCCTAAATCACTTCTAGAACAGCAGCTGTTGCTAAACAGGAGGCCTTTCTCCAAACCTAACAGGGGGCCTTTCTCCAAACCTAACAGGAGGCCTTTCTTTTAACCTTTATTTTAACCAGGTAAAAAGAATGCCAATCCACCAACTTCCGCTTGTAAACTTTTGGAAGGAGTCAATTACTAGTCATTTACCCTTCCGCCCTGTCTCACATCTTTCATCCTGCATACTTCTGTCCGCTCAAAGTGGCGGAGGAAGATTTGATTTTATGGACGAGGAAGTCAGGAGAAAATGAAAAAGGACAGCCAGGTGGGCTACTGACGTACCTAGGTGGTCTTACCACCTGTATTCACGTGCAGGAAATGTTCCTATACGTAACACGTATGCTGAATCTCTTGTCCAAAAGAAACAGCCCTCGGGTATAGATAGATAATGAGCGCTTGTGATTTAACTGCTCGTTTGGAAGGTCAGCACCCATGCTATTTATAGAAACGCATACGCCTTGTTGAAACTTCACACCTGAATCTGCCAAGAAAACTTACACTAAACAACTTTGATATCCTTACTGGCTTAGGATATTTGAAATCCATAAAACTTCATTACACTCGATTATAAATTATCTAGAGTAGAAGACTCTCCAACTGATGGAGCTGCTCACCTCGTTATTAACGCAAGCAAAGATCTGTCTCTGGGTATGGAGACATGCATGACTGGCAATACAATTCTAGACACAAATATCCCAAATACGAAATAAAAGTTATTTGTATAAGTAAATAACACATTTTCGTCAACAACAGAAAACCAAGAAAATCACTCAACTAAAATAATAAATGAAAGTTGGTTTTTGATGCTGAACTGTGTCCAATATTTGAAAGATGTTATGTGAACATTCAATTGGTCGGTCGTTATAACTAAGTAGTAAAGGTCCCCTTTCTCTCAACCCCCCCCCCCCCCCCCCCCCCCTCACCCCTTTTCCCTTCCGGCTCACAAAAAAATGGAAGTGCAAAAAGGTTGGTCGTCAATTCTTGAAAGGTTCCAGCATAGCTGGTCTCAAGAAAAATGGTATTGTCTCCAAATCTTATCGGATATAGACGATAGACTCGGAGGTCCCGTGTTCACTCTAGCACATTAAAGAGTCATTGGAAGATACAAGCAGGCTGTTAGCAGCAATAACTGCAAAAATATTAAAAGTGACTTTCTTGCCAAATAGTAGCCTGCATGAAGATCAGCGTCAGGCGATGTCTCCATCATGCAAAGACAAAACAGCCCAATCAGCTGTCTGCCACCCATATTGATTGCAAATGTATTTTTTAAAATACATTTACAACACAATGGGGTAAAACAGGAGTTAATAAGTCAAGTGAAAACATTATATTTCTTGGCAGATTAATCCCATGATGTCAAACTATTGACATTTGTATGACATCTCTATGACATCTATATGGCATCTATATGACATCTATAAGACATCTCTATGACATCTATAAGGCATCTCTATGACATATATATGCCATCTATATGACATCTATATGACATCTCTATGACATCTCTATGACATCTATATGACATCTCTATGACATCTGTATGACATCTCTATGGCATCTATATGACGTCTCTATGACATCTCTATGACATCTATATGCCATCTATATGACATCTATATGACATCTATATAACATCTATATGACATCTATATGACATCTCTATGACATCTATATGACATCTATATGACATCTATATGCTCTGCTAAATCTCGATTCCTTTTTTGTTCTGCTAAAATTCGCTTTCTTTATGCTCTGTTAGCACTCTATCCTTAATACTTTGCAAACCCTGAATGCCTTTATGCTCTGTTAACACTCTATCCTTAATACTTTGTAAACCCTGAATGCCTTTATGCTTTGTTAAAACTCCCTGCCTTTATGGTTTGTAAACACTCGACTATGGTATGGAGATAAACGCTGGAAAGACAAAATTAATGACCAACAACGTCGAGGGCTTCAACAGCAGGATGGCTTGGCTTGGCTTTGTTCGTTCTCAATCTCCAGCTACCAAACCCTGAAAGGGCTTAAATAGCAGAATGTAGACCAGAGAACAGAATGCGTTGCGTCATAGTTTACAGCTTGACTGCGATATTTGCACCTTTCGGTTCAACACATCCGAGTTCAGCAATCATTTTTTGAGTACCGGGTTAGCATTCCTTCTTCGATCCCTTCTCCTTCACCAGTCTGCCCTGCTGCAGCCTGTTATTCAGGATCACCGCGTGGAGGTGTAGAAGGGTCTTGGCAGCTCTAGTTCCCTGGCCCTGACGCTAGCAGTCAGCTATGGGTCGCTGACCGCTGCAGCTCATGCGCTGCTCAGCATCTTGATCCCAATGGTCAGGAACTCGAAGTGGTTGACCGTTTTAAATTTCTGGGGTCGATTGTCAGTGATGAAGGATCAAAATGTGAGGTGTTGGCCAGAATAGTACAGACATTAGCGGCGCTTGCACGGCTTAACAAAATCTGGCAAGATAAACGGTTAGCACTATGCACGAAAACCAGATGAATGCGTACACTGGTCCTGTCAATATTCCTCTATGCTTGTGAGACATGGACAGTTACAGCTGACCGTCAACGAAGGATACAGGCCTTGGAGATGAGATGTTCCCGACGACTTTTAAACGTCACGTACAAAGATCGAGTTACAAATGAGGAAATACGAGATAGAATTACAACAGCAATAGGGCCTTTTAAAGACCTCTTGGCAACTGTCAAAAGAAGGAAACTCGCTTAGTACGGTCACATATCGAGATCAAATGGTCTTGCAAATACGGTCCTCCACGGAAAGGTGCAATGCAGACGACGAAAAGGCCGTCCCAAAAAGAGATGGGAGGACAACATAAAAGAATCGACCAATCTCCTACCAGAAGAGGCACAGGCAGCGGCCGCTGGCAGAGAAGGATGGTGTGGTGTTGTGAGGATGTCCTCATGTGTGACCCAACGACCTCCCCTGTTACGAGATGACCTAACCTGACCTGACAGGCAAAGCGTTTATGCTCGTGTGTGCCCCAACGACCTCCCCTGTTACGAGATGACCTGACAGGCAAAGCTTTTATGCTCGTGTGTGACCCAACGACCTCCCCTGTTACGAGATGACCTGACCTGACCTGATCTGACCTGACCTGACCTGAAATGACCTGACCTGACCTGACCTGACCTGACCTGAAATGACCTGACCTGACCTGACCTGACATGACCTGACCTGACCTGACCTGACCTGACCTGACCTGACAAAGCGTTTATGCGTTGTTAGAACACCATTCCTTTCTATCATGTTAAAACAGCAAAGCACGAGATTACATTGGAATGCAAACAACCTTTATCTCCGCACGTAAAGTACACTCTGACAAGCTTCTCCTGTCCATCTTTTGTTTTATCGTCATTTTCATTTCACATGAAGTCCTGATCATCTATGAAAATTCAACAACCACTTTTTCACCGACAGCATGGTGAAAAAACAGTTCTTCAGTTCAGTTCAGCTCATCCCGTAACATATCAGGTCGTTGGGGCACACATGAAGACACTCCCAAAATCCCACGCCATCCCTCTCTGTCTGTCGCCGCCTGACGTATCTCACCAGGACGAAGGCCTGCCCACTCAGTGATGTTGTCCACCCATCTCTTCCTTGGATGTCCTCGCCCTCTCTGTCCCGGTACGGACACAAAGAGTATCGAATTGATAATTCCGTTAGACCTCGCAACGTGCCCGCACCAGGCCGTCTTTCGTCTTTTGATAGCTGTGAAGAGATCTTCAAAAGGACCAATAGCGTCTTCAACTCTCTGACTGATTTCTACGTTCGTGATACGATCTTTATATCTTTTCTAGAAAAGCTAAAAAGGGAATGTGTTCCAAGTAGGGAAGTAAACCCCAAGCGTAAAAAAGTGGATTAACTAGATTTGTAGTTAAATGTAGTAGAGCTAAAAATAAAGCATTGAAAAAATATATAGAGGCAGGTAAATCAAAAGAAACAAATTTAAAATATTTGGTAAGCAAAACATAGATCAAAAAAGTGAAAAAAGCAGTAAAAATACTTCGAAAAAAACACTTTCTCATAAGATCAAGACTGATAGTAAAAGCTTCTTTTCTTTTGTGAGAAATAACCAAAACACGAAAGACAAAGTAGGCCCTCTCAAAGACAGCACAGGAAAAATAATAAGTGAGAATAGGGTGACTGCTAATCTACTCAATCAGTACTTTGGCACAATCTACACAAAAGAAGACTGCTCCAAGATCCCAGAACCTATATATATTTTCCAAAGAGTATACGGATGGATTAAGATCAATCTATATTACAGAGGAAATGGTTTTTTTAAAAATAGGAGGGGTTGAAAGTGGATAAATGTCCAGGTCAAGTAACTATTCATCCAAAATTGCTTTTTGAAATTAGAGACCAACTAGCAAAACCATTGGCTATATTATGTTCTCAATTACTTACAAAAGGGATTGTTCCACGGGATTGGAAAGATGAAGGAGTGATTCCCTTATTCTTCTTCTTCTTCTTCTTCGTACGCAGTCAGACAGTAACCATTATTTTTTCGAAAAAAGCGGCGGTCATCCTGAGGCTGTCGCCACTGCCATAGAGCTTGTCTTGCAGTTCCACTGGTGATGGCCACATCTGCTCTCTCTGATCCTCGTATGTCGGGCAGTTCTGCAGCAGATGTTCAGCGGTCATTTTACCAGTACCGCACGGGCATTCGTCGGTACACCCTATCTTCAGTTTGTTGAATAGGTGGTACCTCAGTCTATTGTGGCCAGTGCGAAGTCTGAAGACAACGACCTGCTCTCTTCGGTTCAACTGGTAATAGGCATCGTTTTTGGTGTAACCAGTATGTTCGGTTTCCCATTTGGTCATGTATCTGGCTTTGATAAGCAGTTTTGACTCTTCGTACGTCATACTAGTATCTGTTTGTGGTAGTCTTGCACCTTCTTTTGCCAGTCTGTCTGCCTAATCGTTGCCTTGGATGTTGCAGTGTGATGGGACCCACTGTACCACTACCCTTTTTGGTGCGGACTGCTGGCACAGTTTGCAGAGTGCTGCTCTTAAGTCATTAAGCTCAGTATTTTTCTGGCTTTTTAGCGCTGTGACTACGGCGAGAGCATCTGTAAGCAGGACTATATGGCTTTCATTTTCACTGTGTGTCACCATTTCTTCCACTGCCGCCCTCAGTGCCTCTGCCTCCGCTCTGAAATTGCTTGTGTACTTACCAGTAGCGAATGACAGTGTTATTTTTCTGCCATTTGGTAGGTTCAGGAATGCTCCTGCCCCTCCGTTCTGTGTAGTATTTGTTACAGAACCGTCGGTGTATTCATGGGTCCAGTCCATAATTGGGTAGCTTTTCGTTATGAAGCTTAGGGTAGTATCTCTCCTTTCTTTTTCAGTCTGGCAGTTTTTGTTTGCAATACCTGGTATATTTTCTACCACCTCTGGAAATATATCCTGCCTCCAGGTAGGTTTTCGTACAGTAGTGATGGGTTTTGGTGTTGTTAGTGCGTTTATGGAATCTTCGTGCATCTTTGCTTTGGATATTTCTGCAAAGTATATCCGCTTTAGTTTCCCATTTCCCAAATTGTTTAGTCTCTGGTGCAGTGGATGGTCGGTCAGTCTTCGGAGTTTCTCTGACTGCAGCTGGGCTCTGCAGTCTCTTCTATCGGTCATGGATTGCAGTTTTGTAATCTTTTCAAGTTCTACAATTGGTGTTGACTTCATGCCACCTGTTATAATTCTCATGGCTTGGTTTTGAAGTTTGCTAACTTTATCGAAGTTCGCCTTCGCTGCTGTTGTCCATGCCGCAATGCCATACTCGAGAACTGGTCTCACTCTTCCAGTGTACAGTTTCTTTAGTATGTCTTCGTCTGCTCCCCAGCTTGTGCCAGCAAGTTTCCTCATGATTGTTATTCTTTCTCTGGCTTTCATTCGGTTTCTCTCAATCTGACTTTTCCATGTCATGCGCCGATCAAATGTGACTCCCAGATAGGTTGGGTTGTCGTTTGGCTGCAGGAATTTACCATTTAGACTTAATTTGGTATTTTGGGGTTTTAATGAAAGCGAGAATATTGTGCATGTGGTTTTCTCCTCGTTTATTTTGACCCGCCATGAGTTCGCCCACTCTTCCAGCCATGTTAGGGCCGTCTGCATCCGATTTCTTGCTATGGTGAGATTATTTTCAGAGATCCACATAGCCAGATCGTCTGCAAACATTGAGCTATGGACTCTTCTTGGTATATTCTCTGTAATATCGTTTATATATACCAGGAAGAGTGTAGGTAACAGTACTCCCCCTTGGGGTACTCCCTGCTCGAGTGTCACCTTTTTGCTCATCTGCCCTTGTACTTGGACTCTGGCCGTTCTTTGTTTGAGGTAGTGGTTGATCCACTTGTACATCTTCCCACAGACATCACTTCTTCTTAGCTTGACTCTAAGTCCGTCTTTCCAGACTTTGTCAAACAGCTACTGTGTGTTTCTGTGCCTGGTAGGCATCTTCTATCTCCTGGGCTATGAGGATGACCTGGTCCTCAGTGGATCTGTGCTGTCTAAAGCCGGCTTGCTGTGGAATTAGTATTCGTTTTTCTTCCAGATGCCACATCAGTCTGGTGTTTATCATCCGTTCCATCAGCTTGCCGACACAGCTCAGTAGGCTGATGGGCCTGTATCCATTTGGATCTGTTTTATCCTTTCCTGTTTTTGGTACTGGTACCAGTATTGCGTCTTTCCATGCCTGGGGTACAATTCCCCTTTTCCAGCTTTGGTTCAGGACCGATAGCAGTTTCCTCTTCGCTGTTTGGCCCAGCCCCATCAGCATTTCGTTTGTTATCCCGTCTTTTCCGGGAGATTTCCTTTTCTTTAATGTTTTCATAGCCTCTTCCATTTCGCGCATTGTTAATTTGGCCATCGTGTGCTCTTCAGGTGCCGTATTCATGTTGTCGTGCCCCTTTAGCTCTTCGCTAATGTCTGTATGCTTATCTGCAGGGACCTCGATGTGGTTTGCTCTGGCATAGTGATCGACAAAGGCGTTTGCGGCTTTCTTACCTGTGATCAAGTTCTCGCCCTGCTTGATGGTCATTTGTTTATTTGACGGGGTTTCGTCGTTCATGGCTCTGACTAGCTTCCATAGCTTGTTCCGTCTTTGTCCAGGTTTAGGCTTTCCGTTTTATTTTTCCAGCTTTCTCTTGCTGTTTGCTAAAGAGTGTGTTTGTATTTCGCCGTGGCGGCTTTGAGGGCGATGTTTGCCTCCATGGATTTTTCTCGCTCTGCCATGTTCCTAGCATTTGTTACTGGATTCCCTTATTCAAAAAGGGCAACAAGTCAGATCCAGCAAATTATAGACTGGTGAGCTTAACGAGCTATAGTCTGTAAATTGTTAGAGTCAATAATGAAAGAAAATATTGTAATGCATTAATACAAGGTTAATCCGATCAGAAATAGTCAGCTTCGGTTTACTGGAAAGAGACCATGCTTAACAAATCTATTAGAATTCATGGAGGAGGTTACAAAAATGAAAGATAAAGGGGAGACAGTGAATGATATTGATCTTGATTTAGCTAAGGCCTTTGATAGAGTGCCTCATCGAAGATTGATCAGAAAGTTAAAATCGCATACAATAAGTGGGGTAGTTGTCAAATGGATTTAAAATAGGTTAACGGGAAGAAGGCAGAGGGTGGGCATAAATAAGGAGCACACTGAGTGGTGTGAATTAAAGAGTGCCACAGGGCTCAGTTTTTTTGGGACCAATTTTGTTCTTGATATAAATAAAATATTTGGACATTGATATCGAATCCATGATTGCAAAATTTGCTGATGACACAAAACTATGTAGGAGTGTCTCATCTAAAGAAGTAGTGAATATATTGAGGTCGGATTTAGATAAAATTCGAGAATGGTCTGGAAACTGGCAAATGGAGTTTATGGTAGATAAATGTACAGTCATCCACATGGGTAGATCCAATATGGAACATAATTACAGAATAGGAGAAAACAATATTAGAATGATAGATAAGGAAAGGGACCTAGGTTTTATAATATATTATACAGATAAGGCGAAGAAGGCAGATGTAATGTTACGTATGATAAAAAGAAATATTAAGCATAGAAGTAAGAAAGGGGTAGTCAAACTGTATGAAGCATTAGTTAGACCTAGATTGGAGTACTGTGTACAGGTTGGAGTCCTTTTCGTAGAGGGGATATAAACATGCTGGAAACGATACAAAAAAGAGCGCCAAAGTTGAAATTGGGATTTCAGAATTACAGTTGTGAGGAAAGACTCAAAGAAATGGGCCTATAGTGTTTAGAAAAGAGAAGAATTCGAGGTGTCTTAATACAGGTTTATAAGATAATAAAAGATAATCACATTTTAATCCTTCATCACTGACAATCGAACCCAGATATTTAAAACGGTAGATCACTTCGAGTTCCTGACCATTACCTTTTATCTTGCTGTTGAAGCCCTCGGCGTTGTTAGTAATTAATTTTGTCTTTCCAGCGTTTATCTCAGTACCAAAGTCGAGAGCTGTTTCATCGAGCCTTCTGGCCCATTCCTAGAGTTCTGCTTCTGTACCCGCCTACCCGCCGATGTCATCTGCAAAACGAAGGTTGGTAATTGTTCGGCCCCCTATCCTGACAGTACCAACGTGACCTCCAAGTGCCTCACTCTAATTCCTTCAAGGAAAATATTGATATTGAAAAGTGTTGAGGAATGTGTACAATCCGACTTATTCCGACCCGTCTCACACCAACTGATGTGCGAAACCAGTCCCCTCGCCGCCCATTCACAAGAACTGCGCTGGACGCCTTGTCATACAAGTGTTCAAGAACCTTTATAATATTTCCGTTGATTGTATATATCCTCATGGTTGCCCATAGCGCTTAATGCCATACCCTATCAAACGCCTTCTTGAAATTAACAAACACATAATACAGTTTTTACTGCTGTTCTAGATATTTCTCGCCTAACAGTCTTAAATTAAATATCTGTTCGGTAGTGCTTCTTCCCTGTCTGAATCCTGCTTTCTTCTCGGCAATGATGTTCTGTTTTGAGTTTCAATCGGTCCAGGATTATTCTAAGCATGACCTTGCTAGGGTGGCTGATGAGGCTTTTTGTTCTTTAATTTGGTACAGCTTTAGGTTTCCAGACTTAGGTAACGGTATAACCATTGATTTTGAACAAGAGGGAATAGTTACAAATTAAATAAAGAAAGGTCCAGAATAGAAATTAGGTAATATTGTTTTAGTCAGAGAAGGGTGAATGTATTGCCACAGGAAGTAGTGGAGGCAGGGACAATTAATACATTTTACAATAGATTGGATGCGCATAGCTTTTAGAGCAAGGAAATGTAAATTAAACTGGTTGTTTACAGACTCTGCATACTCTTCTAAACCAGTATAAAAACGTTAAGGCGTTCAATGGAAGACCTCGACAGCTCCCATAACAAGGAGGTTAGCAGGGACAGAAAGCAATAGCTCTTTATCAAGAGTTAAAGAAGCTGAAATACTGGGCTACTGTGTGTGTGGATGGCAGAGTGCCAGAGCACTCACTTCTCACTTCAACGGGTTCCAGGTTTGATTCCCGTTATCCACATCCTACAGTTCATTCAGTTGTAAATGGGTACCTGGCTTAATGCTAGAGAATGAAAAGCAGCGAGGTAAAGAACTCGCCCGTCGCTGCTATAATAAAGCTACACCGATTTTGAGCACAACCGTTTCTAGGTCAGTGTAGGTGTTTTGCCGCCCTAGGCGAGAATGGAAAAATACCGCCCCCTCCCTTTTACTACCATCTCTCTCTCTCTCTCTCTCTCTATCTCTCTCTCTCTCTCTCTCTCTCTCTCTCTCTCCCTGTCATCCAGGCTAGAAGAATTCATGAATTAGATATAAAAGAACTTGTATTCAACTTGTACAATATAACATTAATAGTAACTTATCTTTTTTATATGAAACATGAATTCCACTGACCTTTTAGATATGTTGAAAGAGAAGTGGAACATGTTGAAAGAGAAGTAGAACATGTTGAAAGAGAAGTACAACATGTTGAAAGAGAAGTAGAACATGTTGAAAGAGAAGTAGAACATGTTGAAAGAGAAGTAGAACATGTTGAAAGAGAAGTAGAACATGTTGAAAGAGAAGTAGAACATGTTGAAAGAGAAGTAGAACATGTTGAAAGAGAAGTAGAACATGTTGAAAGAGAAGTAGAACATGTTGAAAGAGAAGTAGAACATGTTGAAAGAGAAGTAGAACATGTTGAAACAGAAGTAGAACATCTAGCTCTTGATCGATTATCACAAATCAATCATTAATAGTAACACCAAATATATCAACAGGACCACGATTTGTCCTCTTTTTCATTTTTTTCCCTCCAATTTTGCTAAATTTTTTTGCTGTTTGATTTCAAATGAAAATTGTGTCCGTCCTTTTGCCGCCCCTTAAATGTTACCTAATGGCAGAAGGGCCCTGACTGAGTATTTGGGAAGGAAGCATGATTGGACAAGAACTGTGCTCACATCTGGCATATATTCTCATACTGTGGGTGTAATGTCCATGTGAGGAGATGGTGGTTTGACTGTGACGACACCTGACGACTACACACAATGACGCCAGTTCAATCCCAGGTAAGGATCAAGGTTTTTCCTTTTATCAGGGTGAGCTTAAAATCTAACCTGCACACTGCGTGACGACTGCTAGCGAAATAGACCATTATACACTTGCTAGAAGATCCCACTAATGACTGTTACCACCGCTAAGATTGTTCGCTTTGCTTGTTATTCCTATCTTCTAATGGGCGTACAGCTGGTAGAGTTGCTAATGCGCTTGCCCCAGCAGCAAAGAGAGATGATCTGGGACCATGACGTGGAACGTGATTCTTACACAGCTGCAATATTGATACCTGCTGAGAGTTAGGAACGACGAAAAAACGACCAAGAGGATATAACTACGTCAGTATCAGCCATAAGGCGGTCTTGATCTTTCCTTTCGAGGATGTGACCAGGTTTGGAATATACGTCAAAGAAAGGGTATCATAGCAACCTGCAGCACTGAATGCAAGTGTATCTTGAAGACTTACAGAAACAGAGAAGAAAATGTATACTGGGCCAAGCAAGCACTTCACAATAACAAAAAAGAACAGATTTGCTTTTTTTTTTTTTTTACTTATGTTTCAAGTGAAACACATTTTAAACATAAATCTTTCGCGCAATTTCTGGTAAAAATGTTTTGGTTTCAGTGCATCTAGAAATGAATCATTAATTGTACTGCGGCATGAATCAGTAGGTGAACTGTGACATGAAATGAATCGTTCAGTGTATCATGAAATGAATCGTTCAGAGAATCATGAAATGAATCGTTCAGTGTATGGTAAAATGAATCGTTCAGAGAATAATGAAATGAATCGTTCAGTGTATCATGAAATGAATCGTTTAGAGAATCATGAAATGAATCGTTCAGTGTTTGATGAAATGAATAGTTCAGTGTAACATGAAATGAATCGTTCAATGTATCATGAAATGAATCGTTCAGTGTATCATGAAAGGATTCGTTCAGTGTATCATGAAATGAATCGTTCAGTGGATTAAAACACGAATAATTAAATGTAATGAGACAAGAATTAATCAAGTATCCACACATGAATCAGAAGGAGTGGGGAGACATTTTTTTTTTTTTTGCGTTCGCCTTATTTCTCTTATCCCCAAGACGGTGTGCGTTGCACTGTGGTTTTTATTTTGCGCCTGTCGGCCCAGTGCATCCGACTTCAGCATGCATTTTTATGAAAGGGTCTGCTTCCTCCTGCATTTTCTAAGGGTTTGCTTCCCCAGGGTAACGGCCGGTGCTGTGATGGGGATCGAACCCAGTACCTTCTGGTTGTGAGCCGTGCCACTTAATCACTAGGCCACGCCGTCCCCATGAGTGGGGAGATATGAGCCACATCAATGTTATTAGACATAAATCATTCAGTATGCCAAGACTTAAATCATTCAGTGTGCCAAGACATAAATCATTCATTGTGCCAAGACATAAATCATTCAATATGTGGGGACATCAATCCATCAGTGTGTGGGGACATCAATCATTCAGTGTGTGGGGACATCAATCCTTCATTGTGTGGGGACATCAATCATTCAGTGTGTGAGGACATCAATCATTCAGTATCACGACATCAATCATTCAGTGTGTCACGACATCAATCATTCAGTGTGTGGGGACATCAATCAATTAGTGTGTGGAGACATCAATCATTCAGTGTGTGGAGACATCAATCATTCAGTGTGTGGGGACATCAATCATTCAGTGTGTGGAGACATCAATCATTCAGTGTGTGTAGACATCAATCATTCAATGGGTGGAGACATCAATCATTCAGTGTGTGGAGACATCAATCATTCAGTGTGTGGAGACATCAATCATTCAGTGTGTGGAGATATCAATCATTCAGTATCACGACATCAATAATTCAGTGTGTCACGACATGAATCATTCAATGTGTGGGGACATCAATCATTCAGTGTGTGGGGACATCAATCATTCAGTGTGTGGGGACATCAATCATTCAGTGTGTGGGGACATCAATCATTCAGTGTGTGGGGCATCAATCATTCAGTGTGTGGGGACATCAATCCTTCAGTGTGAGGGGACATCAATCATTCAGTGTGTGGGGACATCAATCCTTCAGTGTGTGGGGACATCAATCATTCAGTGTGTGGGGGCATCATTCATTTAGTGTGTGGGGACATCAATCATTCAGTGTGTGGGGGCATCAATCCTTCAGTGTGTGGGGACATCAATCATTCAGTGTGTGGGGACATCAATCATTCAGTGTGTGGGGGCATCAATCATTTAGTGTGTGGGGGCATCAATCCTTCAGTGTGTGGAGACATCAATCATTCAGTGTGTGGGGGCATCAATCCTTCAGTGTGTGGAGACATCAATCATTTAGTGTGTGGGGGCATCAATCATTCAGTGTGTGGGGACATCAATCCTTCAGTGTGTGGAGACACCAATCATACAGTGTGTGGGGGCATCAATCATTTAGTGTGTTTGGGGACATCAATCATTCAGTTTGTGGAGACATCAAACATTCAATGTGTGGGGACATCAATCATTCAGTATGTGGGGACATCAATCATTCAGCGTGTGGGGACATCAAACATTCTATGTGTGGGGACATCAATCCTTCAGTGTGTGGGGACATCAATCATTCAGTGTGTGGGGACATCAATCCTTCAGTGTGTGGGGACATCTATCATTCAGTGTGTGCAGACATCAACCATTCAGTGTGTGGGGACATCAATCATTCAGCGTGTGGGGACATCAAACATTCAATATGTGGGGACATCAATCCTTCAGTGTGTGGGGACATCAATCATTCAGTGTGTGGGGACATCAATCCTTCAGTGTGTGGGGACATCAATCATTCAGTGTGTGGGGACATCAATCATTCAGTGTGTGGAGATACCAATCATTCAGTGTGTGAAGACATCAATCATTCAGTGTGGGGAGACATCAATCATTCAGTGTTTCAGGTCATCAATCATTCAGTGTGTGCAGACATCAATCATTCAGTGTGTGGGGACAACAATCATTAAGTGTCACGACATCAGTCATTTAGTGTGTGGGAACATCAATCATTCAGTGTGTGGGGACATCAATCATTTAGTGTGTGGGGACATCAATCATTCAGTGTGTCCGCACATCAATCATTCAGTGTGTCAAGGCACCAATCATTCAGTATGTGGGGACATCAATCATTCAGTGTGTCGGGACATCAATCATTCAGTGTGCGGTGACATCAATCATTTAGTGTGTGGGAACATCAATCATTTAGTGTGTGGTGACATACATCATTCAGTGTGTCAAGACATCAATCATTCAGTGTGTGGGGACATCAATAACTCAGTGTGTGGGGACATTAATCATTCAGTGTGTGGGAACATCAATCATTCAGTGTGTGGGGACATCAATCATACAGTGTGTGGGGACATCAATCCTTTATTGTGTGGGGACATCAGTCGTTCAGTGTGTGGGGACATCAATCATTCATTGTGTGGGGACATCGAACATTCAGTGTGTGGGGACATCAATCCTTCAATGTGTCGGGACATCAATCATTCAGTGTGTGGAGACATTAATCCTTCAATGTGTGGGAACATCAATCATTCAGTGTGTGGGGACATCAATCATTCAGTGTGTGGAGACATCAATCATTCAGTGTGTGGGGACATCAATCATTCAGTGTGTGGGGACATCAATCATTCAGTGTGTGGGGACATCAATCATTCAGTGTGTGGGGCATCAATCATTCAGTGTGTGGGGACATCAATCCTTCAGTGTGAGGGGACATCAATCATTCAGTGTGTGGGGACATCAATCCTTCAGTGTGTGGGGACATCAATCATTCAGTGTGTGGGGGCATCATTGATTTAGTGTGTGGGGACATCAATCATTCAGTGTGTGGGGGCATCAATCCTTCAGTGTGTGGGGACATCAATCATTCAGTGTGTGGGGACATCAATCATTCAGTGTGTGGGGGCATCAATCATTTAGTGTGTGGGGGCATCAATCCTTCAGTGTGTGGAGACATCAATCATTCAGTGTGTGGGGGCATCAATCCTTCAGTGTGTGGAGACATCAATCATTTAGTGTGTGGGGGCATCAATCATTCAGTGTGTGGGGACATCAATCCTTCAGTGTGTGGAGACACGAATCATACAGTGTGTGGGGGCATCAATCATTTAGTGTGTTTGGGGACATCAATCATTCAGTTTGTGGAGACATCAAACATTCAATGTGTGGGGACATCAATCATTCAGTATGTGGGGACATCAATCATTCAGCGTGTGGGGACATAAAACATTCTATGTGTGGGGACATCAATCCTTCAGTGTGTGGGGACATCAATCATTCAGTGTGTGGGGACATCAATCCTTCAGTGTGTGGGGACATCTATCATTCAGTGTGTGCAGACATCAATCATTCAGTGTGTGGGGACATCAATCATTCAGTGTGTGGGGGCATCAATCATTTAGTGTGTGGGGGCATCAATCCTTCAGTGTGTGGAGACATCAATCATTCAGTGTGTGGGGGCATCAATCCTTCAGTGTGTGGAGACATCAATCATTTAGTGTGTGGGGGCATCAATCATTCAGTGTGTGGGGACATCAATCCTTCAGTGTGTGGAGACACCAATCATACAGTGTGTGGGGGCATCAATCATTTAGTGTGTTTGGGGACATCAATCATTCAGTTTGTGGAGACATCAAACATTCAATGTGTGGGGACATCAATCATTCAGTATGTGGGGACATCAATCATTCAGCGTGTGGGGACATCAAACATTCTATGTGTGGGGACATCAATCCTTCAGTGTGTGGGGACATCAATCATTCAGTGTGTGGGGACATCAATCCTTCAGTGTGTGGGGACATCTATCATTCAGTGTGTGCAGACATCAACCATTCAGTGTGTGGGGACATCAATCATTCAGCGTGTGGGGACATCAAACATTCAATGTGTGGGGACATCAATCCTTCAGTGTGTGGGGACATCAATCATTCAGTGTGTGGGGACATCAATCCTTCAGTGTGTGGGGACATCAATCATTCAGTGTGTGGGGACATCAATCATTCAGTGTGTGGAGATACCAATCATTCAGTGTGTCAAGACATCAATCATTCAGTGTGGGGAGACATCAATCATTCAGTGTTTCAGGTCATCAATCATTCAGTGTGTGCAGACATCAATCATTCAGTGTGTGGGGACATCAATCATTCAGTGTGTGGGGACAACAATCATTAAGTGTCACGACATCAGTCATTTAGTGTGTGGGAACATCAATCATTCAGTGTGTGGGGACATCAATCATTTAGTGTGTGGGGACATCAATCATTCAGTGTGTCCGCACATCAATCATTCAGTGTGTCAAGGCACCAATCATTCAGTATGTGGAGACATCAATCATTCAGTGTGTCGGTACATCAATCATTCAGTGTGCGGGGGCATCAATCATTTAGTGTGTTTGGGGACATCAATCATTCAGTTTGTGGGGACATCAATCATTCAGTGTGTGGGGACATCAATCATACAGTGTGCGGTGACATCAATCATTTAGTGTGTGGGAACATCAATCATTTAGTGTGTGGGGACATACATCATTCAGTGTGTCAAGACATCAATCATTCAGTGTGTGGGTACATCAATAACTCAGTGTGTGGGGACATTAATCATTCAGTGTGTGGGAACATCAATCATTCAGTGTGTGGGGACATCAATCATACAGTGTGTGGGGACATCAATCCTTCATTGTGTGGGGACATCAGTCGTTCAGTGTGTGGGGACATCAATCATTCATTGTGTGGGGACATCGAACATTCAGTGTGTGGGGACATCAATCCTTCAATGTGTCGGGACATCAATCATTCAGTGTGTGGAGACATTAATCCTTCAATGTGTGGGAACATCAATCATTCAGTGTGTGGGGACATCAATCATTCAGTGTGTGGAGACATCAATCATTCAGTGTGTGGGGACATCAATCATTCAGTGTGTTGGGACATCAATTAATCAGTGTGTGGGGACATCAATCATTCAGTGTGTTGGGACATCAATTAATCAGTGTGTGGGGACATCAATCATTCAGTGTGTGGGGACATCAATCATTCAGTGTGTGGGGACATCAATCATTCAGTGTGTGGGGCATCAATCATTCAGTGTGTGGGGACATCAATCCTTCAGTGTGAGGGGACATCAATCATTCAGTGTGTGGGGACATCAATCCTTCAGTGTGTGGGGACATCAATCATTCAGTGTGTGGGGGCATCATTGATTTAGTGTGAGGGGACATCAATCATTCAGTGTGTGGGGACATCAATCCTTCAGTGTGTGGGGACATCAATCATTCAGTGTGTGGGGGCATCATTGATTTAGTGTGTGGGGACATCAATCATTCAGTGTGTGGGGGCATCAATCCTTCAGTGTGTGGGGACATCAATCATTCAGTGTGTGGGGACATCAATCATTCAGTGTGTGGGGGCATCAATCATTTAGTGTGTGGGGGCATCAATCCTTCAGTGTGTGGAGACATCAATCATTTAGTGTGTGGGGGCATCAATCCTTCAGTGTGTGGAGACATCAATCATTTAGTGTGTGGGGGCATCAATCATTCAGTGTGTGGGGACATCAATCCTTCAGTGTGTGGAGACACGAATCATACAGTGTGTGGGGGCATCAATCATTTAGTGTGTTTGGGGACATCAATCATTCAGTTTGTGGAGACATCAAACATTCAATGTGTGGGGACATCAATCATTCAGTATGTGGGGACATCAATCATTCAGCGTGTGGGGACATCAAACATTCTATGTGTGGGGACATCAATCCTTCAGTGTGTGGGGACATCAATCATTCAGTGTGTGGGGACATCAATCCTTCAGTGTGTGGGGACATCTATCATTCAGTGTGTGCAGACATCAATCATTCAATGTGTGGGGACATCAATCATTCAGTGTGTGGGGGCATCAATCATTTAGTGTGTGGGGGCATCAATCCTTCAGTGTGTGGAGACATCAATCATTCAGTGTGTGGGGGCATCAATCCTTCAGTGTGTGGAGACATCAATCATTTAGTGTGTGGGGGCATCAATCATTCAGTGTGTGGGGACATCAATCCTTCAGTGTGTGGAGACACCAATCATACAGTGTGTGGGGGCATCAATCATTTAGTGTGTTTGGGGACATCAATCATTCAGTTTGTGGAGACATCAAACATTCAATGTGTGGGGACATCAATCATTCAGTATGTGGGGACATCAATCATTCAGCGTGTGGGGACATCAAACATTCTATGTGTGGGGACATCAATCCTTCAGTGTGTGGGGACATCAATCATTCAGTGTGTGGGGACATCAATCCTTCAGTGTGTGGGGACATCTATCATTCAGTGTGTGCAGACATCAACCATTCAGTGTGTGGGGACATCAATCATTCAGCGTGTGGGGACATCAAACATTCAATGTGTGGGGACATCAATCCTTCAGTGTGTGAAGACATCAATCATTCAGTGTGTGGGGACATCAATCCTTCAGTGTGTGGGGACATCAATCATTCAGTGTGTGGGGACATCAATCATTCAGTGTGTGGAGATACCAATCATTCAGTGTGTCAAGACATCAATCATTTAGTGTGGGGAGACATCGATCATTCAGTGTTTCAGGTCATCAATCATTCAGTGTGTGCAGACATCAATCATTCAGTGTGTGGGGACATCAATCATTCAGTGTGTGGGGACAACAATCATTAAGTGTCACGACATCAGTCATTTAGTGTGTGGGAACATCAATCATTCAGTGTGTGGGGACATCAATCATTTAGTGTGTGGGGACATCAATCATTCAGTGTGTCCGCACATCAATCATTCAGTGTGTCAAGGCACCAATCATTCAGTATGTGGGGACATCAATCATTCAGTGTGTCGGTACATCAATCATTCAGTGTGCGGGGGCATCAATCATTTAGTGTGTTTGGGGACATCAATCATTCAGTTTGTGGGGACATCAATCATTCAGTGTGTGGGGACATCAATCATACAGTGTGCGGTGACATCAATCATTTAGTGTGTGGGAACATCAATCATTTAGTGTGTGGGGACATACATCATTCAGTGTGTCAAGACATCAATCATTCAGTGTGTGGGGACATCAATAACTCAGTGTGTGGGGACATTAATCATTCAGTGTGTGGGAACATCAATCATTCAGTGTGTGGGGACATCAATCATACAGTGTGTGAGGACATCAATCCTTCATTGTGTGGGGACATCAGTCGTTCAGTGTGTGGGGACATCAATCATTCATTGTGTGGGGACATCGAACATTCAGTGTGTGGGGACATCAATCCTTCAATGTGTCGGGACATCAATCATTCAGTGTGTGGAGACATTAATCCTTCAATGTGTGGGAACATCAATCATTCAGTGTGTGGGAACATCAATCATTCAGTGTGTGGAGACATCAATCATTCAGTGTGTGGGGACATCAATCATTCAGTGTGTTGGGACATCAATTAATCAGTGTGTGGGGACATCAATCGATCAGTGTGTGTGGACATCAATCATTCAGTGTGTGGGGACATCAATCATTCAGTGTGTGGGGACATCAATCATTCAGTGTGTGGGGCATCAATCATTCAGTGGGTGGGGACATCAATCCTTCAGTGTGAGGGGACATCAATCATTCAGTGTGTGGGGACATCAATCCTTCAGTGTGTGGGGACATCAATCATTCAGTGTGTGGGGGCATCATTGATTTAGTGTGAGGGGACATCAATCATTCAGTGTGTGGGGACATCAATCCTTCAGTGTGTGGGGACATCAATCATTCAGTGTGTGGGGGCATCATTGATTTAGTGTGTGGGGACATCAATCATTCAGTGTGTGGGGGCATCAATCCTTCAGTGTGTGGGGACATCAATCATTCAGTGTGTGGGGACATCAATTATTCAGTGTGTGGGGGCATCAATCATTTAGTGTGTGGGGGCATCAATCCTTCAGTGTGTGGAGACATCAATCATTTAGTGTGTGGGGGCATCAATCCTTCAGTGTGTGGAGACATCAATCATTTAGTGTGTGGGGGCATCAATCATTCAGTGTGTGGGGACATCAATCCTTCAGTGTGTGGAGACACGAATCATACAGTGTGTGAGGGCATCAATCATTTAGTGTGTTTGGGGACATCAATCATTCAGTTTGTGGAGACATCAAACATTCAATGTGTGGGGACATCAATCATTCAGTATGTGGGGACATCAATCATTCAGCGTGTGGGGACATAAAACATTCTATGTGTGGGGACATCAATCCTTCAGTGTGTGGGGACATCAATCATTCAGTGTGTGGGGACATCAATCCTTCAGTGTGTGGGGACATCTATCATTCAGTGTGTGCAGACATCAATCATTCAGTGTGTGGGGACATCAATCATTCAGCGTGTGGGGACATCAAACATTCAATGAGTGGGGACATCAATCCTGCAGTGTGTGGGGACATCAATCATTCAGTGTGTGGGGACATCAATCCTTCAGTGTGTGGGGACATCAATCATTCAGTGTGTGGGGACATCAATCATTCAGTGTGTGGAGATACCAATCATTCAGTGTGTCAAGACATCAATCATTCAGTGTGGGGAGACATCAATCATTCAGTGTGTCAGGTTATCAATCATTCAGTGTGTGCAGACATGAATCATTCAGTGCGTGGGGACATCAATCATTCAGTGTGTGGGGACAACAATCATTAAGTGTGTCACGACATCAGTCATTTAGTGTGTGGGAACATCAATCAATCAGTGTGTGGGGACATCAATCATTTAGTGTGTGGGGACATCAATCATTCAGTGTGTCCGCACATCAATCATTCAGTGTGTCAAGGCACCAATCATTCAGTATGTGGGGACATCAATCATTCAGTGTGTCGGGACATCAATCATTCAGTGTGCGGGGGCATCAATCATTTAGTTTGTTTGGGGACATCAATCATTCAGTTTGTGGGGACATCAATCATTCAGTGTGTGGGGACATCAATCATACAGTGTGTGGTGACATCAATCATTTAGTGTGTGGGAACATCAATCATTTAGTGTGTGGGGACATACATCATTCAGTGTGTGGGGACATCTATCATTCAGTGTGTGCAGACATCAATCATTCAATGTGTGGGGACATCAATCATTCAGTGTGTGGGGGCATCAATCATTTAGTGTGTGGGGGCATCAATCCTTCAGTGTGTGGAGACATCAATCATTCAGTGTGTGGGGGCATCAATCCTTCAGTGTGTGGAGACATCAATCATTTAGTGTGTGGGGGCATCAATCATTCAGTGTGTGGGGACATCAATCCTTCAGTGTGTGGAGACACCAATCATACAGTGTGTGGGGGCATCAATCATTTAGTGTGTTTGGGGACATCAATCATTCAGTTTGTGGAGACATCAAACATTCAATGTGTGGGGACATCAATCATTCAGTATGTGGGGACATCAATCATTCAGCGTGTGGGGACATCAAACATTCTATGTGTGGGGACATCAATCCTTCAGTGTGTGGGGACATCAATCATTCAGTGTGTGGGGACATCAATCCTTCAGTGTGTGGGGACATCTATCATTCAGTGTGTGCAGACATCAACCATTCAGTGTGTGGGGACATCAATCATTCAGCGTGTGGGGACATCAAACATTCAATGTGTGGGGACATCAATCCTTCAGTGTGTGAAGACATCAATCATTCAGTGTGTGGGGACATCAATCCTTCAGTGTGTGGGGACATCAATCATTCAGTGTGTGGGGACATCAATCATTCAGTGTGTGGAGATACCAATCATTCAGTGTGTCAAGACATCAATCATTTAGTGTGGGGAGACATCGATCATTCAGTGTTTCAGGTCATCAATCATTCAGTGTGTGCAGACATCAATCATTCAGTGTGTGGGGACATCAATCATTCAGTGTGTGGGGACAACAATCATTAAGTGTCACGACATCAGTCATTTAGTGTGTGGGAACATCAATCATTCAGTGTGTGGGGACATCAATCATTTAGTGTGTGGGGACATCAATCATTCAGTGTGTCCGCACATCAATCATTCAGTGTGTCAAGGCACCAATCATTCAGTATGTGGGGACATCAATCATTCAGTGTGTCGGTACATCAATCATTCAGTGTGCGGGGGCATCAATCATTTAGTGTGTTTGGGGACATCAATCATTCAGTTTGTGGGGACATCAATCATTCAGTGTGTGGGGACATCAATCATACAGTGTGCGGTGACATCAATCATTTAGTGTGTGGGAACATCAATCATTTAGTGTGTGGGGACATACATCATTCAGTGTGTCAAGACATCAATCATTCAGTGTGTGGGGACATCAATAACTCAGTGTGTGGGGACATTAATCATTCAGTGTGTGGGAACATCAATCATTCAGTGTGTGGGGACATCAATCATACAGTGTGTGAGGACATCAATCCTTCATTGTGTGGGGACATCAGTCGTTCAGTGTGTGGGGACATCAATCATTCATTGTGTGGGGACATCGAACATTCAGTGTGTGGGGACATCAATCCTTCAATGTGTCGGGACATCAATCATTCAGTGTGTGGAGACATTAATCCTTCAATGTGTGGGAACATCAATCATTCAGTGTGTGGGAACATCAATCATTCAGTGTGTGGAGACATCAATCATTCAGTGTGTGGGGACATCAATCATTCAGTGTGTTGGGACATCAATTAATCAGTGTGTGGGGACATCAATCGATCAGTGTGTGTGGACATCAATCATTCAGTGTGTGGGGACATCAATCATTCAGTGTGTGGGGACATCAATCATTCAGTGTGTGGGGCATCAATCATTCAGTGTGTGGGGACATCAATCCTTCAGTGTGAGGGGACATCAATCATTCAGTGTGTGGGGACATCAATCCTTCAGTGTGTGGGGACATCAATCATTCAGTGTGTGGGGGCATCATTGATTTAGTGTGAGGGGACATCAATCATTCAGTGTGTGGGGACATCAATCCTTCAGTGTGTGGGGACATCAATCATTCAGTGTGTGGGGGCATCATTGATTTAGTGTGTGGGGACATCAATCATTCAGTGTGTGGGGGCATCAATCCTTCAGTGTGTGGGGACATCAATCATTCAGTGTGTGGGGACATCAATTATTCAGTGTGTGGGGGCATCAATCATTTAGTGTGTGGGGGCATCAATCCTTCAGTGTGTGGAGACATCAATCATTTAGTGTGTGGGGGCATCAATCCTTCAGTGTGTGGAGACATCAATCATTTAGTGTGTGGGGGCATCAATCATTCAGTGTGTGGGGACATCAATCCTTCAGTGTGTGGAGACACGAATCATACAGTGTGTGAGGGCATCAATCATTTAGTGTGTTTGGGGACATCAATCATTCAGTTTGTGGAGACATCAAACATTCAATGTGTGGGGACATCAATCATTCAGTATGTGGGGACATCAATCATTCAGCGTGTGGGGACATAAAACATTCTATGTGTGGGGACATCAATCCTTCAGTGTGTGGGGACATCAATCATTCAGTGTGTGGGGACATCAATCCTTCAGTGTGTGGGGACATCTATCATTCAGTGTGTGCAGACATCAATCATTCAGTGTGTGGGGACATCAATCATTCAGCGTGTGGGGACATCAAACATTCAATGAGTGGGGACATCAATCCTGCAGTGTGTGGGGACATCAATCATTCAGTGTGTGGGGACATCAATCCTTCAGTGTGTGGGGACATCAATCATTCAGTGTGTGGGGACATCAATCATTCAGTGTGTGGAGATACCAATCATTCAGTGTGTCAAGACATCAATCATTCAGTGTGGGGAGACATCAATCATTCAGTGTGTCAGGTTATCAATCATTCAGTGTGTGCAGACATGAATCATTCAGTGCGTGGGGACATCAATCATTCAGTGTGTGGGGACAACAATCATTAAGTGTGTCACGACATCAGTCATTTAGTGTGTGGGAACATCAATCAATCAGTGTGTGGGGACATCAATCATTTAGTGTGTGGGGACATCAATCATTCAGTGTGTCCGCACATCAATCATTCAGTGTGTCAAGGCACCAATCATTCAGTATGTGGGGACATCAATCATTCAGTGTGTCGGGACATCAATCATTCAGTGTGCGGGGGCATCAATCATTTAGTTTGTTTGGGGACATCAATCATTCAGTTTGTGGGGACATCAATCATTCAGTGTGTGGGGACATCAATCATACAGTGTGCGGTGACATCAATCATTTAGTGTGTGGGAACATCAATCATTTAGTGTGTGGGGACATACATCATTCAGTGTGTCAAGACATCAATCATTCAGTGTGTGGGGACATCAATAACTCAGTGTGTGGGGACATTAATCATTCAGTGTGTGGGAACATCAATCATTCAGTGTGTGGGGACATCAATCATACAGTGTGTGGGGACATCAATCCTTCATTGTGTGGGGACATCAGTCGTTCAGTGTGTTGGGACATCAATCATTCATTGTGTGGGGACATCAATCATTCATTGTGTGGGGACATCGAACATTCAGTGTGTGGGGACATCAATCTTCAATGTGTCGGGACATCAATCATTCAGTGTGTGGATATATTAATCCTTCAATGTGTGGGAACATCAATCATTCAGTGTGTGGGGACATCAATCAGTCAGTGTGTTGGGACATCAATCATTCAGTGTGTGGGAACATCAACCATTCAGTGTGTGGGGACATCAATCATTATGTGTTTGGGGACATCAACCATTCAGTCTGTTGGGTCATCAATCATTCAGTGTGTGGGGACATAGCAATTCAGTGTGTGGAGACATCAATCATTCAGTGTGTGGGGACATCAATCATTCAGTGTGTGGAGACATCAATCATTCAGTGTGTGGAGACATCAATCATTCAGTGTGTGGGGACATCAACCATTCAGTGTGTGGAGACATCAATCATTCAGTGTGTGGGGGTATCAACCATTCAGTGTGTGGGGACATCAATCATTCAGTGTGTGGAGACATCAATCATTCAGTGTGTGGGGGTATCAACCATTCAGTGTGTGGGGACATCAATCATTCAGTGTGTGGGGACATCAACCATTCAGTGTGTGGAGACATCAACCATTCAGTGTGTGGAGACATCAATCATTCAGTGTGTGGGGACATCAATCATTCAGTGTGTGGAGACATCAACCATTCAGTGTGTGGGGACATCAATCATTCAGTGTGTGGGGACATCAACCATTCAGTGTGTGGAGACATCAACCATTCAGTGTGGAGATACCAATCATTCAGTGTGTCAAGACATCAATCATTCAGTGTGTGGAGACATCAATCATTCAGTGTGTCAGGGCATCAATCAGTCAGTGTGTGCAGACATCAATCATTCAGTGTGTGGGGACATCAATCATTCAGTTTGTGGGGACATCAATAATTAAATGTGTCACAACATTAATCATTCAGTGTGTGGGAACATCAATCATTCAGTGTGTCAGGTCATTAATCATTCAGTGTGTGCAGAATCAATCATTTAGTGTGTGGGGACATCAATCATTCAGTGTGTGGGGACATCAATCATTCAGTGTGTGGGGACATCAAACATTCAATGTGTGGGGACATCAATCCTTCTGTGTGTGGGGACATCAATCATTCAGTGTGTGGGGACATCAATCCTTCAGTGTGTGGGGACATCAATCATTCAGTGTGTGGGGACATCAATCAATCAGTGTGTGGGGACATCAATCCTTCAATGTGTCAAGACATCAATCATTCAGTATGTCAAGACATCAATCATTCAGTGTGTGGAGACATCAATCATTCAGTGTGTCAGGTCATCAATCATTCAGTGTGTGGAGACATCAAACATTTAGTGTGTGGGGGCATCAATCATTCAGTGTGTGGGGACATCAATCCTTCAGTGTGTGGAGACACCAGTCATACAGTGTGTGGGGGCATCAATCATTTAGTGTGTTTGGGGACATCAATCATTCAGTTTGTGGGGACATCAAACATTCAATGTGTGGGGACATCAATCATTCAGTATGTGGGGACATCAATCATTCAGCGTGTGGGGACATCAAACATTCTATGTGTGGGGACATCAATCCTTCAGTGTGTGGGGACATCAATCATTCAGTGTGTGGGGACATCAATCCTTCAGTGTGTGGGGACATCTATCATTCAGTGTGTGCAGACATCAATCATTCAGTGTGTGGGGACATCAATCATTCAGCGTGTGGGGACATCAAACATTCAATGTGTTGGGACATCAATCCTTCAGTGTGTGGGGACATCAATCATTCAGTGTGTGGGGACATCAATCCTTCAGTGTGTGGGGACATCAATCATTCAGTGTGTGGGGACATCAATCATTCAGTGTGTGGAGATACCAATCATTCAGTGTGTCAAGACATCAATCATTCAGTGTGGGGAGACATCAATCATTCAGTGTGTCAGGTCATCAATCATTCAGTGTGTGCAGACATCAATCATTCAGTGTGTGGGGACATCAATCATTCAGTGTGTGGGGACATCAATCATTAAGTGTGTCACGACATCAGTCATTTAGTGTGTGGGTACATCAATCATTCAGTGTGTGGGGACATCAATCATTTAGTGTGTGGGGACATCAATCATTCAGTGTGTCCGCACATCAATCATTCAGTGTGTCAAGGCACCAATCATTCAGTATGTGGGGACATCAATCATTCAGTGTGTCGGGACATCAATCATTCAGTGAGCGGGGGCATCAATCATTTAGTGTGTTTGGGGACATCAATCATTCAGTTTGTGGGGACATCAATCATTCATTGTGTGGGGACATCAATTATACAGTGTGCGGGGACATCAATCATTTAGTGTGTGGGAACATCAATCATTTAGTGTGTGGGGACATACATCATTCAGTGTGTCAAGACATCAATCATTCAGTGTGTGGGGACATCAATAACTCAGTGTGTGGGGACATTAATCATTCAGTGTGTGGGAACATCAATCATTCAGTGTGTGGGGACATCAATCATACAGTGTGTGGGGACATCAATCCTTCATTGTGTGGGGACATCAGTCGTTCAGTGTGTGGGGACATCAATCATTCATTGTGTGGGGACATCAAACATTCAGTGTGTGGGGACATCAATCCTTCAATGTGTCGGGACATCAATCATTCAGTGTGTGGAGACATTATTCCTTCAATGTGTGGGAACATCAATCATTCAGTGTGTGGGGACATCAATCATTCAGTGTGTTGGGACATCAATCATTCAGTGTGTGGCGACATCAATCATTCAGTGTGTTGGGACATCAATCAATCAGTGTGTGGAGACATCAATCATTCAGTGTTTGGGGACATCAATCGATCAGTGTGTTGGGACATCAATTATTCAGTGTGTGGGGACATCAACCATTCAGTGTGTGGGGACATCAATCATTATGTCTGTGGGGACATCAACCATTCAGTCTGTTGGGTCATCAATCATTCAGTGTGTGGGGACATAGCCATTCAGTGTGTGGAGACATCAATCATTCAGTGTGTGGGGACATCAATCATTATGTGTGTGGGGACATCAACCATTCAGTGTGTGGGGACATCAATCATTATGTGTGTGGGGACATCCATCATTCAGTGTGTTGGGACATCAATTATTCAGTGTGTGGGGACATCAACCATTCAGTGTGTGGGGACATCAATCATTATGTGTGTGGGGACATCAACCATTCAGTCTGTTGGGTCATCAATCATTCAGTGTGTGGGGACATAGCCATTCAGTGTGTGGAGACATCAATCATTCAGTGTGTGGGGACATCAACCATTCAGTGTGTGGAGACATCAATCATTCAGTGTGTGGAGACATCAATAATTCAGTGTGTGGGGACATCAACCATTCAGTGTGTGGAGACATCAATCATTCAGTGTGTGGGGGTATCAACCATTCAGTGTGTGGGGACATCAATCATTCAGTGTGTGGAGACATCAATCATTCAGTGTGTGGGGGTATCAACCATTCAGTGTGTGGGGACATCCATCATTCAGTGTGTGGGGACATCAACCATTCAGTGTGTGGAGACATCAACCATTCAGTGTGTGGAGACATCAATCATTCAGTGTGTGGGGACATCAATCAATCAGTGTGTGGAGACATCAACCATTCAGTGTGTGGGGACATCAATCATTCAGTGTGTGGAGACATCAACCATTCAGTGTGTGGGGACATCAATCATTCAGTGTGTGGAGATACCAATCATTCAGTGTGTCAAGACATCAATCATTCAGTGTGTGGAGACATCAATCATTCAGTGTGTCAGGGCATCAATCAGTCAGTGTGTGCAGACATCCATCATTCAGTGTGTGGGGACATCAATCATTCAGTTTGTGGGGACATCAATCATTAAATGTGTCACAACATTAATCATTCAGTGTGTGGGAACATCAATCATTCAGTGTCTCAGGTCATCAATCATTCAGTGTGTGCAGAATCAATCATTTAGTGTGTGGGGACATCAATCATTCAGTGTGTGGGGACATCAATCATTCAGTGTTTGGGGACATCAAACATTCAATGTGTGGGGACATCATTCATTCAGTGTGTGGGGACATCAATCATTCAGTGTGTGGGGACATCAATCCTTCAGTGTGTGGGGACATCAATCATTCAGTGTGTGGGGACATCAATCAATCAGTGTGTGGGGACATCAATCCTTCAATGTGTCAAGACATCAATCATTCAGTGTGTCAAGACATCAATCATTCAGTGTGTGGAGACATCAATCATTCAGTGTGTCAGGTCATCAATCATTCAGTGTGTGCAGACATCAATCATTCAGTGTGTGGGGACATCAATCATTCAGTGTGTTGGGACATCAATCTTTAAGTGTGTCACGACATCAATCATTTATTGTGTGGGAACATCAATCATTCAGTGTGTGGGGACATCAATCATTTAGTGTGTGGGGACATCAATCATTCAGTATGTCAAGGCACCAATCATTCAGTATGTGGGGACATCAATCATTCAGTTTGTCGGGACATCAATCATTCAGTGTGCGGGGGCATCAATCATTTAGTGTGTTTGGGGACATCAATCATTCAGTTTGTGGGGACATCAATCATTCAGTGTGTGGGGACATCAATCATTCAGTGAGTGGGGACATCAATCATTCAGTGTGTGGGGACATCAATCATACAGTGTGCGGGGACATCAATCATTTAGTGTGTGGGGACATCAATCATTTAGTGTGTGGGGACATACATCATTCAGTGTGTGGGGACATCAATCACTCAGTGTGTGGGGACATTAATCATTCAGTGTGTGGGAACATTAATCATTCAGTGTGTGGAGACATCAATCATACAGTGTCTGGGGACATCAATCCTTCATTGTGTGGGGACATCAGTCGTTCAGTGTGTGGGGACATCAATCATTCATTGTGTGGGGACATCTAACATTCAGTGTGTGGGGACATCAATCCTTCAATGATGGGGACATCAATCATTCAGTGTGTGGGGACATTAATCCTTCAATGTGTGGGAACATCAATCATTCAGTGTGTGGGGACATCAATCATTCAGTGTGTTGGGACATCAATCATTCAGTGTGTGGGGACATCAATCATTCAGTGTATTGGGACATCAATCATTCAGTGTGTTGGGACATCAATCGATCAGTGTGTTGGGACATAAATCATTCAGTATGTGGGGACATCAATCATTCAGTGTGTGGGGACATCAATCATTCAGTGTGTGGGGACATCAACCATTCAGTGTGTGGGGACATCAATCATTCAGTGTGTGGGGACATCAACCATTCAGTGTGTGGGGTCATCAATCATTCAGTGTGTAGGGACATCAACCATTCAGTGTGTGGAGACATCAATCATTCAGTGTGTGGGGACATCAACCATTCAGTGTGTGGAGACATCAATCATTCAGTGTGTGGGGGTATCAACCATTCAGTGTGTGGGGACATCAATCATTCAGTGTGTGGAGACATCAATCATTCAGTGTGTGGGGGTATCAACCATTCAGTGTGTGGGGACATCAATCATTCAGTGTGTTGGGACATCAATCATTCAGTGTGTGGAGACATCAATCATTCAGTGTGTGGGGACATCAACCATTCAGTGTGTGGGGATATCAACCATTCAGTGTGTGGGGACATCAACCATTCAGTGTGTGGAGACATCAACCATTCAGTGTGTGGAGACATCAATCATTCAGTGTGTGGGGACATCAATCAATCAGTGTGTGGAGACATCAACCATTCAGTGTGTGGGGACATCAATCATTCAGTGTGTGGAGACATCAACCATTCAGTGTGTGGGGACATCAATCATTCAGTGTGTGGAGATACCAATCATTCAGTGTGTCAAGACATCAATCATTCAGTGTGTGGAGACATCAATCATTCAGTGTGTCAGGCATCAATCAGTCAGTGTGTGCAGACATCAATCATTCAGTGTTTGGGGACATCAATCATTCAGTTCGTGGGGACATCAATCATTAAATGTGTCACAACATTAATCATTCAGTGTGTGGGAACATCAATCATTCAGTGTGTCAGGTCATCAATCATTCAGTGTGTGCAGAATCAATCATTTAGTGTGTCAGGTCATCAATCATTCAGTGTGTGCAGACATCAATCATTCTGTGTGGGGACATCAATCATTCAGTGTGTGGGGACATCAATCATTAAGTGTGTCACGACATCAGTCATTTAGTGTGTGGGTACATCAATCATTCAGTGTGTGGGGACATCAATCATTTAGTGTGTGGGGCCATAAATCATTCAGTGTGTGGGGCCATAAATCATTCAGTTTGTGGGGACATCAATCATTTAGTGTGTGGGGACATCAATCATTCAGTGGGTGGGGACATCAATCATTCAGTGTGTAGGGACATCAATCATACAGTGTGCGGGGACATCAATCATTTAATGTGTGGGGACATCAATCATTTAGTGTGTGGGGACATACATCATTCAGTGTGTGGAGACATCAATCACTCAGTGTGTGGGGACATTAATCATTCAGTGTGTGGGGACATCAATCATTCATTGTGTGGGGACATTAATCTATCAGTGTGTGGAGACATCAACCATTCAGTGTGTGGGGACATCAATCATTCAGTGTGTGGGGACATCAATCACTCAGTGTGTGGGGACATTAATCATTCAGTGTGTGGGGACATCAATCATTCATTGTGTGGGGACATTAATCTATCAGTGTGTGGAGACATCAACCATTCAGTGTGTGGGGACATACATCATTCAGTGTGTGGAGACATCAATCACTCAGTGTGTGGGGACATTAATCATTCAGTGTGTGGGGACATCAATCATTCATTGTGTGGGGACATTAATCTATCAGTGTGTGGAGACATCAACCATTCAGTGTGTGGGGACATCAATCATTCAGTGTGTGGGGACATCAACCATTCAGTGTTTGGGGACATCAATCATTCAGTGTTTTGGAACATCAATCATTTAGTGTGTGGGGACATCAATCATTCAGTGTGTCCGCACATCAATCATTCAGTGTTTCAAGGCATCAATCATTTAGTATGTGGGGACATCAATCATTTAGTGTGTGGGGACATCAATCATTCAGTGTGTGGGAACATCAATCATTCAGTGTGTGGGGACATCAATCATTCAGTGTGTCAAGACATCAATAATCCGTGTCTGGGGACATCAATAATTCAGTGTGCGGAGACATCAATCATTCAGTGTGTGGGGACATCAATCATGCAGTGTGTGGGGACATCATTCATTCAGTGTGTAGGGACATCAATCATTCAGTGTGTGGGGATATCAATCATTCAGTGTGTGGGGACATCAATCATTCAGTGTTTTGGGACATCAATCATTCAGTGTGTCAAGACATCAATCATTCAGTGTGTGGGGACATCAATCAGTCAGGGTGTAGGAACATCAATCATTTAGTGTGTGGGGACATCAATCATTTAGTTTATCAAGACATCAATCATTCAGTGTGTGGAGACATCAATCATTCAGTGTGCGGGGACATCAATCATTTAGTGTATGGAGATACCAATCATTCAGTGTGTGCAGACATCAATCATTTAGTGTGTGGGGACATCAATCGTTCAGTGTGTCGGCACATCAATCATTCAGTGTGTGGAGACATCAATCGTTCAGTGTATCGACACATCAATCATTCAGTGTGTTGGGACATCAATCAATCAGTGTATCGACACATCAATCATTCAGTGTGTGGAGACATCAATCAATCAGTGTATCGACACATCAATCAATCAGAGTGTTGATACATCAATCAGTAAAAAGCACCACAGAAATTCCGGGCAGGCATGAACGTCTCATTGTTTGAATTCTGCAGAAAGCTGCGGTGTCGCAAACCTTCATGGGAAAAACAAATGAAAAAAGTGTAAAAGTTGATTAACGTTGAATTTAATTAATATTTTAAAATAGGTATGACACACCTTCATGATACTTTGTGGTACTGTAGCATATCACGAATGATTTGATGTGATGAACCTTGACTGGTGTCCAGATGTGGTGTGCTGAACCTTGACTTGTGTCCAGATGTGGTGTGCTGAACCTTGACTGGTGTCCAGATGTGGTGTGCTGAACCTTGACTGGTGTCCAGGTGTTGTGTGCTGAACCTTGACTGGTGTCCAGATGTAGTGTGCTGAACCTTGACTGGTGTCCAGATGTCCAATTTCATTCCCAGTCAATCGGCGATTTTCCTTCACGTGGCGGTCAACGGCTGCAATCGACTATCCTATCCAGTGAGCCTAGCTCGGACGTGAGCCAGCCTGTCACTCACACCGGTTTTTGAACTTCCTACTTCACTCATACACTTGCTGTAGTGAAAGTGTGCATAACCGTACTGCACGTTCATTCGCCGATGAATTTCAAGAAGTTTCACCTCTTCGCTGATCACATAACCGACCGCTGTTCCTACATCGTACACGTCAATAGTGGTCGCCCATATTTTAACTGCAGTTATGACGTCATGCAGTTCGTCTGTGCTGTGGTGGCACGTGGAGGGCAACTCTTGGCCTCATTAGACACCATACTAACAAGTTACAATAGAAGGGTATGGTTTGTCTCATTTCTATCCCACTTATAAGATTTACATTTGAAGCACTCTCGTATATACGACTCGCCATATCGTAGCTAGTAGTGAGAAATGTAATCTAGATCGTAGCTTAGACTCCGGCTCGAGGCAATTTTTCGTGTCTTTTTTAAGGTTGATAGATACAAACATGTTCAATGTAGTTTACATGTTGTTTAGATTTCCATCCAAAAACATTTGGTATTACTGAGGGGTGACACTTGTACCACATAAACAAATTAAGAGTCCGTTTGTTAAATTGAAATATGTGTGCGTGTCTGTACGTATGTGTGAGTGTGTGTGTGTGTGTATGTTAGTGTGTGAGTGAGAGTGTGTGTGAGTGAATGTGTGTGAGTGTGTGTGTGTGAGTGTGTGTATATGTTAGTGTATGAGTGTGTGAGTGAATGTGTGTGTGAGTGTGTGTGAGAGAGTGTATATGTTAGTAAATGTGTGTGAGTGTATGTGAGTTAATGTGTGTGTGTGTGTATGTGAGTGTGTGTGTGTACGTGAATGTGTTTGTGTGCACGTGTATGTGTACGTGTGTATGTGTGCACGTGTATGTGTGTGTACGTATGTCTACATGTGTGTGTGTGTGTAATACTTCTGCACACTACATTAAACTGAATCTGTATTGCTGCACTTCAGATATATTCTTAGGTACTCTTTATCTTTCAATTAATGGCACAAGGAAGACATGTTGAAAGGTAAGATATGTGATGGGCCGTGTTCTTTACAGGACTGAACGATTTAAACAATTTATAATATCTCGGCATTTGTCTCGTGTATTCTCTCTTTGCTGTTTTCATGACAGCCTGGCTAACGAGGAGAGGGATGGACGTGATCCCCGTAGTATGGAGTGACACAGACATGAAGACATAGCACAGCGGCCTGGAGTAACCTGGCCCGCCTTTATCAGCACCGTCGGGATGTGAGAAAAGCTACTGCAACCTGCCATTTAATGTCCCTTTCAGGGCGCACATAAGAGTAGTCATTGTGGGCATACAACACATCTCGTGAACTTCCTTCATGCGTGCATCTAAGAGAATCGTGTATGTTAGAGACATGTATGTAGGAGACTAATTTATGTATGAGGCTGGTGTAAGTATGAGAATGGTGTATGTATGAGACTGGGAGACTGGTGTATGTATGAGGCTGGGAGACTGGTGTATGTATGAGACTGGGAGACTGGTGTATGTATGAGACTGGGAGACTGGTGTATGTATGAGACTGGGAGACTGGTGTATGTATGAGGCTGGGAGACTGGTGTATGTATGAGACTGGGAGACTGGTGTATGTTTGAGACTGGGAGACTGTGTATGTATGAGACTGGAAGACTGGTTTATGTATGAGACTGGGAGACTGGTGTATGTATGAGACTGGGAGACTGTATGTATGAGACTGGGAGACTGTATGTATGAGACTGGGAGACTGGTGTATGTATGAGACTGGGAGACTGGTGTATGTTTGAGACTGGGAGACTGGTGTATGTATGAGACTGGGAGACTGTATGTAGGAAACTGGGAGACTGTATGTATGAGACTGGTGTATGTATGAGACTGGGAGACTGTATGTATGAGACTGAGAGACTGTATGTATGAGGCTGGGAGACTGGTGTATGTATGAGACTTGGAGACTGTATGTATGAGACTGGGAGACTGTATGTATGAGACTGGGAGACTGTATGTATGAGGCTGGGAGACTGTATGTATGAGACTGGGAGACTGTATGTATGAGACTGGGAGACTGTATGTATGAGGCTGGGAGACTGTATGTATGAGACTGGGAGACTGTATGTATGAGGCTGGGAGACTGTATGTATGAGACTGGGAGACTGTATGTATGAGACTGGGAGACTGTATGTATGAGGCTGGGAGACTGTATGTATGACGCTGGGAGACTGGTGTATGTATGAGACTGGGAGACTGTATGTATGAGGCTGGTGTATGTATGAGACTGGAAGACTGTATGTATGAGGCTGGGAGACTGGTGTATGTATGAGACTTGGAGACTGTATGTATGAGACTGGGAGACTGTATGTATGAGACTGGGAGACTGTATGTATGAGGCTGGGAGACTGTATGTATGACGCTGGGAGACTGGTGTATGTATGAGACTGGGAGACTGTATGTATGAGGCTGGGAGACTGTGTATGTATGAGACTGTATGTATGAGGCTGGGAGACTGGTGTATGTATGAGACTGGGAGACTGGTGTATGTATGAGGCTGGGAGACTGGTGTATGTATGAAACTGGGAGACTGGTGTATGTATGAGACTTGGAGACTGTATGTATGAGACTGTGAGACTGTATGTATGAGACTGGGAGACTGGTATATGTATGAGACTGGGAGACTGTATGTATGAGACTTGGAGACTGTATGTATGAGACTGGGAGACTGTATGTATGAGACTGGGAGACTGGTGTATGTATGAGACTGGGAGACTGGTGTATGTATGAGACTGGGAGACTGGTGTATGTATGAGACTGGGAGACTGGTGTATGTATGAGACTGGGAGACTGTATGTATGAGACTGGGAGACTGTATGTATGAGACTGGGAGACTGGTGTATGTATGGGACTGGGAGACTGGTGTATGTTTGAGACTGGGAGACTGGTGTATGTATGAGACTGGGAGACTGTATGTATGAGACTGGGAGACTGCATGTATGAGGCTGGGAGACTGTTGTATGTATGAGACTGGGAAACTGGTGTATGTATGAGACTGGGAAACTGGGGTATGACGCTGGGAGACTGGTGTATGTATGAGACTGGGAGACTGGTGTATGTATGAGACTGGGAGACTGGTGTATGTATGAGACTGGGAGACTGGTGTATGTATGAGACTGGGAGACTGTATGTATGAGACTGGGAGATTGGTGTATGTATCAGACTGGGAGACTGGTGTATGTATGAGACTGGGAGACTGGTGTATGTATGAGACTGGGAGACTGGTGTATGTATGAGACTGGGAGACTGGTGTATGTATGAGACTGGGAGACTGGTGTATGTATGAGACTGGGAGACTGGTGTATGTATGAGACTGGGAGACTGTATGTATGAGAGTGGGAGACTGGTGTATGTATGAGACTGGGAGACTGTGTATGTATGAGACTGGGAGACTGTGTATGTATGAGACTGGGAGACTGTGTATGTATGAGACTGGGAGACTGTGTATGTATGAGACTTGGAGACTGGTGTATGTTTGAGACTGGGAGACTGTGTATGTATGAGACTGGGAGACTGGTGTATGTATGAGACTGGGAGACTGGTGTATGTATGAGACTGGGAGACTGGTGTATGTATGAGACTGGGAGACTGTATGTATGAGACTGGGAGACTGTATGTATGAGACTGGGAGACTGGTGTATGTTTGAGACTGGGAGACTGGTGTATGTATGAGACTGGGAGACTGGTGTATGTATGAGACTGGGAGACTGGTGTATGTATGAGACTGGGAGACTGGTGTATGTTTGAGACTGGGAGACTGTGTATGTATGAGACTGGGAGACTGGTGTATGTACGAGACTGGGAGACTGGTGTATGTACGAGACTGGTGTATGTACGAGACGAGACTGGTGTATGTACGAGACTGGTGTATGTATTAGACTGGTGTATGTATGCGGCTCGTGTATGTATGAGGATAGAGCATGTATGCGGCTGGTGTATGTATGAGGCTGGAGCATGTATGAGGCGTGTGTATGTATGAGGCTGGTGTATGTATGAGGCTGGTGTATGTATGGGACTCGTGTAAGAAATAAAGCAAGAGTTGAGAATGAGACCTGCAGGTATTCAGACACACCTGTGTGACTCACTCTGTCCTGTTACTGCGAGATGAGAAGACGGGGAGCTACTGTCTGCTTCAACAGGTGAGTCTGCATTCTAGGCTCCGCGCGCGCACATTTTTGCAAATATCTTGAACCTCGGCTGGAGCAAGCATACCTGACATCTCCAGCGAGTTTGGTGGAAGTAGGCCTCGGCATGTGTCTGTTCCCCGTATTGGCTGTGCTGACTCTAACAAGGTCACTGAGTGCACATGTTGAGTTATACATGTGTTTGCCTGTGAGATTGTGGGGTGTGCTGAAACTGGTGCTTTAATACATGCATTGATAATATTTGTATCTCTGTCTATCTGTCTTCCAGTGTACTTGACTACCTCTGTGTATGTCTATGTGTCTGTCCGTCCGTCTATATGCGTATCTTCTTGTATGTACTTGTGTGTCTGAATGACAGGCCTATTGGAATGGCTGTCTGATTGTATGGATGAATTTCTGTCTGACAGAATGTCTGACTCACTACCTACTTGTTCAACTACATGTCTATATGTCTGACCGTCTGTCGGATTGTTTTTTCTGTCTGTCTGGCTGGCTCGATGACTACCTGACTGACTAATTGTCGAAAAGACTGGCTAAATTGTATGCTGTTTCTATGTCTGACTGAATGGCATACTTTCTGTCTGTCTGGCTGACTGCTTGACTGTCTGTCCAAATGACTGTCTTGTCTAAATGACTGTCTGTCCAAATGACTGTCTGTATAAATGTTTAGCTGTATCTCTGGTTGATTTAATTTCATTCTGTCGGTCTACCGGTCTGTTGGTCTGTCGGTCTGTTTGACGTACTATCTGTCTGTCATGTTTGATGCCTGTCTGTATGATTGGCGTGTCTGTCTGAATGACATTTTCTGTTTCTGCAAAACAGGCAAACTAAATGCTGACTCATTAGAAATCAGCTTTCTTGTCGCCTCCATCACGGCAAGCGCTACAGTCACCGACAGGCATAGGCTACGCAGCCTGATCATAATCCCCAGTGTTGTGAAATCTAGTTTTTGGCTGGACATATTAACAAGTTCTCAATTGAATTATTCAGTTAATTTGCTGTTGTTTCTTAATCGGTTTCAATTAATTCTGCCTGTTCCGTGTTATCCAGACTTTCCTTCTCACTTGTCCAGATTATGTTAACTGGTTGTTCCCTGTTACCCAGACCTTCTTGTCACTTGTCCCGATTATGTTAACTGGTTGTTCCCTGTTACCCAGACCTTCTTGTCACTTGTCCGGATTATGTTAACTGGTTGTTCCCTGTTACCCAGACCTTCTTGTCACTTGTCCGGATTATGTTAACTGGTTGTTGCCTTTTATCCAGACCCATCCTGTCACTAGTCCATATTATATTAACTGTCTGTTCTGCAAGTGTTTAATACGCCTCTATTGCACATTGCACTCCTTAGGCGTATCCATTTTATCTTGTTATGCTGCCCTTAAAATATGTCAACACTCCATATATGTCTCCTGCTTTGGTCTTTTTTATTTAATCACTTCACATCTTCGCTCCTATTTAACCTCATGTGTCCGTTATGAAAATTAATTGATCACTTGTTTATGTGGACATTTGCATGATTCAGATATTTCAATGACATAATGAACACGTTACAACCAAACATCACTGTGAATATGTTACATCCAAACATAACTGTGAACACGTTACAACCAAACATCACTGTGAATTTGTTACATCCAAACATAACTGTGAACACGTTACAACCAAACATCACTGTGAACACGTTACAACCAAACATCACTGTGAACACGTTACAACCAAACATCACTGTGAACACGTTACAACCAAACATCACTGTGGACACGTTAAAACCAAACATCACTGTGAACACGTAATAACCAAACATCACTGTGAACACATTACAACCAAACATCACTGTCAACACGTTTCAACCAAACATCACTGTGGACACGTTAAAACAAAACATCACTGTGAACACGTAATAACCAAACATCACTGTGAACACGTTACAACCAAACATAACTGTGAACACGTTACAACCAAACTCAACTGTGAACACGTTACAACCAAACATCACTGTGAATATGTTACCTTTTAAACATAACTATGAACATGTTACAACCAAACATCACTGTGAACATGTTACATCCAAACATAACTGTTAACACGTTACAACCAAACATCACTGTGAACACGTTGCAACCAAACATCACTGTGGACACGTTACAACCAAACATCACTGTGAACACGTTACAACCAAACATCAATGTGAACACGTTACAACGAAATATTCCTGTGAACACGTTACAACCAAACATCACTGTGAATACATTACAACCAAACATCACTGTGAACACGTTACAACCAAACATCACTGTGAACACGTTACAACCAAACATCACTGTGAACACGTTTCATAAAAAAAACATCGCAAATGAAGTGTCCCTAAAGTTCACTTACATAATTACAAAATGATTTTAAATGGTGAGGTCTAGATGAAGGCTAGCTGTCTAGTCCTATTCAGATAGTAATTGGCGATGACAGAGAAATCACTGATTACCATTTCTCTTTCTGCTGGTCATTGACGGATTATGAAGACACCAAGATCAACCAACAAATGTGGAATTCAATGAAAAGATCACTTTATAATCTAAACTTTGTCAGTGGCTTGGCCCTTCAATCTCATTAACTGCGCATGCAAAATGAATGAATATTTTCGATGACAGATTACTTACATTTGAACTCGGAATACACAAAGAAAAATTGCTAAACTCAGAATCCTCAAAGAAAAGAACTGAGATCATGGTAATAAATGCAACTAACGCCATTAGTGATATAGCTTGATAACATTATAGACAAAGTAGGAGGCACATGTGAGAATGGCAATACAAGTACAATCACGAGAGAAGCTATCACTAAATTAAGAAATTCGTGGAAATGGATATAAATTAAGCACAACACAAAAACCGATCTTCAACTACAAACACAAAAACGATCTTCAACTACAAACACAAAACCGATCTTCAACTACAAGCACAAAACCGATCTTCAACTACAAGCACAAAACCGATCTTCAACTACAAGCACAAAACCGATCTTCAACTACAAACACAAAACCGATCTTCAACTACAAGCACAAAACCGATCTTCAACTACAAGCACAAAACCGATCTATTGATTGGCTGTGTAACATGGACATCAGAAGCAACAATTAAAAAGGTACAGACTATCATAAATAAATGCCGGTGCAGAATAGAGAGTTTGAGATGGTATGATAAGATCACTAATGTGGAACTGTTGGACAGAACCAGACAGATGTTAGTGGAATATGCCATGAGCAGGCGACAATGGCTGTCGCGGGATAGGACACACATTGAGGAAACTGGTTGAAATAATTACAAGACAGTCTCTGTTCTTGAATTCCCATGCTTGAGAAGTAAAGGAAATCAAATATGGAGTAGAAAACTCGAGATGAACATAAAGGACATATGGAGACATCGAGAGAGCTTGAACTGATGGACTAGGGCAGGATCACTCGGCGTGTATTTGTTGAAAACCTATGCTCCGCGTGGAGCTGAAAGGTTTTGATTGAGTTACATCCAAAATGTCTTCATCTTTCTTACTTTTGAGAAGATGTGCTTCAGACATGTCTTTTGCTTTATGGTATGTTGTTTTTGCTTTTCCACGGAAAGTCATAATATCAAAGACACTGTCTTATGGTAAATGTATTTGCATACTTAGTTAAATCAACTGTGTTACTTTTACTCTACTATCATCACTTGGATATTGGGAATTCTGGTATTCAAACAGCCCCGTCAATGTCTGCTGTCAGGTAGTTGAAGTCTATCAGCTATCCGTAGGTAGGTAGGTATTGTCAACTTCATGCGGCTTAGGTAGTCTAGGGGAAGGTACAAATAACTTGGGGAGATTTTTAAAATAGAATTTTGAATTTTGTCCAAGCAGCGGCCATTATGCTTAGTCTTTTCGATCTCTGCCAAATGATTTTTAATGTGCTTGACACTGGACACGGGAGTCCGATCTCACTAACCAGAGATCAGGGGAGTTGTTTTCAGAAGATCAACGTAAAAAAAAAATATCGGTCTCTACCGTGATTCGAACCGGCGACCTCCGGCACACGGAGCGGACACTTTACCTCGAGGCCACTGAGCCTCCCTCCCTAGGCGGAAACCTTACCTCGAGCCTGGAGGCCACTGAGCCCTCGATATCATCATGTTCTAGAGAAATTCATGTATCCCACAGACAAACACAAGTTATGTCTCATTGGTATGCATGCTGAGTACTGTCATGTTACTTTCCATCCCTTGCGAATCTTCCATTTCCAGCAGCTAGTTAGCCCATCTTGCGAAAGCTATATCATCAGCATATTCCATATTGCGATCATCATATCAACCGATTCGTATTCCTATCATATCATCTATGGCTATAATCTCGTGTTAACCTAACAGAGATAACAGATGGGGTGGTAGTACACACCCCATCCTAACTTACTGCGTAATCTCTTGTCAATCTTCTATTTGGTTGCCAAATTGTGAAACTGCTGTTTTTTATTACTACTATTCTGAAGTAGAAAAAACATTGAGAATATTTCTGCTATAAACCACACCAAAAAACGTGGAGAAGTGCTACTGATGAGGAACTGTACAAATAAAGATGTTTATTTAATTTTTTAGGGGAAGGAAGGATTGGGTTGTCAGAACAAGAAGGAAAATGAGTGATTGCTTCCAAACGCCAAATGTACGAGGCTTGAAACACACCTACCCAGCAACAAACACTGAAATATAATGTGTAAGCTGAGACACAAACCATCAATACATCACGTGTAAGCTGATGCAGAAATCATCAATACATCACGTGTAAGCTGATATACAGACCATCAATACATCACGTGTAAGCTGATACACAAACCATCCATACATCACCAGAGGCAAAAACATACTCGACCTAGTTTTTACTACAGAGGAAAATATGATTGAAAACGTTACCGTTGGGGAACTGTTTGGCTCAAGTGACCATCAAATCATCCGTTTGGGATCTTATTGCAGGGAAAGAAGTAAACATAAACACGCGAACATACGACTACTCTAAGGCAGATGTTAAGAGGATGAAAGAGGCAGCGAACCACATAATCTGGAAAGATATTGTCGTAGGAACAGATGTTGAACAGGAGTGGGAGAGTTTTAAAACAGTTCTAGAAACGCTAAAAGAGGAATGTGTTCCATGTAGGGAGGTAAACCCCAAGCGTAAAAAGTGGATAATTAGATTTGTAGTGAAATGTAGAAGAGCAAAAAATAAAGCATGGAAAAAATATATAGAGGCAGGTAAATCAAAAGAAACATATGTAAAATATTTGGACAAGCAGAACATATTTCAGAAAGCGAATAAAACAGCAAAGATAGACTTCGAAAAAAAAAACTTGCTCAGAGGATCAAGACTGACAGTAAAAGCTTCTCTTATGTTAGAAATAAACACAGAACGAAAGACAAAGTAGGACCTCTCATAGACAGTACAGGGAAAATAATAAGTGAGAATAGGGAGGCAGCTAATCTGCTCAATCAGTACTTTGGCACAGTCTACACAAAAGAGCCTATAGATATTTTTTCAAAGAGACATGGATACAGCGGGATTAAGATCAATCTGTATTACAGAGGAAATGGTTTTTAAAAAATTGGAGGGGTTGAAAGTGAATAATTGTCCAGGTCAAGATCGTATTAATCCAAAATTGCTGTATGAAATTAGAGACCAACTAACAAAACCATTGGCTATATTATGTTCTCAATCACTTACAAAAAGGATTGTTCCACGAGATTGGAAACATGCAGGAGTGATCCCCTTTTTCAAAAAAGGCATAAAATAAGATCCAGCAAATTATAGACCGGTGAGTTTAACGAGCATAGTCTGTAAACTGTTAGAGTCAATAATCAAAGAAAACATTGTAATGCATTTAGACAAATTTAATCTAATTAGAAATAGTCAGCATGGGTTTACTAGAGGGAGATCATGCTTAACAAATCTATTAGAATTCATGGAGGAGGTTACTAAAATCATAGATAAAGGGGAGCCAGTGGATGTTATTTATCTAGACTTTGCAAAGGCCTTTGATAGAGTACCTCATCAAAGATTATTTCGAATGTTAAAATCACATGGAATAGGTGGGGAAGTTGCCAAATGGATTTAAAATTGGTTAACGGGAAGAAGGCAGAGGGTGGGCATAAATAAGGAGTACTCTGAGTGGTGTGAAGTGAAAAGTGGTGTGCCACAGGGCTCGGTTTTGGGACCAATTTTGTTCTTGATATATATAAATGATTTGGACATAGGTATGGGATCCATGATTTCAAAATTTGCCGATGACAAAACTATGCAGTAGTGTCTCATCTAAAACGGAAGTGTATATATTGATGTCGGATTTATATAAAATTCGAGAATGGTCTGTAAGCTGGCAAATGGAGTTTAATGTAGATAATTGTACAGTCAACCACATGGGTAGATCCAATATGGAACATAATTACAGAATGGGAGAAAACAATATTAGAAAGATAGATAAGGAAAGGGACCTAGGGGTTATTTATAATAGATCATACAGGAAAGGTGAGTGAGCAAGTTAAGGTAGCAGTGAAAAAGGCAAATGCAATGTTTGGTATGATAAAAAGAAATATTAAACATAGGAGCAAGGAAGTGATCGCCAAACTGTATAAAGCTTTAGTTCGACCTAGATTGGAGTACTGTGTACAGGTGTGGAGTCCTTATCACAGAGGGGATATAAACATGCTGGAAAGAATACAAAAAAGAGCGACAAAGATGATAGTGGGATTCCAGAATTACAATTATGAGGAACGGCTCGGAAAAACCGGCCTACGGTGTCTCGGAGAGAGAAGAATTCGTGGTGACTTAATACAGGTTTATAAGATGATCAGAGGAATGGATAAATTAGACTATAACAAGTTTTTTTAAAATACAGCCACCCACAATAACACGAGGGCATAGCTACAAGCTGACTAAAGAGAGGTCCAGATTAGATATTAGGAAATATTTTTTTAGTCAGAGAGTGGTGTCTACTTGGAATGCATTGCCAAGGGAGGTAGTGGAGGCAGGGACAGTTAATGCATTTAAGAATAAACTGGATGCTCATAGCTTTTAGAGCAAGGTGATGTAAATGTAGCTGGTTGTATACAGACTCCGCAGGGTCTTCTAAACCATTATAAAGACGTTAAGCTAAGTTAAGTAAGCGCACAGGTTCCAATTGAAAGTTGTTTAGTCTCCCAGAGTCACGTACCAACTGAAAGTTGTTTGGGCTTACAAAGTCAGGTACCAATTGACAGCTGTTTAGTCTCCTAGTGTCAGGTACCAACCAACAGCTGTTCAGTCTCCTAGAGTCACGTACCAATTGAAAGTTATTTGGGCTCCCGGAATCAGGTACCAATTACCAGCTGCTTAGTCTCCCAGAGTCACGTACCAACTGAAAGTTGTTTGGGCTTACAGAGTCAGGTACCAATTGACAGCTGTTTAGTCTCCCAGGGTCAGGTACCAACCAACAGCTATTCAGTCTCCTAGAGTCACGTGCCAACTGAAAGTTGTTTGGGCTTACAGAGTCAGGTACCAATTGACAGCTGTTTACTTTGAAGACTTTACTGACTGGTTCACTTACTCGATCAATTTTGTGATGAGAAGCATGCAGTCTAATCACCCTGCCATTCCAGCACTAGCTTACATAGACTAGACATAGATGTTATTAACTGCATACATGCTATTAACTGCTTTGTTATTATCCCATTATACAGCATACGGTTCCATATAACATGAACATTTAATCTGCGCATCGTTTTATCAGCAATTGGTTTCAAAGAATTTGGGCAATAATTGACAGAACTTGGCCAGGATTAATCACTAATGAGGATTTCCTGCTGGAGTCGAGTGTGCAAAGGAGGCTTATTACATACATCAGACAGATGCTGTTCACAGTTTTTGGGAATGTTATGGCAAGACGGGTGACAATAGGCTAATAATTGGGGGTTAAAGAAGGATAAATACTGATGGTATTAAAAAATGAAAGGTGATAGAGAGAGAGAATACACTTGACAGTTGGAGAGGAAGGTATGTAGAAAGGTACCAGCAGAAATAGCAAGCAGATCCTGAGGAAGGAGAATGTGAAACGTCTTCGGTCGGCAGGCTGTTTGAAAGGGAGGAATAGGCGTAGGGGTTTATTACTTGAAGATTAGGGAAGTGGTTTAGATGGGAGAGACTGCTATAGTTACAGAGAATAGGTTTAGATGGGAGAGACTGCTATAGTAACAGAGAATAGGTTTAGATGGGAGAGACTGCTACAGTCACAGAGAATAGGTTTAGATGGGAGAGACTGATATAGTAACAGAGAATAGGTTTAGATGGGAGAGACTGCTACAGTCACAGAGAATAGGTTTAGATTTGAGAGACTGCTATAGTCACAGAGAATAGGTTTAGATGGGAGAGACTGCTATAGTAACAGAGAATAGGTTTAGATGGGAGAGTGCTATAGTTACAGAGAATAGGTTTAGATGGGAGAGACTGCTATCGCAGAGAATACTTTTATATATAAGAGTCTATCATATGTTTACATGCGAGACTCTATTTCTGTCCGAGAGAGCATTTGTTTAGATGATGAGCATAGGTTTAGATTGTAATAGAAACAACATCTAGTGGCGTTTTGCAAGTTTACTTTGAACGGAATGTGTCATTCACATTCTACATACAACACCAACATCAGGATTTAGTAGCAGTGTCAAATTGTTGTCAGCGCTTCTACCATCTACTGGTATGTGCAACAGGTTTGACATTGTAGGCCACCGTTGATCTTGTACTAACGAAACCTTTGGGATATCACCGACCAGGTTATGTGAGTTCTGTAGTTAACCGAAACTAGGACTTGTATGTTTGGATGTCCGTCACCTGACAGCGAGCGCAAGCGTTAAAGACTTTCTAACGGTGTAAGTGAGGTTTTTCCCCAGCACAAAATAAGAGCCGCAGATCAGAGATTTAGCAGTACATGACCTGCCAGCAGCCAGCGACTCATGTGTAGCTGCATACATCAGGGTCAGTGACCCATAGCTGGCCAACATCCTATTCAGCCTCCAAGTGTCGGCCCTGACAACAGCCCTAGTCACTAGTGTAGTCTGGCCAAGGGAATAAGGATAGCAAGGGAAAGCAAACCCTGTTTTTAAAAAAAAAGGATGTTGAGATCGAAAGTGTCAGACCAAAAGCTGCAGATATCGCAGCCTTGATGTAAGCTACGTCACACCGTCATGCCGTCCTGTTCAGGACAAACGTCGAAAAGGAAGAAAGAAAAGAAGAAGAAAGAAGAAGCAGGAGAAGATGAAAGAAGAAGAAGAAGAAGAAGAAGAAAAAGAAGAAGAAGAAGTAAAGAATAAGAAAGAGAAGAAGAAGAAGAAGAAGGAGAAGAAGAAAAAGAAGAAGAAAAAAGAAGAAGAAGAAGAAAAATAAGAAGAAGAAGTAGAAGAAGAAAAGCCTAGAGTATAACTTAACTTAACGTATTTAAACTGGCTTAGAAGACTTTGCAGAGTCTGTATACAACCATTTCTTTTTTTTTTAGAATTTGGTTTAACCAATTTGCAAGTCCATCTTAATAGACTCAAACAGTAGAGCTAAATAGACCCGCTGCCAGTTAGGCGCAATCTATAGCTGCTCTTAACAAACCGCCTGTGGAAAACGAGTTGTACATCGCGTTGTGACTGCAAAGACAAACGGCCTACATTTCTTAGAACTATCAACTCGCCTATCAGACCTCAACAATATGAGAGGACAGCGTAGCGATGTCTTTTATTTTGGGTTGATAGTTATGAAAAACATTGGGATCAAGATGCTGAGCAGCGCATGAGCTGCAGTGGTTAGCGACCCATAGCTCACTGCTAGCGTCAGGGCCAGCGAACCATAGCTCCCAAGACCCTTCTACACCTCCACGCGATGATCCTGGATAACAGGCTGCAGCAGAGCAGACTGGCTAAGCAGAAGGAATGCTAATCCGGTACTCAAAAAATGCTTGTAGAAGTCTGATGTGTTGGACCGAAAGGTGCAAATATCGCAGCCAAGCTGTAAACTACGACACAACGCATTCCGTTCTCTGGACTACATTCTGCTACTTAAGCCCTTTCAGGGTTTGGTAGTGGGAGATTGAGAACGAACGAAGAAGAAGAAGATAAAACACATTCACGAACGTAGGCTGATGTCTGCTCTCATTGACTAGCGGTTCAAATACTGCCAAACAGTTTTCACAATCTTTCAGTTCAACCAGTGTCTGTCTGGCCTAGCAACAATTAACAGTCAAAAAATAGATTTGTTTTATAGAGTGACGTTGGTTAACCGTCTGGAATATTGTCGTATATTGGAAAACGATAAAAGACGGACGTTTCAATGTCCTTGGGGTAGTCAGCCAATCTGTAGACGTATGCTATCTCACGTGTTCCTACACCTGACTTCCGCTCCTTATCTCGTTGCTTGGCGATAGTTTCTTTGATGTGACCGTGAGCTCGTGCTAGGAGCCTGATTAGCATCTGCCGAGAACGGCTGGTGAAAGTGAGATCTGACTGGACGCGGTAAAGATGTTGGACAGGTAGGAGGCGAGCGACGCCGTAGGCTGCAGCGTGTTCTGGGGCTAGGCGTCCCTGCAAACACTTCTGGAAAAATGTAAACAACAAAACTGTGACATACCCATCTCTTCCCACACACACACACACACGTTTACAAAAATGTTTTGGGCGGGAGAAATGTAGCAAGAACTCTCACTATTCCAGGACTTGTTCCTTTCGTTTTAGTGCATTTAATGTCTGAATATGTAGTGTATTCCGTGTCCTCAATTTTGGTGCATCGTATTTCATACGTTGCGATAGGAAATGGGACGTAACGTGTAAACACTGTGGGCTAGTAGCATCAACGGTTGTACAGACACACTACGCTGGTATTGGGTTGTACAGACTGATAGCAGTTTGTACAGGCAAACTAGGCTGGTAGAGGGTTGTACCGACTGGTAGGCGGTTGTACAGACTGGTAGAAGGTTGTACAGGCAAACTAGACTGGTAGGGGGTTGTACGGGCAAACTAGACTGGTAGAGGGTTGTACCGACTGGTAGGCGGTTGTACTGACTGGTAGACGGTTGTACAGACTGGTAGAGGGTTGTACAGGCAAACTAGACTGGTAGAGCGTTGTACAGACTGGTAGAGGGTTGTACAGGCAAACTAGACTAGTATAGGGTTTTACAGACAACCTAGACTGGTAGAGGGTTGTACAGACTGGGAGAGGGTTGTACAGGCAAACTAGACTAGTATAGGGTTTTACAGACAACCTAGACTGGTAGAGGGTTGTACAGACTGGTAGAGGGTTTTACACACAACCTAGACTGGTAGAGGGTTTTACACACAACCTAGACTGGTAGAGGGTTCTACACACAACCTAGACTGGTAGAGGGTTTTACACACAACCTAGACTGGTAGAGGGTTTTACACACAACCTAGACTGGTAGAGGGTTTTACACACAACCTAGACTGGTAGAAGGTTTTACACACAACCTAGACTGGTAAAGGGTTGTACAGACAATATAAAGTATCCTGAAAACACCCAAGGTTACATCGATGGCATCAGATGGACTTGATTGTCACCAGACACCTAGCTCTAAACATGGTCCTCTCCACCAGAAGTTAGCTACTACAGCAGACTGTAGTCCATCTATGCTCTTGGCTACAGCAGGGTATGCTTGCAGCTTCGCAAGTTTTGTCGTTCCAAACGAGGGGTACACGACACACACCCCCCCCTCCCCCTCGTATGAACATTGCGCATATTGCAGTTCCTTCCAAGGCGGAGAAGTTTATGTCTGAACTGAATCTTGTTTTCAAAAAGGAGCCGAGAGTGACGCCCCAGCTAAGTGGTATGTTATGAAAGGTGCCATTTATAATACACTGCTGGAAGCATTTCTGGAAGGATTCTTTGGTAATGGAGTACAAGTGGGACGTCGCATTCCCCGTGTCTTCTCATGACTCAAATCTGGACGTCGCATTCCCCGTGTCTTCTCGTGACTCAAATCTGGACGTCGCATTCCCCGTGTCTTCTCATGACTCAAATCTGGACGTCGCATTCCCCGTGTCTTCTCGTGACTCAAATGTGGACGTCGCATTCCCCGTGTCTTCTCGTGACTCAAATCTGGACGTCGCATTCCCCGTGTCTGCTCATGACTCAAATCTGGACGTCGCATTCCCCGTGTCTTCTCGTGACTCAAATCTGGACGTCGCATTCCCCGTGTCTTCTCCTGACTCAAATCTGGACGTCACATTCCCCGTGTCTTCTCATGACACAAATCTGGACGTCGCATTCCCCGTGTCTTCTCATGACTCAAATCTGGACGTCGCATTCCCCGTGTCTTCTCGTGACACAAATCTGGTCCCTTTCAGCGGAATGTTCAGTTTGGGGAACAGCCAACAAAGGCAGGGTATTGGGACAATAGGGGACCAGGCACACAAGAGGGTTCTTGAGTTTGACCCAGAAAGTCTGAATCAGGTGCTGCGAATGGTTGGGAGTGATGTCATGATTGAGCTGCCAAGTACCCGTTGTCCCCAGGTCCAGTGGTTTCCATCGAACATCATCACGAAGGCGACGGATGACCTATAGGTTGCAGTCTTTGGTAATGTTTTGACCTTCTGATGTGCATTCGTGATATGCAACCCCAGGGGAGTAAAGGGGAAGGACCAACATGACTTTAACATTGCCACTCACCTGACTCTAAGGGCCAACATGACTTTAACATTGCCACTCACCTGACTCTAAGGGCCAACATGACTTTAACATTGCCACTCACCTGACGCTAAGGGCCAACATGACTTTAACATTGCCACTCACCTGACGCTAAGGGCCAACATGACTTTAACATTGCCACTCACCTGACTCTAAGGGCCAACATGACTTTAACATTGCCACTCATCTGACTCTAAGGGCCAACATGACTTTAACATTGCCACTCACCTGACTCTAAGGACCGACATGACTTTAACATTGCCACTCACCTGACTCTAAGGGCCGACATGACTTTAACATTGCCACTCACCTGACTCTAAGGGCCAACATGACTTTAACATTGCCACTCACCTGACTCTAAGGGCCAACATGACTTTAACATTGCCACTCACCTGACTCTAAGGGCCAACATGACTTTAACATTGCCACTCTCCTGACTCTAAGGGCCAACATGACTTTAACATTGCCACTCACCTGACTCTAAGGGCCAACATGACTTTAACATTGCCACTCACCTGATTCTAAGGGCCAACATGACTTTAACATTGCCACTCACCTGACTCTAAGGGCCAACATGACTTTAACATTGCCACTCACCTGACTCTAAGGGCCAACATGACTTTAACATTGCCACTCACCTGACTCTAAGGGCCAACATGACTTTAACATTGCCACTCATCTGACTCTAGGGTCAACATGACTTTAACATTGCCACTCACCTGACTATAAGGACCAACATGACTGTAACATTGCCACTCACCTGACTCTAAGGACCAACATGACTTTAACATTGCCACTCACCTGACTCTAAGGGCCAACATGACTTTAACATTGCCACTCACCTGACTCTAAGGGCCAACATGACTTTAACATTGCCACTCACCTGACTCTAAGGGCCAACATGACTTTAACATTGCCACTCACCTGACTCTAAGGGCCAACATGATTTTAACATTTCCACACCTGACTCGCTTTCTTCGACCTCAGGAATCATAAGTGTCTGCCCTGTGACGACTGCAGCTTGGTGGTCCCAACGATAATGTCTGCCATGTGACGAATGCAGCTTGGTGGTCCCAAAGATAATGAGTGTCTGCCTTGTGACGACTGCAGCTTGGTGGTCCCAAAGATAATGTCTGCCCTGTGACGACTGCAGCTTGGTGGTCCCAAAGATAATGAGTGTCTGCCCTGTGACGACTGCAGCTTGGTGGTCCCAAAGATAATGTCTGCCCTGTGACTACTGCAGCTTGGTGGTCCCAAAGATAATGAGTGTCTGCCCTGTGACGACTGCAGCTTGGTGGTCCCAAGGATGATGAGTGTCTGCCCTGTGACGACTACAGCTTGATGGTCCCAAAGATAATGAATGTCTGCCCTGTGACAACTACAGCTTGGTGGTCCCAAGGATGATGAGTGTCTGCCCTGTGACGACTACAGCTTGGTGGTCACAATATTGATGAGTGTCTGCCCGGTGACGACTACATCTTGGTCTCCGGGTAGTATCCATCAACCCACGACTCATCACCAGTGATCACTGTGTTCAAGAAGTCCGGCTTGCTGTTTGCACACTCCATCACGTCATGTGAGACTTCTATACAGAGTTGCGTCTGCACAAGCGCCAGCAGCCTGGGCACTCTCCGCATTGCCAAATCCTGACTCAAAATGGGATGTACCGAGCTAATGCTGATCCCCATCGTATCTTCCAGTTCTCGGGTGTTGGGACGACGGTTCTGTAAGGCCAAGGTCCATACTTGGTCAACGACGTCATTTCGCCTATCGCACGTGACCCGCTCTCCGTCGATGTGCGGCTTTAATGTGTGTCATGGTCCCTTAATGTGTGTCATGGTCATTTTATGTGTGTCATGATCCCTCAATGTGTGTCATGGTTCCTTAATGTGTGTCATTGTCCTTTAATGTGTGTCATGGTCCTTGTATGTGTGTCATGGTCCCTTAATGTGTGCCATGATCCCTTAATGTGTGTCATGGTCCCTTAATGTGTGTCATGGTCCCTCAATGTGTGTCATGGTTCTTTAATGTGTGTCATGGTCCCTTAATGTGTGTCATGGTCACTTACTGTGTGTCATGGTCCCTTAATCTGTGTCATTGTCTCTTAATGTGCGTCACGGTGCCTTAATGGGTGTCATGGTCCCTTAATGTGTGTCATGGTCCCTTAATGTGTGTCATGGTCCCTTAATGTGTGTCATGGTCCCTTAATGTGTGGCATGGTCCCTTAATGTGTGTCATGGTCCTTAATGTGTGCCATGATCCCTTAATGTGTGTCATGGTCACTTAATGTGTGTCATGGTCCCTCAATGTGTGTCATGGTTCTTTAATGTGTGTCATGGTCCTTAATGTGTGCCATGATCCCTTAATGTGTGTCATGGTCACTTAATGTGTGTCATGGTCCCTCAATGTGTGTCATGGTTCTTTAATGTGTGTCATGGTCCTTAATGTGTGTCATGGTCCCTTAATGTGTGTCATGGTCCCTTAATGTGTGTCATGGTCCCTTAATGTGTGTCATGGTCCCTTAATGTGTGGCATGGTCCCTTAATGTGTGTCATGGTCCTTAATGTGTGCCATGATCCCTTAATGTGTGTCATGGTCACTTAATGTGTGTCATGGTCCCTTAATGTGTGCCATGATCCCTTAATGTGTCTAATGGTCCCTTAATGTGTGCCATGATCACGTCATCGCTACTGAAAACGTTGAACCTTCCGAATGGTTTCCACTTGGAAATCGCCAAGTTTTCGTCGAAATTTGATGCAACGTCGCTGCTTAATTATATCCGTCATTTCGTGGTGAATGAAAACTCTCTAGATGCTCACCACACTCAACACTGGGAAGTTAACTGCCAGCGGCATTCATGAACAAGACGGTTCCACACCCACTTGCCGAAGAAAACACCCATAATTCATTTGTTTCCGCGTAAAAAAGTTAAGGTCGGATACCTTTTGAACACACGTAGTATTCAGCTTAGCCAGAAAGTAAAGTGTCAAACTTGTGTCAATAAAAGTACATTCTTAGAGGATCTGGCAAGGCAGACTGAAGAATAAATAAGGTATAGTATACAACATAACAAAAAAGGCACGTGAATTAGAAGGTGTAAACAGCATTAGAGTCTTGAAAGAAAAACATGGGGACTTCCTCACACCAAAGCAAGGGTAAGAGAGAAAATCAGCAGAACATTTCATAGAAACAATCAATAAGAATTCACTCGAAACAAGACAAAACATTTCTGATGATAGAGCACACTTAGATATCAACATAGACATTATCAAAAAAAAGAAATTATCACAGCTGTCAAAGTGCTCAATAATGGAAAGTCCTGTGGCATGACAGCTTCATCGCAGAACTTTCTCAACCTGCCCACCAGTTAACGGCTGATATATTTAGTCCGCTATTCACACAAATCTCGTAGACAAAGACATCACGAGAATGAAGGAAAGTAAAGATGGTAACATTACCATTAATTAGGTACCACATTATTTTCTATTCTGGAAGAATCGGATTACACAGAAGACGTGGCAATGTTTACACAATATGTAGATAACATCGCAATATTTACACAATACGTAAAAGACATCACAATATTTACACAACACTTAGAAGACATGGCAATATTTATACAATACATAAAAGACATAGCAATATTTACACAATACGTTGGTTGGTTGGCTATTGATTCAGGGGCCTATGGGCTCCTGTCCTTTGGCCCAATGCCATATAGTGGTATCTGCAAGTGTTTGTAAGCTGTTGTTTAGTTCCGTACAAAGTGTTCCATTTGTCTGGCCTCGGAGGAAGAAGCTCTTTCCTAACACTGGCAAGCGCCGGACATTAAAAAAGATGGTGTCCAACAGTTTCATAGGGATGTGTGCACAGCCAGCACTCTCTCGTATGGTCTGGTTGGATTCTGTTCAAGCGATTGTTAAGTTGTATGTGTTAAGTGCGAAATTGGAAAATGGTGCGTTGGTCTCTCCTTTTTAGGAGGTTGATGTTGTCTTTGAGACTTGGGATGGCCATATGTCTTTAGATTTCTCTCCCAGTATTTCCCATTGTCCATCTATTCAGCCAGGCCTCTTTGTTCACAGTCTTCAGTAGTTGTTTGACTGTCGGTAGGGTTGTTGGTGTGTATTGTTGTTCTTGTCATTGCCAGGTGTATTTGAGTGACCAGGGATCCATTGTATAACTATTCTGACTTCATGGGATGTGATAAGTTGGTTGGCATCTAGGGATATGTGTGAAAGTTCAGGCTTATAATGACCACTATCTTCCATACCTCAAAAGGCAGATAATGAGTCTGTAAAGATTACGATGCTTTAGTCTTGTGATAGGAAAGCATCAAATACAGCCCTCAAGTTGTATAGAGATTTTCCAGTGCGGTTATTGCGGTCTCATAATAATTTCAACATATCCCCCCACAAGCATCAAGCAGCTCATCAGATGTTCTGTCTGGATACTCTATGTAGACTTTATATCCCAGTTTAATGGTGGCCTTAAAAGCAGACCCAACAGTTTAGACATGTATCCATTCTTCTGGATAGGCGTCAATTATTCTCTGCGATACTTTAAAAAGACTCAACGGATGAGAACTTCTGGTTGTATTATCTGTAAGCCTTGTTTAAATTTACCGCACCTTTAAGCATGCATGTGCTGGCAAATGTAATGTCACTCTCCGCATCTTTTGTTCCCCGTCTGGGATATCTTCTTCTTCTTCTGCGTACACAGTCAGACAGTAACCATTATTTTTTCGAAAAAAGCGGCGGTCATCCTGAGACTCTCGCCACTACCATAGAGCTTGTCTTGCAGTTCCACTGGCAATGGCCACATCTGCTCTCTCTGATCCCCGTATGTCGGGCAGTTCTGCAGCAGATGTTCAGTGGTCATTTTACCAGTACCGCACGGGCATTCGTCGGTACACCCTATCTTCAATTTGTTGAATGGGTGGTACCTCAGTCTATTGTGGCCAGTGCGAAGTCTGAAGACAACGACCTGCTCTCTTCGGTTCAACTGGTAATAGGCATCGTTTTTGGTGTAACCAGTATGTTCGGTTTCCCATTTGGTAATGTACCTGGCTTTGATAAGCCGTTTTGACTCTTCGTACGTCATACTGGTATCTGTTTGTGGTAGCCTTGCACCTTCTTTTGCCAGTCTGTCTGCCTCCTCGTTGCCTTGGATGTTGCAGTGTGACGGAACCCACTGTACCACTACCCTTTTTGGTGCGGACAGCTGGCACAGTTTGCAGAGTGCTGCTCTTAAGTCATTAAGCTCAGTGTTTTTCTGCGTCTGGGATATGATTTTTGTCTTTAATCTGAATGAGTGGTGCAGGACTGACATTTGTTTGTTTTTTTCTCTCTTTTTGTTTGCATTTTTTTAGAAGACTTCTATTGGGGTAGTCTTTGGTCATTATCTCCCTCTGTTTTTTAGAAGACTTCTATTGGGGTAGTCTTTGGTCATTATTTCCCTCAGTTTTTTAGAAGACTTCTATTGGGGTAGTCTTTGGTCATTATTTCCCTCAGTTTTTTAGAAGACTTCTATTGGGGTAGTCTTTGGTCATTATTTCCCTCAGTTTTTTAGAAGACTTCTATTGGGGTAGTCTTTGGTCATTATTTCCCTCAGTTTTTTTAGAAGACTTCTATTGGGGTAGTCTTTGTTCATTATTTCCCTCTTCTCATAACTTCCATAGCAGCCATATCTCTTGGCATCTCTAGGAGTTTCACTTTAAAGTGAATTTCACATGCAACAGTGGGTGTTGACCTGATTGGTACATTAATAAGGCGTAGGTCATTATTCTGCACTCTGTCCAGGGACATTAGTATGTGAACATGTTATCAGGAGAGCACTGCTGTATTCTAAAGCAGAGCGTACATATTCTAGATACAAGCCTCTCAGAGTGTCCTTGTCTGATCCCCATGCTGTACCAGCGAGCCTCTCAGAGTGTCCTTGTCTGATCCCAAGCTGTACCAGCGAGCCTCTCAGAGTGTCCTTGTCTGATCCCATGCTGTACCAGCGAGCCTCTCAGAGCGTCCTTGTCTGATCCCCATGCTGTACCAGCGAGCCTCTCAGAGCGTCCTTGTCTGATCCCCATGCTGTACCAGCGAGCCTCTCAGAGTGTCCGTGTCTGATCCCCATGCTGTACCAGCGAGCTTCTCAGAGTGTCCTAGTCTGATCCCCCATGCTGTACCAGCGAGCCTCTCAGAGTGTCCTTGTCCGATCCCCATGCTGTACCAGCGAGCCTCTCAGAGCGTCCTTGTCTGATCCCCATGCTGTACCAGCGAGCCTCTCAGAGCGTCCTTGTCTGATCCCTATGCTGTACCAGTGAACCTCTCAGTGTCCTTGTCTGATCCCCATGCTGTACCAGTGAACCTCTCAGTGTGTCCTTGTCTGATCCCCATGCTGTACCAGCGAGCCTCTCAGAGTGTCCTTGTCTCATCCCCATGGTGTACCAGCGAACCTCTTCAATAACTTTTACCGTCATCAACACTTTATTTCCAAAATGTTTCTTGAGGCTGAGCTGCCGGTCGAGAGTGACTCCAAGATATTTAGTCTTGAGGCTGTGCTGTCGGTCAAGAGTGACTCCAAGATATTTAGTCTTGAGGCTGTGCTGTCGGTCGAGAGTGACTCCAAGATATGTAGTCTTGAGGCTGAGCCTGTCGGTCGATAGTGACTCCAAGATATTTAGTCTTGAGGCTGAGCCTGTCGGTCGAGAGTGACTCCAAGATATTTAGTCTTGAGGCTGTGCTGTCGGTCGAGAGTGACTCCAAGATATGTAGTCTTGAGGCTGAGCCTGTCGGTCGATAGTGACTCCAAGATATTTAGTCTTGAGGCTGAGCCTGTCGGTCGAGAGTGACTCCAAGATATTTAGGCTTTCCTTCTCTGATCTATTTCTGTTTGTTGAATCTCATACTGATATTTTTCTTGGCTACTTTGGCGCTCTTGGTAAAGATAGTGTAAACTTCTGTCTTTTCACAGTTTATCATCAGTTTCCACATTTGACAATACCCATGCAGTCTTCTCAGGACTCCATTTAGTCTGTGTGCTGCACTTTCTACATCTTCGTGGCTCAGCCATATTACCAGATCATCAGCATACATGACTTTTTCAGTTTTAATATTCTTGGCCAGGTCATTGATGTAAATGAGAAAAAGAGTGCAGCTCAAAGCGGAGCCCAGTGGTAAGCCTTCCTCTAAGGCTTCTTTACAAGAGGCTGTATAATTTATATTTGTTTGGATTGTTTGGGCTGTTTGGATTGTTTGGAATGTTTGTGCTGTTTGGATTGTTTGGTCTGTTTGGATTGTTTGGATTGTTTGGTCTGTTTGGGCTGTTTGGATTGTTTGGGCTGTTTGGATTGTGTGGGCTGTTTGGGCTGTTTGGATTATTTGGTATGTTTGGGCGGTTTGGATTGTTTGGTCTGTTTGGATTATTTGGACTGTTGTAATTGTTTGGGCTGTTTGGATTGTTTGAGCTGTTTGGATTGTTTGGAATGTTTGGGCTGTTTGGATTGTTTGGGCTGTTTGGATTGTTTGGGCTGTTTGGATTGTTTGGGCTGTTTGGATTGTTTGAGCTGTTTGGATTGTTTGGGCTTTTGGATTGTTTTTGTTGTTTGGATTGTTTTGATTGTTTGGTTTGCTTGGAATGTTTGGGCTGTTTGGATTGTTTAGTCAATAAGGAAGTACTTGAGCCAGTTGTACAACTTTCCGCTTGTTTTTAAATTTTTCATGACTCAAATCTGGACGTCGCATTCCCCGTGTCTTCTCATGACTCAAATCTGGACGTCGCATTCCCCGTGTCTTCTCATGACTCAAATCTGGACGTCACATTCCCCTTGTCTTCTCATGACTCAAATCTGGACGTCGCATTCCCCGTGTCTTCTCATGACTCAAATCTGGACGTCGCATTCCCCGTGTCTTCTCGTGACACAAATCTGGTCCCTTTCAGCGGAATGTTCAGTTTGCGGAACAGCCAACAAAGGCAGGGTAATGGGACAATAGGGGACGAGGCACACAAGAGGGTTCTTGAGTTTGACCCAGAAAGTCTGAATCAGGTGCTGCGAATGGTTGGGAGTGATGTCATGATTGAGCTGCCAAGTCCCCGTTGTCCCCAGGTCCAGTGGTTTCCATCGAACATCATCACGAAGGCGACGGATGACCTATAGGTTGCAGTCTTTGGTAATGTTTTGACCTTCTGATGTGCATTCGTGATATGCAACCCCAGGGGAGTAAAGGGGAAGGACCAACATGACTTTAACATTGCCACTCACCTGACTCTAAGGGCCTACATGACTTTAACATTGCCACTCACCTGACTCTAAGGGCCAACATGACTTTAACATTGCCACTCACCTGACGCTAAGGGCCAACATGACTTTAACATTGCCACTCACCTGACGCTAAGGGCCAACATGACTTTAACATTGCCACTCACCTGACTCTAAGGGCCAACATGACTTTAACATTGCCACTCACCTGACTCTAAGGGCCGACATGACTTTAACATTGCCACTCACCTGACTCTAAGGGCCGACATGACTTTAACATTGCCACTCACCTGACTCTAAGGGCCAACATGACTTTAACATTGCCACTCACCTGACTCTAAGGGCCAACATGACTTTAACATTGCCACTCACCTGACTCTAAGGGCCAACATGACTTTAACATTGCCACACCTGACTCGCTTTCTTCGACCTCAGGAATCATAAGTGTCTGCCCTGTGACGACTGCAGCTTGGTGGTCCCAACGATAATGTCTGCCATGTGACGAATGCAGCTTGGTGGTCCCAAAGATAATGAGTGTCTGCCTTGTGACGACTGCAGCTTGGTGGTCCCAAAGATAATGTCTGCCCTGTGACGACTGCAGCTTGGTGGTCCCAAAGATAATGAGTGTCTGCCCTGTGACGACTGCAGCTTGGTGGTCCCAAAGATAATGTCTGCCCTGTGACGACTGCAGCTTGGTGGTCCCAAAGATAATGAGTGTCTGCCCTGTGACGACTGCAGCTTGGTGGTCCCAAGGATGATGAGTGTCTACCCTGTGACGACTACAGCTTGATGGTCCCAAAGATAATGAGTGTCTGCCCTGTGACGACTACAGCTTGGTGGTCCCAAGGATGATGAGTGTCTGCCCTGTGACGACTACAGCTTGGTGGTCACAATATTGATGAGTGTCTGCCCGGTGACGACTACATCTTGGTCTCCGGGTAGTATCCATCAACCCACGACTCATCACCAGTGATCACTGTGTTCAAGAAGTCAGGCTTGCTGTTTGCACACTCCATCACGTCATGTGAGACTTCTATACAGAGTTGCGTCTGCACAAGCGCCAGCAGCCTGGGCACTCTCCGCATTGCCAAATCCTTACTCAAAATGGGATGTACTGAGCTAATGCTGATCCCCATCGTATCTTCCAGTTCTCGGGTGTTGGGACGACGGTTCTGTAAGGCCAAGGTCCATACTTGGTCAATGACGTCATTTCGCCTATCGCACGTGACCCGCTCTCCGTCGATGTGCGGCTTTAATGTGTGTCATGGTCCCTTAATGTGTGTCATGGTCATTTTATGTGTGTCATGATCCCTCAATGTGTGTCATGGTTCCTTAATGTGTGTCATTGTCCTTTAATGTGTGTCATGGTCCTTGTATGTGTGTCATGGTCCCTTAATGTGTGCCATGATCCCTTAATGTGTGTCATGGTCCCTTAATGTGTGTCATGGTCCCTCAATGTGTCATGGTTCTTTAATGTGTGTCATGGTCCCTTAATGTGTGTCATGGTCACTTACTGTGTGTCATGGTCCCTCAATGTGTGTCATGGTTCTTTAATGTGTGTCATGGTCCCTTAATGTGTGTCATGGTCCCTTAATGTGTGTCATGGTCCCTTAATGTGTGTCATGGTCCCTTAATGTGTGTCATGGTCCCTTAATGTGTGTCATGGTCCTTAATGTGTGCCATGATCCCTTAATGTGTGTCATGGTCCCTTAATGTGTGTCATGGTCCCTTAATGTGTGTCATGGTCCCTTAATGTGTGTCATGGTTCTTTAATGTGTGTCATGGTCCCTTAATGTGTGTCATGGTCCCTTAATGTGTGTCATGGTCCCTTAATGTGTGACATGGTCCCTTAATGTGTGTCATGGTCCCTTAATGTGTGCCATGATCCCTTAATGTGTGTCATGGTCCCTTAATGTGTGGCATGGTCCCTTAATGTGTGTCATGGTCCTTAATGTGTGTCATGGTCCCTTAATGTGTGGCATGGTCCCTTAATGTGTGTCATGGTCCTTAATGTGTGCCATGATCCCTTAATGTGTGTCATGGTCACTTAATGTGTGTCATGGTCTCTTAATGTGTGCCATGATCCCTTAATGTGCGTCACGGTGCCTTAATGTGTGTCATGGTCCCTTAATGTGTGTCATGGTCCCTTAATGTGTGTCATGGTCCCTTAATCTGTGTCATTGTCCCTTAATGTGCGTCACGGTGCCTTAATGTGTGTCATGGTCCCTTAATGTGTCTAATGGTCCCTTAATGTGTGCCCTGATCACGTCATCGCTACTGAAAACGTTGAACCTTCAGAATGGTTTCCACTTGGAAATCGCCAAGTTTTCGTCGAAATTTGATGCAACGTCGCTGCTTAATTATATCCGTCATTTCGTGGTGAATGAAAACTCTCTAGATGCTCACCACACTCAACACTGGGAAGTTAACTGCCAGCGGCATTCATGAACAAGACGGTTCCACACCCACTTGCCGAAGAAAACACCCATAATTCATTTGTTTCCGCGTAAAAAAGTTAAGGTCGGATACCTTTTGAACACACGTAGTATTCAGGTTAGCCAGAAAGTAAAGTGTCAAACTTGTGTCAATAAAAGTACATTCTTAGAGGATCTGGCAAGGCAGACTGATATATTTAGTCCGCTATTCACACAAATCTCGTAGACAAAGACATCACGAGAATGAAGGAAAGTAAAGATGGTAACATTACCATTAATTAGGTACCACATTATTTTCTATTCTGGAAGAATCGGATTACACAGAAGACGTGGCAATGTTTACACAATATGTAGATAACATCGCAATATTTACACAATACGAAAAAGACATCACAATATTTACACAATACGTAAAAGACATCACAATATTTACACAACACTTAGAATACATGGCAATATTTATACAATACATAAAAGACATAGCAATATTTACACAATACGTTGGTTGGTTGGCTATTGATTCAGGGGCCTATGGGCTCCTGTCCTTTGGCCCAATGCCATATAGTGGTATCTGCAAGTGTTTGTAAGCTGTTGTTTAGTTCCGTACAAAGTGTTCCATTTGTCTGGCCTCGGAGGAAGAAGCTCTTTCCTAACACTGGCAAGCGCCGGACATTAAAAAAGATGGTGTCCAACAGTTTCATAGGGATGTGTGCACAGCCAGCACTCTCTCGTATGGTCTGGTTGGATTCTGTTCAAGCGATTGTTAAGTTGTATGTGTTGAGTGCGAAATTGGAAAATGGTGCGTTGGTCTCTCCTTTTTAGGAGGTTGATGTTGTCTTTGAGACTTGGGATGGCCATATGTCTTTAGATTTCTCTCCCAGTATTTCCCATTGTCCATCTATTCAGCCAGGCCTCTTTGTTCACAGTCTTCAGTAGTTGTTTGACTGTCGGTAGGGTTGTTGGTGTGTATTGTTGTTCTTGTCATTGCCAGGTGTATTTGAGTGACCAGGGATCCATTGTATAACTATTCTGACTTCATGGGATGTGATAAGTTGGTTGGCATCTAGGGATATGTGTGAAAGTTCAGGCTTGTAATGACCACTATCTTCCATACCTCAAAAGGCAGATAATGAGTCTGTAAAGATTACGATGCTTTAGTCTTGTGATAGGAAAGCATCAAATACAGCCCTCAAGTTGTATAGAGATTTTCCAGTGCTGTTATTTCTGTCTCATAATAATTTCAACATATCCCCCCACAAGCATCAAGCAGCTCATCAGATGTTCTGTCTGGATACTCTATGTAGGCTTTATATCCCCCTTTAATGGTGGCCTTAAAAGCAGACCCAACAGTTTAGACATGTATCCATTCTTCTGGATAGGCGTCAATTATTCTCTGCGATACTTTAAAAAGACTCAACGGATGAGAACTTCTGGTTGTATTATCTGTAAGCCTTGTTTAAACTTCCCGCGCCTTTAAGCATGCATGTGCTGGCAAATGTAATGTCACTCTCCGCATCTTTTGTTCCCCGTCTGGGATATGTTTTTTGTCTTTAATCTGAATGAGTGGTGCAGGACTGACATTTGTTTGTTTTTTCTCTGTTTTTGTTTGCATTTTTTTAGAAGACTTTTATTGGGGTAGTCTTTGGTCATTATCTCCCTCTGTTTTTTTGAAGACTTCTATTGGGGTAGTCTTTGGTCATTATTTCCCTGTTTTTTAGAAGACTTCTATTGGGATAGTCTTTGGTCATTATTTCCCTCAGTTTTTTAGAAGACTTCTATTGGGGTAGTCTTTGGTCATTATTTCCCTCAGTTTTTTAGAAGACTTCTATTGGGGTAGTCTTTGGTCATTATTTCCCTCAGATTTTTAGAAGACTTCTATTGGGGTAGTCTTTGGTCATTATTTCCCTCAGTTTTTTAGAAGACTTCTATTGGGGTAGTCTTTGGTCATTATTTCCCTCAGTTTTTTAGAAGACTTCTATTGGGGTAGTCTTTGGTCATTATTTCCCTCAGTTTTTTAGAAGACTTCTATTGGGGTAGTCTTTGGTCATTATTTCCCTCTTCTCATAACTTCCATAGCAGCCATATCTCTTGGCATCTCTAGGAGTTTCACTTTAAAGTGAATTTCACATGCAACAGTGGGTGTTGACCTGATTGGTACATTAATAAGGCGTAGGTCATTATTCGCCACTCTGTCCAGGGACATTAGTATGTGAACATATTATCAGGAGAGCACTGCTGTATTCTAAAGCAGAGCGTACATATTCTAGATACAAGCCTCTCAGAGTGTATTGTCTGATCCCCATGCTGTACCAGCGAGCCTCTCAGAGTGTCCTTGTCTGATCCCATGCTGTACCAGCGAGCCTCTCAGAGTGTCCTTGTCTGATCCCATGCTGTACCAGCGAGCCTCTCAGAGCGTCCTTGTCTGATCCCCATGCTGTACCAGCGAGCCTCTCAGAGCGTCCTTGTCTGATCCCCATGCTGTACCAGCGAGCCTCTCAGAGTGTCCGTGTCTGATCCCCATGCTGTACCAGCGAGCTTCTCAGAGTGTCCTAGTCTGATCCCCATGCTGTACCAGCGAGCCTCTCAGAGTGTCCTTGTCCGATCCCCATGCTGTACCAGCGAGCCTCTCAGAGCGTCCTTGTCTGATCCCCATGCTGTACCAGCGAGCCTCTCAGAGCGTCCTTGTCTGATCCCTATGCTGTACCAGTGAACCTCTCAGTGTCCTTGTCTGATCCCCATGCTGTACCAGTGAACCTCTCAGAGTGTCCTTGTCTGATCCCCATGCTGTACCAGCGAGCCTCTCAGAGTGTCCTTGTCTCATCCCCATGGTGTACCAGCGAACGTCTTCAATAACTTTTACCGTCATCAACACTTTATTTCCAAAATGTTTCTTGAGGCTGAGCTGCCGGTCGAGAGTGACTCCAAGATATTTAGTCTTGAGGCTGAGCCTGTCGGTCGAGAGTGACTCCAAGATATTTAGGCTTTCCTTCTCTGATCTATTTCTGTTTGTTGAATCTCATACTGATATTTTTCTTGGCTACTTTGGCGCTCTTGGTAAAGATAGTGTAAACTTCTGTCTTTTCACAGTTTATCATCAGTTTCCACATTTGACAATACCCATGCAGTCTTCCCAGGTCTCCATTTAGTCTGTGTGCTGCACTTTCTACATCTTCGTGGCTCAGCCATATTACCAGATCATCAGCATACATGACTTTTTCAGTTTTAATATTCTTGGCCAGGTCATTGATGTAAATGAGAAAAAGAGTGCAGCTCAAAGCGGAGCCCAGTGGTAAGCCTTCCTCTAAGGCTTCTTTACAAGAGGCTGTATAAATTATATTTGTTTGGATTGTTTGGGCTGTTTGGATTGTTTGGAATGTTTGGGCTGTTTGGATTGTTTGGTCTGTTTGGATTGTTTGGAATGTTTGGGCTGTTTGGATTGTTTGGTCTGTTTGGATTGTTTGGGCTGTTTGAATTGTTTAAGCTGTTTGGATTGTTTGGGATGTTTGGATTGTTTGGGCTGTTTGGATTGTTTGGGCTGTTTGGATTGTTTGGAATGTTTGTGCTGTTCGGATTGTTTGGTCTGTTTGGATTGTTTGGGCTGTTTGAATTGTTTAAGCTGTTGGGATTGTTTGGGATGTTTGGATTGTTTGGGCTGTTTGGATTGTTTGGTCTGTTTGGATTGTTTGGGCTGTTTGGATTGTTTGGAATGTTTGGGCTGTTTGGTCTGTTTGGATTGTTTAGGCTGTTTGGATTGTTTAGGCTGTTTGGAATGTTTGGATTGTTTGGGCTGTTTGAATTGTTTGGGCTGTTTGGATTGTGTGGGCTGTTTGGGCTGTTTGGATTATTTGGTATGTTTGGGCGGTTTGGATTGTTTGGTCTGTTTGGATTGTTTGGGAAGTTTGGATTATTTGGACTGTTGTAATTGTTTGGGCTGTTTGGATTGTTTGAGCTGTTTGGATTGTTTGGAATGTTTGGATTGTTTGGGCTGTTTGGATTGTTTGAGCTGTTTGGATTGTTTGGGCTTTTGGATTGTTTGGATTGTTTTTGTTGTTTGGATTGTTTTGATTGTTTGTGCTGTTTGGGTTGTTTGGAATTTTTGGGCTGTTTGGTTTGTTTGGATTGTTTGGTCTGTTTGGATTGTTTGGGCTGTTTGGATTGTTTGGAATGTTTGGGCTGTTTGGTCTGTTTGGATTGTTTGGGCTGTTTGGATTGTTTAGGCTGTTTGGAATGTTTGGATTGTTTGGGCTGTTTGAATTGTTTGGGCTGTTTGGATTGTGTGGGCTGTTTGGGCTGTTTGGATTATTTGGTATGTTTGGGCGGTTTGGATTGTTTGGTCTGTTTGGATTGTTTGGGAAGTTTGGATTATTTGGACTGTTGTAATTGTTTGGGCTGTTTGGATTGTTTGAGCTGTTTGGATTGTTTGGAATGTTTGGGCTGTTTGGATTGTTTGGGCTATTTGGATTGTTTGAGCTGTTTGGATTGTTTGGGCTTTTGGATTGTTTGGATTGTTTTTGTTGTTTGGATTGTTTTGATTGTTTGTGCTGTTTGGGTTGTTTGGGCTATTTGGAATTTTTGGGCTGTTTGGTTTGCTTGGAATGTTTGGGCTGTTTGGATTGTTTAGTCATAAAGGAAGTACTTGAGCCAGTTGTACAACTTTCCGCTTGTTTTTAAATTTTTTAATTTAACGTTCGCCTTATTTCTCTATTCTCCAAGGCGGTATGCGTTGCACTATGGGTTTTTTTATTTTCCGCCTGTCGGCACAGTGTATCCGACTTCGGCATGCACTTTCTAAGGGTTAGCTTCCCTGCAGTAACGGCCGGTGCTGTTATGGGGATCGAACTCAGCACCTTCGGGTTGTGAGCCGTGTCACTTAACTACTAGCCCACGCCGTCCCCTAACAACTTTCCACTAATCCCCATACCAGTCATCATCAAGAGGTCTTTTCTCCGTACTTGATCATAGGCCTTTAGCAATTGAAGACAATGGCTACTGTATGTTTATTATTTTGGAAACCATCGCGAATTCTCTGTGCCAGCCTGAAAAGCCGGTCTTCTGTGCAACTGTCCGTCCGCGGCACAGAATCCTAGAGAACCAGTAAAGGCGTACACCTACTATTCCACCTACCAATCTGCCAAGGTATGATGTTAATGACATGGGATGGTAGCTTTGAAGCTCATCCGAGGGCCTGCTGCCTTTCAGGCTGGAGAAAAGAACATGTTGACTCTTCTAGTCCAATGGCAGCCGTTTATTTCTCCAAGTCATGTTTATTAACTTGTGGACTGTTTCTTTCCCCAATGAACCCAGGTGAGTTATCATTTCATTATGGATCCTGTCTGCCCCTAGATGAGTTATCATTTCATTATTGATCCTGTCTGCCCCTAGATGAGTTATCATTTCATTATGGATCCTGTCTGCCCCTAGATGAGTTATCATTTCATTATGGATCCTGTCTGCCCCTAGATGAGTTATCATTTCATTATGGATTCTGTCTGCCCCCAGATGAGTTATCATTTCATTATGGATCCTGTCTGCCCCCAGATGAGTTATCATTTCATTATGGATCCTGTCTGCCCCTAGATGAGTTATCATTTCATTATGGATCCTGTCTGCCCCCAGATGAGTTATCATTTCATTATTGATCCTGTGTGCCCCCAGATGAGTTATCATTTCATTATGGATCCTGTCTGCCCCCAGATGAGTTATCATTTCATTATGGATCCTGTCTGCCCTAGATGAGTTATCATTTCATCATGGATCCTGTCTGCCCTAGATGAGTTATCATTTCATTATGGATCATGTCCGGCCAAGGAGACTTTCTAGGTTTTAATTCTTTCAGACCTTATTGGAATTCTTGCATACTAAAGTCATCTTCAAATATGGAGGCACTAGTGGTTGGGGCATTTTTTTGACGTTTCTAGTGTCCAACTCAGAAAGTTTTCCTGCGCTCTAACCAGTTTAAACTTGAATAATAGCTGTCATGTCATAATGACATAGCCTGCCACCATCACTAGAAGAGCCACCATGTGGGCCCCAGAGGGAAAACACAATACAGTTTGACTAATTGCCATAGAGGCTGAAATGGAAATCATGATAAGACCCGGGACATTGTTTGCAGATCAGTTAAAGTGCTGCCCGTTGTTTGCAATAATGCAAAATTATGAGCAATGAGAAAAATGTCGTATGACAGTGGTTTTTTGGGGTGGGTTATGAGTTTATGGTCCTTTTAATGTCCCGTGGTCTTTGGTCTGAAAATTAATCAAGTACACATTCTGATCAGAGAAGTCATGAGCGAGAGGTTAACCTTAGAGACACAAGAAGGAATGAAACTGATCAGAGAAGTCGAGAGCGAAAGGTTAACCTTAGAGACACAAGGAGAAGTGAAACTGATCAGAGAAGTCATGACAAACAGTTGTCTAGCTGAAGATGAAGGCTCAAAGATCTGAAAGTCTATCAAGAAAACGATATTCATAACATGAACTCAAGCATTCCATGGCGGTCTCGTGTTATGGTTACGATGGTTTATGCAGGAAGGCACTACTGTCCATTCACGAAGTCTGGTTGTGTAGCCGTCTCAATGCCAGGAAGGATTACACCGCAAACTTTGTCTGGCCTCGCGATCTCACGCCTCACTACGGGCGTACAGAGAGCACATTGTGGTATTTTAATAACACCCCCGCCCCCTCCAACATAACGAGTAGCCTAAACTATTATCAGGCTCGATGATCTGGCCCCCATAAATAATCAACAACTGGTAGCTTGTAAAATAATTCCACATCCCAGATCCAACAACTGTGCCATTGTAAGGAACTATGTTTTCACGGCACATTGCTAGGTTAAAGGAAGAAATAGTGCGTGCTAAGCGTCTCGCCTTGTTTCTTACGTCGTACGTGACAACGACAGTGCCCCAGGGTCGACACAGACGGCTGTAAGTGGTCCTGGTTAGCTGCCATGACAACTAGACTAAGCAATGACATCTGTCTTGTGGTTTATATGACGTGTGGAGTACTACAGTAACGCTGAGAATACGAGTGTGGCGATTCATTGATTTGACTGATTGAGTGATTGGTTGATTCGATTTTTCGTTCATAGCACTACATCTGGTCACTTAATATGAAGTCCGTGTTCACGGTTAGTTTTGATCGGTCACCTTTAGCGCTGTTCAACCATTGTTAGCGTTGCCCATTCTCGTTTCTCGTTGCATGGTCACGTTTAGCGTTGCTCAGTTCGGGTTAGCTTTTCTCAACCGGAGTTAGTGTTGTTAAATCATAGTTAGCGCTGCTCAATCACGTTTAGCGTTGCTTGGTCATGTTTAGCGTTGCTTAGTCGGAGTTAACTGGAGGGTGGTAAGTGGGAGTGAGGGAGTCGTGACGGGAGATAGGGATAACCCGATGGAACGTGGACGAGTGAGTGGTCTCAGGGTAGAGTCGCTCGCAGAAAAAGTCAAGGATCTCGAGGGCCCTGAGAAGGAAGTCGTCGTCATCTTGACAGAGGCCACGAGTGCGGTGGAGTTGTCTTCATTAAACTCCATTTTGGAGCTCTCCGCCCATTTGCCAACTCTCAGACCATTTGCCAATTCTCAGACCATTTGCCAACGCTCAGACCATTTGCCAACTCTCAGACCATTTGCCAACTCTCAGACCATTTGCCAACTATCAGACCATTTGCCAACTATCAGACCATTTGCCAACTCTCAGACCATTTGCCAAGTCTCAGACCATTTGCCAAGTCTCAGACCATTTGCCAAGTCTCAGACCATTTGCCAAGTCTCAGACCATTTGCCAACTCAGACCATTTCCGAATTTGATCTAAATCCGACCTCAAAATATTCACTACTGCTTTAGATGAGACACCCCTTGATCATGAGATATGTCCGCACACCAGGCGAACAACATCTCTGTGACATTATCAGGCTTGTCCCCTGGTCAAATGCACTCCTTCGAGAGGAATCGCAGGTCGCTGACATTTGGTCCACGTGCTTGGCTGATAAGCCAATGGTGCGAAGCTACCATCTGAGGGACTACGGCCGAACGCCACTAAGCCAGAATCCCGCCCTAAATCTCAGCACCGCTGAGATGGGAGGCTACGACATGGCTGGGATCTAGGGCTCGCGTCTTAGCCCGGTCCGGTCGAGCCGCAGAAATGCACCTGGTTAAATGTACTCCTGCTTGCTCTTTATCTCTGTCTGCTATCAGTCATCCCAATGGTCGCAGAAGAGATGCAGTCCAACGGACATTCCACCCCCTGCCCTATTGTGACAACCCCCCCCCCCCCCAGGTGGCGGGGAATGCTAGGCATGACATCACTGCAGATGAGCCGAGAAAATAAAGGGAGCAAAGAGATACCTCACTCACATGCATATGCTACGTTTCTGGCAGGACGTGACGATCCTGAGACACAGTCACACTGGACTGCCTCTATTCCGGGATAGTACAAACTAGTACATAGTCCATCATATCATATCATTGCCAAACCCTATAGACACGAGTAGGGAAGACTCGATAGTTCTACAAGACAACTTCCCTAAGAGAGACACTCTGACCAAAAACAACTGCTGCCTTGCAGTTAGGCTGGGGACAGCCAAAGGCTAAGGAGGGCATCCCTACAGAAACGCCTGTTGAAATCGGATGCACTGAGCCACAGGCTTAACAAAATAAAACAGTGCAACGTATATCGCTGTAAACAGCGTACGATGAAGAAGAAGAAGAAGAAGAAGATGAGACACTACTGCATAGTTTTGTGTCATCCGCAAATTTTGCAATCATGGATCCGATATCAATGTCCAAATTGTTTATATATATCAAAAACAAAATTAGTCCCAAAAACCGAGGCCTGTGGCAGGCCACTTTATATCTCACACCAATCCTCATGTATTCCAACTATCTACCTTTGTCACGTTAACCAATTTTCAATCTATTTCGCAGCTTCGCCCCCCTATTCCATGTGACCTTTTCACTTCCAAAACAATCTTTAATGGGGTACTTTATCAAAGGTCATAGCAAAAATCTAGGTAAGTAACATCCACTGATAGTAACAATCTAGGTAAGTAACATCCAGTGATAGCAAAAATCTAGGTAAGTAACATCCACTGATAGTAACAATCTAGGTAAGTAACATCTAGTGATAGTAACAATCTAGGTAAGTAACATCTACTGATAGTAACAATCTAGGTAAGTAACATCCACTGATAGTAACAATCTAGGTAAGTAACATCCACTGATAGTAACAATCTAGGTAAGTAACATCCACTGATAGTAACAATCTAGGTAAGTAACATCCACTGATAGTAACAATCTAGGTAAGTAACATCCAGTGATAGTAACAATCTAGGTAAGTAACATCCACTGATAGTAACAATCTAGGTAAGTAACATCCACTGGCTCCCCTCCATCTACCATTCTGGTAACCTCCTGAACGAATCCTAATAGATTTGTTAGCACCTGGAAAAGAAGAGGGCAAACCTGCTACAGTGGAAGAGACAGAGATTGTTGGAAACCATTGCAACCTCTGGCCACTGTGGAGATCTATGCTGATCTCATCTCATCTGAATTATGCTGTCATTTGTGAACGAGGCACGAACCGTTCAAATATAAACAGAGTGCTTCCGGTTTAATTGGAATGTTGTGTCCCTAATCTCCGTGCGACAGGCCTGGGCTTGGCCCTAAGACAGATTGTCTGCTCTTGGATATAGTCTCAGCTCTTGACCTTCCCCGGCATGACGCTGTTGGCCAAAGACGCATTACTCGAAATAAGTACAGGAATCCGATGAGAGAGGAGAGTATTGGTTTGTGGACACAAGCAAACATTCTGTTGATCACGCCTCCCAAAATACGTTGTATCAATAAGACATTCAAACAAAACGACTTGCCATTGATTGGAAATCAGGATTCACACTCACATAAATATTTTCACTTTCGCCGAGTGGCATTGTAATATGATGTCAAAATAGCAGACGCCTTCCATTAATGCAGGTCCGGTCTAGTCTGCTTCTACTGAATATTCCCGCCAATAATGACGACATCAATCTTCATGGTAAGGACAGACTTTCATTCGTGCAGCCATCACGAGACCAGATCTATTCTCCATTGGTTTAGCCATCACGAGACCAGATCTATTCTCCATTCGTGCAGCCATCACGAGACCAGATCTATTCTCCATTGGTTCAGCCATCACGAGACCAGATCTATTCTCCATTGGTTCAGCCATCACGAGACCAGATATATTCTCCATTGGTTCAGCCATCACAAGACCAGATCTATTCTCCATTGGTGCAGCCATCACGAGACCAGATCTATTCTCCATTGGTTCAGTCATCACGAGACCAGATATATTCTCCATTCGTTCAGTCATCACGAGACCAGATCTGTTCTCCATTGGTGCAGTCATCACGAGATCAGATCTATTCTTCATTGGTTCACCCATCACGAGTCCAGATCAATTCGCCGATATCTCCACTACGGATTCACTTCCAATTGCCATATCTAAGAATAGCTTCAGACTGACGCGGATCGGTTAGTGTGTTTGTATTCAATCATACCAGGTTCAGGTTTTTCGCTGAATGATATTAGAGGTCTCAAACCATGAACACTCTGCGACTGTCCTGAGAACATGTTCCACGACACAGGACACGTATCTCGGCTTAACCTTTCAGCCATCCATTGCCGTGACTTCTAATTGCTTGTGTGTCGTCTCTACATAAATTTATTAAATAACTTGAGAGATCTTTTTCTAAATTGTTGTTACACATTCTTCGCCTTTTACGATGATGGTTCCAAGTTACATTAGATTTTGGTTTCTTTGCATACTTTTGTTTCCTGTCTAACCTCAGATTATATGGTCTTACGTCTTAGATCAACACATTTTGTTTCCGAAAAGATCTCAATTTAGGGTTCAACTTAACACGGGCATGCTTTGGACCCTGAAATTATGTTCTGTATTCTTAGTACATGTGGTGGATGGTTTGGCATTAAGATCTACTGTCTCTCTGGCAGACTTCAAAACTTTTGATGTCATTTTGACATTAGTTTGAGACGTTTCGTGTCCGTTTCATGTTTATATCTAACACGTTTTAGGACTTTCAGTTCTGAACTATGCTTTTCTGGCGACATTTTATTTGACAAAAAAGACGTTATTTGACCCAAAAAAACGTTTGACAAAAGAGACGTTAATTGACAAACACGTTAATTGACAAACTGACGTTATTTGACAAACTGATGTTATTTGACAAACTGACGTTATTTGACAAACTGACGTTATTTGACAAACTGACGTTATTTGACAAACTGAAGTTATTTGACAAGATGAGCGACTTCGCGTATATTGTTTACTTAACAAGAGGAGAGAGCGGAGAAAGAGTAGAGAGGAGGGTGAGAGGAGAGAGGGTAGAGAGGAGAAAGAGAAAGGATAGAGAAGAGATAGAGGAGATAGAGGACATACAAAGGAGGAGAGCGAGAAGAGAGAGAAGAGAGACGGGCGAGAGGAGAGAGAGAGATGAGAGAGCGAAAGAGGAAAAGAGACAGGAGAGAGAGACGACAAGAGAAGGTGAGAGGAGAGAGAGGAGTGAGAGAGGAGAAAGAGGAGAAACAGAAGAGGGAAGAGAGAGAGAGGAGAGAGAGGAGAGGAGAGAGAGACAGAGAGGCGAGAGAGAGGAGTGACAGATAGGAGACAAAAATGAGAGAGGAGAGGTAAGAGAGACAGAGAGAGATTGTGTGTATTTGTGTATGCTAATGCATTCAACACCCAAGCGATGTAGAAAGAGAGAAAATCGGGTGTAGGGGGGTAGAGAGAATGTGTATGTGTTTGTGTGTGTGTGTGTTAATGGATTACACCAGCTGGACAATTTGTTCCATTGTGAGGCAATCCCTGACCCTTGTAGTTCGTGCTGTTTACATTGTGAGATAACCTCTCACCATTCGGTTTTCAGTTCGGTCTTCAGTTAGATCATCAGTTTGGTCTTCCGTTAGGTCTTCAGTTCGGTCTTCAGTTCGCACCAAATCATACAGTGTTTACTTGTTGAAGTTTGTGCAGTGAAAGCTTCTGCACGATAAAGTAGTCATTCCCATCCACAACCCTCCTTAGTGGCCTATTACGAAATGCTTGACAGGTAGCAGTGTAACTATTCTTTGCCTCACTAACATTTTATGTGCCCCGGTAACACGCGACCCGTGTGCCGACTCCAGTGATGACTCCCGTGCCGACTCCCGTGATGGCTCCTGCCTGTGATGACTCCCGTGATGACTCCTGCCTGTGATGGCTCCCATGATGGCTCCCGTGCCGACTCCCGTGATGGCTCCTGGCTGTGGTGACTCCCGTGATCGCTCCTGCCTGTGATGACTCCCGTGATGACTCCTGCTTGTGATGGCTCCCATGATGGCTCCCGTGCCGACTCCCGTGCCTACTCTTGTGCCCTCCCGTGCTTTGATATGACCATGAGAGTCCACATTCGCCCAACGAGGGTTAACACCTTAATGAACATCTGTGAGGCCCGCAAGCCGTTGATGTGTTGATCAAACATTGCTGAACAGACAAAATGATGAACTACCAAAACTTCTAGTCAAATTGTTGAGACATCAGCCTGACCATGGCTTCGTAATTTTGGGTCAAATGGCAGGAGCCGATAAGCCACTGGATCAATAACTAACCAATGAACATCTCTTCCTGCCCCGTCACGCTGTTAACCGGGTAACGTGGGTGAGTGTGGCGACCGCGAACAAACGTGGTTATCGCTAACCATCTCCGGGCTTCCGTCTGCTAACAAAGTTATGCTAGTCCAGAAGCAGACGTGAGGCACAGCCTTCTATAGATCTAAAGTAGGCCTTGCTTGAGAGGTGACTAGTGAAGGAATACCTTAATCTTAATTAGCTGATGGCTCAATTTGATGCTCTTCCTTCCGGTCGGCAGAACCTGACCGGGCAACCCGTGCTCAGTAATTGTCCGTGTCGGTCTGGAACTCCCACTGCCATCAGCCGAGCCTTATGTTAGACATCAATCATCCTGCGTAGGCACACGCCAGACCTGGTGGCCTGTTGAGCCTCGCTGCTTGAGGGTTATCTGGAAATTTAAAAAGGAGGAACAAGTCGGTGCGTGATATGATGGAGGTGAAAGGGGCCAGAGATGCCTAGAGTGAAATGAAGCCTGTAACACGGTTGCCCATCTCTTATTCTGACAAATCAATTTGACTGTTTTCCATATGTTGATGTGAAAAAACCATCCATAATGTTTCTTGCTCTCCCTCTCTTTCTCTCTCTCTTTCTCTCTCTCCGTCTCTCTCTCTCTCTCTCTCTCTCTCTCTCTCTCTCTCTCTCTCCCTCTCCCTTCTCTCTCTCTCTCACTCCCCTTTATCTGTGTCTTTCCTTTCACTCATGTCATGAGTGACCATATGTTTATTAGTTCATTCGATTGATCTGGGTTATTTTCTTCAGCAATAGTTCTGCGCTTGCTCCTTTGGGGGTGGGGGGTGGGGGGGTGGGGGGGTGGGGTGGTATTTATATTTAAAGGCGTTGGGGATAATTGAAAGGGGGGGGGGGTTAAAGGGGGCGTGTGTTTGGTAGAAGAAATTTTAGTTTGTTTTATTATGTAGCTTCACAAGTGCAGCTTGTTCTCAGGGCCGCCCCTGACAGGGGAATATGGTCTTAGTCAGGTGTGAGTCGCTGGTCCAAATGTTAGCAGTCATGTGTGAGTCGCTGGTCCTTGTGTTAGCAGTCAGGTGTGAGTCGCTGACCCTGATGTTAGCAGCCAGCTATGGTTCGCTGGTCCTGATATGGCCCGCTGGCTCTGATATGGTCCGCTGGTCCTGATATGGTCCGCTGGCCCTGATATGATCCACTGGCTCTGATATGGCCCGTTGGCTCTGATATGGTCCGCTGGCTCTGATATGGTCCCCTGGCTCTGATATGGTCCGCTGGCTCTGATATGGTCCACTGGCTCTGATATGGTCCGCTGGCTCTGATATGGTCCCCTGGCTCTGATATGGTCCGCTGGCTCTGATATGGTCCACTGGCTCTGATATGGTCTGCTGGCCAATGTCTGCCCATTCACGTCACTGCGCTCAATTTCCGGCCCCTGATATAATGAAAAGTGTAGTAGTAGTAGTAGTAGTAGTAGTAGCAGTAGTAGTAGTAGTAGTAGTAGTAGTAGTAGTAGTTATTAGTAATAATAGTAGCAGCAGCGTGAGTATTGGGAATAGTAGTACTTTTAATAAGTACCTGTTCGGGCAGGTGTGCAGTACGTACAAGCAGGAGGTCCCATTCTTAGGGCGGCCAGGGCAGCCTATTAATGGGCACTTTTAAAGAATAAAATACAAATGTGTCATAAGTTCATTTTCCATGCCTATGTTAATTTTACTGAAATGTTTGCTAGTTGTGACTCAGTCTGTGTAGTACGTCACGAACTCCGGCCGGTGCCAAAGGATATTCTTCTTCTTCTGCGTACGCAGTCAGACAGCAACCATTATTTTCTCGAAAAAAGCGGCGGTCATCCTGAGACTCTCGCCACTACCATAGAGCTTGTCTTGCAGTTCCACTGGCAATGGCCACATCTGCTCTCTCTGATCCTCGTATGTCGGGCAGTTCTGCAGCAGATGTTCAGTGGTCCTTTTACCAGTACCGCACGGGCATTCGTCGGTACACCCTACCTTCAATTTGTTGAATAGGTGGTACCTCAGTCTGTTGTGGCCAGTGCGAAGTCTGAAGACAACGACCTGCTCTCTTCGGTTCAACTGGTAATAGGCATCGTTTTTGGTGTAACCAGTATGTTCGGTTTCCCATTTGGTCATGTATCTGGCTTTGATAAGCCGTTTTGACTCTTCGTACGTCATACTGGTATCTGTTTGTGGTAGCCTTGCACCTTCTTTTGCCAGTCTGTCTGCCTCCTCGTTGCCTTGGATGTTGCAGTGTGACGGAACCCACTGTACCACTACCCTTTTTGGTGCGGACTGCTGGCACAGTTTGCAGAGTGCTGCTCTTAAGTCATTAAGCTCAGTGTTTTTCTGGCTTTTTAGCGCTGTGACTACTTCGAGAGCATCTGTCAGCAGGACTATATGGCTCTCATTTTCACTGTGTGTTACCATTTCTTCCACTGCCGCCCTCAGTGCCTCTGCCTCTGCTCTGAAATTGCTTGTGTACTTACCAGTAGCGAATGACAGTGTTATTTTTCTGCCATTTGGTAGGTTCAGGAATGCTCCTGCCCCTCCGTTTTGTGTAGTGTTTGTTACAGAACCGTCGGTGTATGCATGGGTCCAGTCCATGCTTGGGTAGCTTTTCGTTATGAAGCTTAGGGTAGTGTCTCTCCTTTCTTTTTCAGTCTGGCAGTTTTTGTTTGCAATACCTGGTATATTTTCTACCACCTCTGGAAATATATCCTGCCTCCAAGTAGGTTTTCGTACAGTAGTGATGGGTTTTGGTGTTGTTAGTGCGTTTATGGGATCTTCGTGCATCATTGCTTTGGCTATTTCTGCAAAGTTTCTCCGCTTTAGTTTCCCATTTCCCAAATTGTTTAGTCTCTGGTACATTGGATGGTCCGTCAGTCTTCGGAGTTTCTCTGACTGCAGCTGGGCTCTGCAGTCTCTTCTATCGGTCATGGATTGCAGTTTTGTAATCTTTTCAAGTTCTACAATTGGCGTTGACTTCATGCCACCTGTTATAATTCTCATGGCTTGGTTTTGAAGTTTGTTAACTTTATCGAAGTTCGCCTTCGCTGCTGTTGTCCATGCCGCAATGCCATACTCGAGAACTGGTCTCACTCTTCCAGTGTACAGTTTCTTTAGTAGCCAAAGGATATGGCACTAGGTAGGCAGTGGCGCTGGCTGGTTAGGTGGATCGTTGGACAAGATTCCGGGTAACAGGATTCGTAAGGACAGTCCACAGGCCTGCTCTGATGAGTGCTCGCTGTACTCGTACCCTGGCCCACGGCAACAACCTGGGGTATTACAAACCAGGATATAATGCTTCCACGATTCAAAGCTGTCGGTGTCGATGGCTTCTGCTTGAATAGAAGAAACTAAACAGGTATTCGTTTGCCTTTTTTGCTGACTTATTTTAGTTTTTAATACATTCGTTAAGAGAACAAATAATTTCTGTCCTGCCAGCAATGTGGTCAACTGGTGCGTATTCCTCATTATTAGTGTTAGTATTATTAATATTATTCTTAAATGTTTATAAATATGTCAGATTGGAAAACAAAACTTCAGTCTGGTGTTTTTTATCGCAAGAGATGGAATGAAAATTAGAAGGTTAAGAAAAACTTGCGAGGATTCATGTGAGGTTGGACCGGAGTGATCCGACACTACCAGCATCAGTCGTTTCACATTACACTCCAGGCATAAATGGCAAAATGGACGGCGACAAATTGAAGGACAAATTGTGCCAAAAGTTCAGAATCTACTTCAGACATAAAGGGCAAAATGGACGGCGACAAATTGAAGGAAAAATTGTGCCAAAAGTTCAGAATCTACTTCAGACATAAAGGGCAAAATGGACGGCGACAAATTGAAGGAAAAATTGTGCCAAAAGTTCAGAATCTACTTCAGACATAAAGGGCAAAATGGACGGCGACAAATTGAAGGAAAAATTGTGCCAAAAGTTCAGAATCTACTTCAGACATAAAGGGCAAAATGGACGGCGACAAATTGAAGGAAAAATTGTGCCAAAAGTTCAGAATCTACTTCAGACATAAAGGGCAAAATGGACGGCGACAAATTGAAGGAAAAATTGTGCCAAAAGTTCAGAATCTACTTCAGACATAAAGGGCAAAATGGACGGCGACAAATTGAAGGAAAAATTGTGCCAAAAGTTCAGAATCTACTTCAGACATAAAGGGCAAAATGGACGGCGACAAATTGAAGGGGCAATTGTGCCAAAAGAAATCAGTGACTAAATGAAGTTATGTTGAGGATAATTCGTTCAATAATTGTGTTTGAACTAACGGGCTGATAATGATATAGGACATCTTTTCAGCTGACCATCTTTTATTAATAATCGATTATTAGAACTCATCATACAGAAGTGAACTGTGAACAAGTTCAAAGAGCTTGGTTAATCTATTCTACAAAATCCAACAGTGTGTTTTTATTTTGTTGCACTCAATTTTATTTAAAACAAAACAAACTAACTGGTAGTCAGGGGTTTTTATGTTGGCGACATTTAGCTATCCATTCATGGCGGCGTAAATCGAGCGTAGAACATGTGTAGAACTATCAAAAATGGTGTGACTTGAAAACTCGCCTCGACAACATTTGTTCAAATGATAAGACCAACTTTGAATCTGAACAAACACGATGACAAACCATTATTGAACGAATCATCCCAGCTGTCCAGTTTCTAGCAGATAAGTGTTTAGCTTACAGGGGTGATAACTAGAAATTATGTGAATCAAGCAGTACACACTTTTATAAGGCTATATAAATGTTAGCCAAATTTGACCCCATTATCTCACGGCATGTCAATAACATTTGACCTACTTATTTCACAGCTTGTCAATAACATACGAAAATCTGGACCTGCTAAAAGTCATATCCCTCATGACTTAAGTCACACTTTTAACTATGAAATCATGTATGTTTTAATAATCTATAACATTTTTAAAAGTCATGGAATTTGTCAAGAAATCCACAAATGTTTGAGTAATTCTCGACTTCACGCCATTCAGGTAAATTGGACAGACAGCCTGTATGGTTAGAATTGTAAATATTGACAAATCTGATGTTACATTTTGAGAATGATTAATTTCTTTTGATCCAGTTTGACACTAGGAGGGAAGGATTATGTGATTATATTCAAAGTTAACATTAAGCAGATTATGGACTAGATATTCCAGATATGTGTAGACAAGCGTAGAGGAGCAAATGTGTGTAGTAAACATAATGGTATTAAGATCAATTTAGAACGTGTTTATACCCTTGATCACTAAATTCATTAAATTTGGTTGTAAATGTTGCTTCCAAAGTAATATTTGAAACGGCAAAAATATATTAACATTATCGAAGAAGTGTACACATTGTTGTCTTCAATCCCCTTACCGATGTGACATACTTAACGATTAATAAGTTAGTTCCCGAATAGCAAGCGTTGGTGGCGACATCATCAGATGGTCTTTTCTTGATGATGTAAATTGCGCTGTATTTGGATAATAGTCACGAAGAAATTACTACTACTACTACTACAACTACTACTGCTGCTGCTGCTGCTGCTACTACTACTACTGCTGCTACTACTACTACTACTACTGCTGCTGCTACTACTACTGCTACTACTACTACTACTACTACTACTACTACTGCTGCTGCTACTACTACTACTACTACTACTACTACTACTGCTGCTGCTACTACTACTGCTACTACTACTACTACTACTACAACTACAACTACTGCTGCTACTGCTACTACTACTACTACTACTACTACTACTACTACTACTGCAACTACTACTACTACTACTACTACTACTGCTGCTACTACTACTACTACTACTACTACTACTACTGCTGCTACTACTACTACTGCTGCTACTACTACTACTACTACTACTACTACTGCTGCTACTGCTACTACTACTACTACAACTACTGCTGCTACTGCTACTACTACTACTACTACTACTACTACTACTACTGCTGCTACTGCTGCTACTACCACTACTACTACTACTACTACTACTACTGCTGCTACTACTACTACTACTATTACTACCTCTGCTATTACTCCTACTGCTACTACTGCTACTACTACTACTACTACTACTGCTGCTGTTGCTACTGCTACTACTACTGCTGCTACTGTTGCTGCTACTACTACTACTACTACTACTACTACTACTGCTGCTGCTACTATTACTACCTCTGCTATTACTCCTACTGCTACTACTGCAACTACTACTACTACTACTACTACTTTTATCACTACCATCGCCATTGCTACTACTACTAGCACTACCACTACTTGGGGTGTATGGGGTGTCAGGCAGGGGTACCACGCAACCCAGATCATACAGAATTTGACAAAATGATTCAAGAAATAGAAAGAGTTTTAAAGAATAGTCCCAAGAATAAGTCACCAGGCATGAATGGTATAACAGCGGAGGTGATTCGTGCATTTGGTAAAACAGGATTACTCTGGTTACAGAGGCTCTTTACTTTGGGCGTAGAAGGACAGACGTGTACTATACGACTGACAGCAAGCTATAAATGTGCCAATTTGGGAGAAAAATGGCCATACAAAAAAAAACCCATACCGCTACTTAGTCACACTGGTAAAATTTATGCCAAGATAATGGCACATAGAATAAGACCTATTGTTGAACCTCAACTTTCAAGAACTCAATTTGAATTTCACCGAAGTATGGTTGCACGTACGCTTTATTCATCTTTTAATGCAATTAAGAGAATGATTAACATAATTCAAGGAAAATCTGTGTTTCCTTCATTGATCAAGAAAAAGCGTTTGATAGTGTAGACAGGATTCAGCTTTGGAAGATACTGGAAGATTATGGTGTACAAGGCCAGCTTCTTGGTAATGCCTTGATCACTGTATCGTTCGAGTACAAACGTCGTCAGAACGACTGATGGTGTCACATAGACTTTTGAAATCACTACCAGAGTAAGACAAGGGCGTGTGCTTTTTCCTCTACTGTTAAACATCTACATGGACAAAATCGCACCAGAAACCAGTCAAATTGAGACATTTTAAGCAGAACAGAACTCAATACACGAAGAACACCTAGGTCACTCAATATAAGGTGTAATGATAAATAGGTATACCTGATATTACTCTTCAACAGGCCCTTGAGATCAAGTATTTGGAAAGTGTTTTTTTGGCAGATGGCAGGATTGACACGGAAATCCAGACTATGTGTCAAAAAACATCTGCGGTAACTTATCAACTGTCACCACTTCTTGGGGTCGGCTTAGACACCCGAGCATTAGTTTGATAACTAAGCAACAGCTGATAAACAGTACATTTATGCCGACTGTGTTGCTAAGCACTAGTAATGAAGACCTCTGTCCATGGCAGAATTTTGACGTGTGAAATGAAGGGTCTGATGAAGGTCATCGGTGTTACCAGGAAAGACATAATGCGAAACGACGACATTCGAAGTATGGTCGGCACTATGTAGTCTTGTCCAGAATACATTTCCAGGCAGAAAATACGTTGTTTTGGTCATCTCATGAGAATTCACCGTCATCAACTTCTGGCTTATAACGGTGGTAGATCTGACTATACGGTAAGGGGAAGGTCGCGAGGCAGGTGGATAGATGACGTTAGAGTTATTGTGCATCGATACGGGCTCACATTGACCGACGCAAAGCATTTGGCGCAGGACAGACGACTTAACAGTATAACTGGAAAGAAAACTAACAAACTATCCGAGAAATTACTTTAGAGGATGACATAGGTAGAGGGAAAAGAGGAAGGCAAATGGATTGAGGCCGGCGTGAGCTGAAGATTTAATAAAAGGTGTGGAGGATATTAATACCATGTCATTGGAGACGACCCATGCGGAAGGCCACAAGCAGAATATTTCACAAAGGCAAATTGTCAGACTAGCTACAGTTAGCACTGGGTTCAGACAGGGATGTCTACTCTGTCCAAAATGTTTCATGGTCATGCACAGGGTGATACGGCAGATAGCAGAGGACAGAAAAACAGGAATATACAATGGAATTATGATGAGCGGCTGCAAGACCTTCATTGTATATGATATGTGTATGCTGTCACAGGACACACAAGGAAAGATATGCAGACTAACATATAAAGCAGCAAAGATAGGATTGCAGATTAGTGTGAACATAACAAAGGAAATGAGAACAAATAACAAACAAAGAGACCTTATCAAGATTAATGGTCACATAATTGAAGAAGTGCACAGTATTACACTTCTGGGAAGAAGTAACATTCATAGAGAGACGAAGGAACACACCAAAATGTTAATGACAGGATTAACGAGGCCAGATTTGCTTTCAATTCTCGTCGCCAAATATGGAGCGGCAGAATTCTACATAAGAATAATATTTGGCTGTTTAACACGAATGTGAAGTCTGTCCTGATGTATGGGTCTGAGACATGACATGTGACTAAGTGCATGACATCCAGGCTACAGACTTTCACTAACAAGTGTCTAAGTCATATACTAGATGATAGATAGACTGAGATAATGGCGAACACAGATCTGTGGGAAGAACATGGCAACAACCAAATCAGCGAGAAATTGGGGGAGAGAAAGCTGGGATAGATAGGACACACTCAGAAAGAAACCAAGCATAATAACCAGGCATGCGCCGGATTGAAACTCACAGAGAAAGAGACGAATGAGAAGGCCAATGCACACCCGGCTAGGAACGGTCGAGGAGGAAGTCGGTTCAAACAGGGTCTTGTGGGTGGAACTCAAGAAGACGGCCCAGAATAAGGACAAATGGGGAGCATATGTTAGTGCCCTATGTTCGAAGGGGAAACGGATGGCTACATGATGATGATGTTGAGCAAAAAATATAATACAGCAACAACCTGATTATTTAATGAAAGTCTCTGGGGAACTGTTCAATTAATCAAACCCTGGTCACTGAGTTTCATTACGGAAAACTACCCAAGCATGGACTGGACCCATGCATGCACCGACGGTTCCGTAACAAATAAAACACAGAAAGGAGGGACAGAAGCATTCCTGAGCCTACCAAATGGCAGAAAAATAACACTGTCAGTCGCTACTGGAAAATACACAAGCAATTTCAGAGCGGAGGCAGAGGCACTGAGGGCGGCAGTGGAATAAATGGTGACAGGTAAAAGGAATGAAAGCCACATAGTCCTGCTTACAGATGCCCTGGCCCTAGTCACAGCACTAAAAAGCCATAAAAATAATGAACCTAATGAATTTAGAGCAGTACTCTGTCAACAATGCCAGCAGGCCGCACCAAAAAGAGTAGTGGTGCAGTGGGTTCCATCTCACTGCAACATCCAAGGCAACGAGGAGGCAGACAGACTGGCAAAAGAAGATGCAAAACTACCACAACCTGATACTAGTATGACATACGAAGAGTCAAAACGGCTTATTAGAGCTAGATACATGACCAAATGGGAAACCGAACATACTGGCTACACTAAAAACGAAGCCTATTACCAGCTGAACAGAAAGGAGCAGGTCGTGGTCTTCAGACTTCGCTCTGGCCACAATAGACTGAGGTACCACCTATTCAACAAATTGAAGATAGGTGGCACCGACGAATGCCCGTGTGGTACCGGCAAAATGACCGCTGAGCATTTGCTGCAAAACTGCTCGACATACGAGGATCAGAGAGAGCAGATGTGGCCATCACCAGTGGCAACACTAGACAAGCTCTATGGCAGTGTCGACAGCCTCAGGATGACGGCTGCTTTTTTCGAAAAAATAATGTTTACTGTCTGACTGCGTACGAAGAAGAAGAAGAAGAAGAAGAAACCCTGGTCATCTCTCAGTGGAGCACAAGTCTCCGGGCAACTGCTCAAACTGGTCATCTCTCAGTGGAGCACAAGTCTCTGGGCAACTGTTCAATTAATCAAACCCTGGTCATCTCTCAGTGGAACACAAGTCTCTTCGAAACTGCTCAAACTGGTTATCTCTCAGTGGAGCACAAGTCTCTGGGCAACTGTTTAATTAATCAAACCCTGGTCATCTCTCAGTGGAGCACAAGTCTCTGGGCAACTGCTCAAGCTGGTCATCTCTCAGTGGAGCACAAGTCTCTGGGCAACTGTTCAATTAATCAAACCCTGGTCCTCTCTCAGTGGAGCACAAGTCTCTGGGCAACTGCTCAAGCTGGTCATCTCTCAGTGGAGCACAAGTCTCTGAGCAACTGTTCAATTAATCAAACCCTGGTCATCTCTCAGTGGAGCACAAGTCTCTGGGCAACTGTTCAATTAATCAAATCCTGGTCATCTCTCAGTGGAGCACAAGTCTCTGGGCAACTGTTCAAACCCTGGTCATATCTCAGTGGAGCACAAGTCTCTGGGCAACTGTTCAAACTGATCATCTCTCAATGGAGCACAAGTCTTCAACAAATACACACCAAGGTCTGACCTGATCAGTCAGCTGTAACTCTCGACATCTTTTTACTTCGTCTCAAGTACCCTTCTCCGAGTTTCTTTCAGTTTTTACTAATTCTGTTTCCCTGATTTCCAGAATATGAACTGTCTATTAATTCTATCAGCTACTTTTCTTTAATTGATATCGTGTCCAACCCCAGCATCTTCACCCCACGTCTCGTTCCATCGTTCTTGCCAGTTTCTTTTCAACATCTCCATATTAGTGATTGTATCCCAAACTTCAATCTCTCTATTCAATCATAGATTCTTGAAAGTCTGTACCTATTTTCTTGTTGTGTTAGTTGTTCTCCGTGTTCCAGGTCCACGTCAATGATTGACTTTACATTGGAGTTGAAGCGTTTTATTTTTATGTTAGACTTCCTTTCTTTTGATTTCCATAAGTTCCCAAATGCAGTTTTTTCTTCGTTTTTGTATTCTAAGTTTATAATATATGTCTATGTACCTTCTACTTTGTCTATATTCCTATCAACTTATGTGAATGATTCCACATCTTGTAGGGGTTGTGTCTCTCAGTTCAATCAAATGCCGCTATCTTCCCTTTTTCTCATATTTCTGTTTTCTGTGTGTATTCTTAGTTATTGATTCATAGATTCCAGCAAGAACTTTTAATGTGTGCAAGGCCGAATCCTGTGAAACATCATGAGAGACAAGGAGTTTCAATCGCACCTGCTTCACATCATAAAACCAGAAGCAACGTTCAGAATAGTTGGCGAAACATCAAACTGGTTTTAAGTACAAAAATTAGTGAGGCAAGGATGCCTTCTCTCCCCAAATGAATTCAGCGTTTATGTATAAACCACCGACAGAAATCTCAGAAACGACTCAAATTACAAAAAAGTTCGACCAGCTTATAATCGGGGAAACGAAATATGATAACCTAGAAATGCAAACGATATAGGTAACCTGGCAGAGAGAACAGAGGGACTAGAACATATGATCCTGTCTGATAAAGAACATAAAAATGAACAATATGTCTACCTGAACATCAGTTAAACCAAGATAATGAGCACTAACCAAACAACACCAAAAACTGAGTTACTTTAGAAAAGAAAGAAATTGTCACAAGTTTCGATTACGTCGTCTCCATTATCAGCATCAATGAAGACTGCCAATAAGAATTCAGGAAAACAACGAATATGCCAATGTAGATGCTAAATAAGAAACGTATGACATAAGACGAACTAAACAAGATCACACAGTCTCAGGGCATGCATGATCCCGGTGGCAACGTACAGGCACGAAATATGGACCATTGTACAAACACTACATTAGAAAATGGAATCTTTCAAACTAAACTGCTACAGAAATGTTCTCAATATACCATGGCCAGCGTCAATGAAAAACACAAGACTTCCAAACCAGCTGGGAAAAGAAGAAAATTGACTGTTAGACAACAATGCGTCTAGGAAACAAGAATAGTTTGGTCACATCACCGCCACAATGGTCTGGCAATATCTGTACTAGCAAGTGGTCTGGTAACAGGGGACTTGGTGGTCTTGAGATAAGGTGATGGAGGTCGCGGGTTCGAATCACTTTGGAGACCGGAATTTTTTTTCAGATGGATCTTCTGGTAAACATTCTAATGATCTCTGGGAAATGAGATCGGATTCCCGTGTTCAGTGTCGAGCACGTTGAAAATTCCTTGGCAGTTGGACATCGAACAGAGTGGGCTTAACGGGCCCGGCCCACTACAAAATTCAAGTTAAAAATCTAGCCAAATTATCTGTACCTTTCCCCAGATGGTTTGTTAAGAACAGCTATAGATGGCGCCTATCTGGCTACGGATCTACTTAGCTCTAATGTTTGAGTCTATTAAGATGGATTTCCACACCTGTTAAACCACCCTCCCACCAAAAAAACTGGTCGTATCCAGACTCTGTAGAGTTTTCTAAAACAGTATAAATACGTTAAGTAACATCTGTACTGACAAGTGGTGTGGTCACATCTGGTGGTCTCGTCACATCTGTACTGACAAGTGGTCCGGTCACATCTGTACTGACAAGTGGTCCGGTCACACCTGTACTGACAAGTGATCTGGTCACATCTGTACTGACAAGTGGTCCGGTCACATCTGGTGGTCTGGTCACATCTGTACTGACAAGTGGTTCGGTCACATCTGTACTGACAAGTGGTCCGGTCACATCTGTACTGACAAGTGGTCTGGTCACATTTGTACTGACAAGTGGTCTGGTCACATCTGTACTGACAAGTGGTCTGGTCACATCTGTACTAACAAGTGGTCTGGTCACATCTGGTGGTCTCGTCACATCTGTACTGACAAGTGGTCTGGTCACATCTCTACTGAAATGTTGTCTGGTCACATCTCTACTGAAATGTGGTCTGGTCATATCTGTACTGACAAGTGGTCTGGTCACATCTGTACTGAAATGTGGTCTGGTCACAACTCTACTGAAATGTGGTCTGGTCACATCTGTATTGACAAGTGGTCTGGTCACATCTGGTGGTCTGGTCACATCTGGTGGTCTGCTCACACCTGGTGGTCTGGTCACATCTGATGGTCTGGTCACATCTGGTGGTCTGGTTACAACTGGTGGTCTGGTCACATCTAGAAGTCTAGTCACATCTGGTTGTCTAGTTACATCTGGTCACATCTGGTGGTCTGGTCACATCTGGTATTCTAGTCACAACTGATGGTCTGGTCACATCTAGTGGTCTGGTCACTTCTGGTGGTCTTGTTACATCTTGTCACATCTGGTGATCTAGTCACATTTGTACTGGCAAGTTGTTCTCCCCCAACCCCCTTTCAACCCGCCAAACTCTTCCCCCCTCTCAATCATCCCAACTCCCCCCCCCCTCTCAATCCGCCCAATTCTTACTTCCTCAATCCGGCCAACTCTTCCCCCCTCAATCATCCCAACTCTTCCCCCCCCCCTCAATCATCCCAACTCTTCCCCTCACCCTCAATCCGGCCAACTCTTCCCCCCTCAATCATCCGAACTCTTCCCCCCCCCCTCAATCATCCCAACTCTTCCCCTCACCCTCAATCCGGCCAACTCTTCAACCCTCAATCATCCAGACTCTTCCCCCCCTCAATCATCCCAACTCTTCCCCTCACCCTCAATCCGGCCAACTCTTCCCCCCTCAATCATCCCAACTTTCCCCCCCCCCAATCCGCCCAACTCTTCCCTCCCCCCTCAATCCGCCCTACTCTTCCCTCCCCCTCAATCCGCCCAACTCTTCCCCCCCCCTTAATCCGCCAACTCTTCCCCCCCCCAATCCGCCCAACTCTTCCCTCCCCCCTCAATCCACCCTACTCTTCCCTCCCCCTCAATCCGCCCAACTCTTCCCCTCCCCCTCAATCCGCCCAACTCTTCCCCCCCCCCTCAATCCGCCCAACTCTTCCCCTCTCAATCCGCCCAACTCTTCCCTCCCCCCTCAATCCGCCCTAATCTTCCCTCCCCCCCAATCCGCCCAACTCTTCCCTCCCCCCTCAATCCGCCCAACTCTTCCCCTCTCAATCCGCCCAACTCTTCCCTCCCCCCTCAATCCGCCCAACTCTTCCCCCCTCAATCCGCCAAACTCTTCCTTCCCCCCTCAATCCGCCCAACTCTTCCCTCCCCCTCAATCCGCTCAACTCTTCCCCCCCCCCCTCAATCCGCCCAACTCTTCCCTCCCCCCCCAATCCGCCCAACTCTTCCCTACCCCCTCAATCCGCCATACTCTTCCCCTCTCAATCCGCCCAACTCTTCCCTCCCCCCTCAATCCGCCCTACTCTTCCCTCCCCCCTCAATCCGCCCAACTCTTCCCCCCTCAATCCGCCCAACTCTTCCCCTCCCCCTCAATCCGCTCAACTCTTCCCCTCACCCTCAATCCGGCCAACTCTTCCGCCCTCAATCATCCCAACTCTTCCCCCCCTCAATCATCCCAACTCTTCCCCTCCCCCTCAATCCGCTCAACTCTTCCCCCCCCCTCAATCCGCCCAACTCTTCCCTCCCCCCCCCCCAATCCGCCCAACTCTTCCCTCCCCCCTCAATCCGCCAAACTCTTCCCCTCTCAATCCGCCCAACTCTTCCCCTCTCAATCCGCCCAACTCTTCCCCTCCCCCTCAATCCGCTCAACTCTTCCCCTCCCCCTCAATCCGCTCAACTCCTCCCCCCCCCTCAATCCGCCCAACTCTTCCCTCTCCCCCCCCCAATCCGCCCAACTCTTCCCCTCCCCCTCAATCCGCCCAACTCTTCCCCCCCCCCCGCCCTCAATCCGCCCAACTTTTCCCTCCCCCCCCCAATCCGCCCAACTCTTCCCTCCCCCCTCAATCCGCCCTACTCTTCCCTCCCCCCTCAATCCGCCCAACTCTTCCCCTCTCAATCCACCCAACTCTTCCCCTCTCAATCATCCCAACTCTTCCCCTCCCCCTCAATCCGCCCAACTTTTCCCTCCCCCCCCCAATCCGCCCAACTCTTCCCTCCCCCCTCAATCCGCCCTACTCTTCCCTCCCCCCTCAATCCGCCCAACTCTTCCCCTCTCAATCCACCCAACTCTTCCCCTCTCAATCCGCCCATCTCTTTCCCCCCCCTCAATCCGCCCAACTCTTCCCTCCCCCCTCAATCCGCCCTACTCTTCCCTCCCCCCTCAATCCGCCCAACTCTTCCCCTCTCAATCCACCCAACTCTTCCCCTCTCAATCCGCCCAACTCTTCCCCTCCCCCTCAATCCGCCCAACTCTTCCCTCCCCCACCCAATCCGCCCAACTCTTCCCTCCCCCCTCAATCCGCCCAACTCTTCCCTCCCCCTTCAATCCGCTTAACTCTTCCCCTCCCCCTCAATCCGCTCAACTCTTCCCCCCCCCCTCAATCCGCCCAACTCTTCCCTCCCCCCTCAATCCGCCCAACTCTTCCCCTCTAAATCCGCCCAACTCTTCCTTTCCCCCTCAATCCGCCCAACTCTTCCCTCCCCCCCCAATCCGCCCAACTCTTCCCTCCCCCCTCAATCCGCCCAACTCTTCCCTCCCCCCCCCCCCCCAATCTGCCCAACTCTTTCCTCCCCCCTCAATCCGCCCAACTCTTCCCTCCCCCCTCAATCCGCCCAACTCTTCCCCTCTCAATCCGCCCAACTCTTCCCTCCCCCCTCAATCCGCCCAACTCTTCCCTCCCCCCTCAATCCGACCAACTCTTCCCCCCTCAATCCGCCCAACTCTTCCCTCCCCCCTCAATCCGCCCAACTCTTCCCTCCACCTCAATCCGTTTAACTCTTCCCCCCCCCAATCCGCCCAACTCTTCCCTCCCCCCTCAATCCGCCATACTCTTCCCCTCTCAATCCGCCCAACTCTTCCCTCCCCCCTCAATCCGCCCTACTCTTCCCTCCCCCCTCAATCCGCCCAACTCTTCCCCCCTCAATCCGCCCAACTCTTCCCCTCCCCCTCAATCCGCTCAACTCTTCCCCTCACCCTCAATCCGGCCAACTTTTCCGCCCTCAATCATCCCAACTCTTCCCCTCCCCCTCAATCCGCTCAACTCTTCCCCTCCCCCTCAATCCGCTCAACTCTTCCCCCCCCCTCAATCCGCCCAACTCTTCCCTCCCCCCTCCAATCCGCCCAACTCTTCCCTCCCCCCTCAATCCGCCCAACTCTTCCCCTCTCAATCCGCCCAACTCTTCCCTCCCCCCTCAATCCACTCAACTCTTCCACTCCCCCTCAATCCGATCAACTCTTCCCCCCCCCCTCAATCCACCCAACTCTTCCCCCCCCCCACCCAATCCGCCCAACTCTTCCCTCCCCCCTCAATCCGCTCAACTCTTCCCCTCCCCCTCAATCCGCTCAACTCTTCCCCCCCCCCCTCAATCCTCCCAACTCTTCCCTCCCCCCTCAATCCGCCCAACTCTTCCCCTCTCAATCCGCCCAACTCTTCCCCTCCCCCTCAATCCGCCCAACTCTTCCCTCCCCCCCCCCAATCCGCCCAACTCTTCCCTCCCCCCTCAATCCGCCCAACTCTTCCCTCCCCCCCCCCCAATCTGCCCAACTCTTTCCTCCCCCCTCAATCCGCCCAACTCTTCCCTCCCCCCTCAATCCGCCCAACTCTTCCCCTCTCAATCCGCCCAACTCTTCCCTCCCCCCTCAATCCGCCCAACTCTTCCCTCCCCCCTCAATCTGCCCAACTCTTCCCCCCTCAATCCGCCCAACTCTTCCTTCCCCCCTCAATCCGCCCAACTCTTCCCCTCTCAATCCGCTCAACTCTTCCCTCCCCCCTCAATCTGCCCAACTTTTCCCTCCCCCCAATCCGCCCAACTCTTCCCTCTCCCCTCAATCCGCCCAACTCTTCCCCTCCCCCTCAATCCGCCCAACTCTTCCCTCCCCCCCCCCAATCCGCCCAACTATTCCCTCCCCCCTCAATCCGCCCAACTCTTCCCTCCCCCCCCCCCAATCTGCCCAACTCTTTCCTCCCCCCTCAATCCGCCCAACTCTTCCCTCCCCCCTCAATCCGCCCAACTCTTCCCCTCTCAATCCGCCCAACTCTTCCCTCCCCCCTCAATCCGCCCAACTCTTCCCTCCCCCCTCAATCCGCCCAACTCTTCCCCCCTCAATCCGCCCAACTCTTCCCTCCCCCCTCAATCCGCCCAACTCTTCCCCTCTCAATCCGCTCAACTCTTCCCTCCCCCCTCAATCTGCCCAACTTTTCCCTCCCCCCAATCCGCCCAACTCTTCCCTCCCCCCTCAATCCGCCCAACTCTTCCCCTCTCAATCCGCCCAACTCTTCCCCCCTCAATCCGCCCAACTCTTCCCCTCTCAATCCGCCCAACTCTTCCCTCCCCCCTCAATCCGCCCAACTCTTCCTTCCACCCTCAATCCGCCCAACTCTTCCCCCCTCAATCCGCCCAACTCTTCCCTCCCCCCTCAATCCGCCCAACTCTTCCCCTCTCAATCCGCCCAACTCTTCCCTCCCCCCTCAATCCGCCCAACTCTTCCCTCCCCCCTCAATCCGCCCAACTCTTCCCCCCTCAATCCGCCCAACTCTTCCCTCCCCCCTCAATCCGCCCAACTCTTCCCCTCTCAATCCGCTCAACTCTTCCCTCCCCCCTCAATCTGCCCAACTTTTCCCTCCCCCCAATCCGCCCAACTCTTCCCTCCCCCCTCAATCCGCCCAACTCTTCCCCTCTCAATCCGCCCAACTCTTCCCCCCTCAATCCGCCCAACTCTTCCCCTCTCAATCCGCCCAACTCTTCCCTCCCCCCTCAATCCGCCCAACTCTTCCTTCCACCCTCAATCCGCCCAACTCTTCCCCCCTCAATCCGCCCAACTCTTCCCTCCCCCCTCAATCCGCCCAACTCTTCCCCTCTCAATCCGCCCAACTCTTCCCTCCCCCCTCAATCCGCCCAACTTTTACCTCCCCCCAATCCGCCCAACTCTTCCCTCCCCCCTCAATCCGCCCAACTCTTCCCCTCTCAATCCGCCCAACTCTTCCCTCCCCCCTCAATCCGCCCAACTCTTCCCCTCTCAATCCGCCCAACTCTTCCCTCCCCCCCCCAATCCGCCCAACTCTTCTCCTCCCCCTCAATCCGCCCAACTCTTCTCCTCCCCCTCAATCCGCCCAACTCTTCTCCTCCCCCTCAATCCGCCCAACTCTTCTCCTCCCCCTCAATCCGCCCAACTCTTCTCCTCCCCCTCAATCCGCCCAACTCTTCTCCTCCCCCTCAATCCGCCCAACTCTTCTCCTCCCCCTCAATCCGCCCAACTCTTCTCCTCCCCCTCAATCCGCCCAACTCTTCTCCTCCCTCTCAATCCGCCCAACTCTTCTCCTCCCCCTCAATCTGCCCAACTCTTTTCCTCTCAATCCGCCCAACTCTTCTCCTCCCCCTCAATCCGCCCAACTCTTCTCCTCCCCCTCAATCCGCCCAACTCTTCTCCTCCCCCTCAATCCGCCCAACTCTTCTCCTCCCCCTCAATCCGCCCAACACTTCCCCCCTCAATCCGCCCAACTCTTCCCCTCTCAATCCACCCAACTCTTCCACTCTCAATCTGCCCAACTCTTCTCCTCCCCTCCAATCCGCCCAACTCTTCTCCTCCCCCTCAATCCGCCTAACTCTTCCCACCCCCCTCAATCCGCCCAACATTTCCCCCCTCCCTTAATCCGCCCAACTCTTCCCCCATCAACCCACCCAACTCTTCCCCCCTCCCTTAATCCGCCCAACTCTTCCCCCCTCCCTTAATCCGCCCAACTCTTCCCCCCTCCCTTAATCCGCCCAACTCTTCCCCCCTCCCTTAATCCGCCCAACTCTTCCCCCTCAACCCACCCAACTCTTCCCTTCCCCTCCTTAACCCACCCAACTCTTCTCCTCCCCCTCAATCCGCCCAACTCTTCTCCTCCCCCTCAATCTGCCCAACTCTTTTCCTCTCAATCCGCCCAACTCTTCTCCTCCCCCTCAATCCGCCCAACTCTTCTCCTCCCCCTCAATCCGCCCAACTCTTCTCCTCTCAATCCGCCCAACTCTTCTCCTCCCCCTCAATCCGCCCAACGCTTCCCTCCCCCCTCAATCCGCCCAACTCTTCCCTCCCCCCTCAATCCGCCCAACTCTTCCCTCCCCCCTCAATCCGCCCAACTCTTTCCCTCTCAATCCGCTCAACTCTTCCCTCCCCCCTCAATCCGCCCAACTCTTTCCCTCTCAATCCGCCCAATTCTTCCCCCCCCCCCTCAATCCACCCAACTCTTCCCCCCCCCCTCAATCCGCCCAACTCTTCCCCCTCAATCCGCCCAACTCTTCCCCCCTCAATCCGCCCAAATCTTCCCCCTCTCAATCGGCCCAACTCTTCCCCCCTCAATCCGCCCAACTCTTCCCCTCTCAATCCGCCCAACTCTTCTCTTCCCCCTCAATCCGCCCAACTCTTCTCCTCCCCCTCAATCCGCCCAACTCTTCTCCTCCCCCTCAATCCGCCCAACTCTTCTCCTCCCCCTCAATCCGCCCAACTCTTCTCCTCCCCCTCAATCCGCCCAACTCTTCTCCTCCCCCTCAATCCGCCCAACTCTTCTCCTCCCCCTCAATCCGCCCAACTCTTCTCCTCCCCCTCAATCCACCCAACTCTTCTCCTCCCCCTCAATCCACCCATCTCTTCTCCTCCCCCTCAATCCGCCCAACTCTTCTCCTCCCCCTCAATCCGCCCAACTCTTCCCCTATCATCCGCCCAACTCTTCTCCTCCCCCTCAATCCGCCCAACTCTTCTCCTCCCCCTCAATCCGCCCAACTCTTCTCCTCCCCCTCAATCCGCCCAACTCTTCCCCTATCAATCCGCCCAACTCTTCTCCTCCCCCTCAATCCGCCCAACTCTTCTCCTCCCCCTCAATCCGCCCAACTCTTCCCCCCTCAATCCGCCCAACTCTTCCCTCCCCCCTCAATCCGCCCAACTCTTCCCCTCTCAATCCGCCCAACTCTTCCCTCCCCCCTCAATCTGCCCAACTTTTCCCTCCCCCCAATCCGCCCAACTCTTCTCTCCCCCCTCAATCCGCCCAACTCTTCCCCTCTCAATCCGCCCAACTCTTCCCCTCCCCCTCAATCCGCCCAACTCTTCCCTCCCCCCCCCAATCCGCCCAACTATTCCCTCCCTCCTCAATCCGCCCAACTCTTCCCTCCCCCCCCCCCAATCTGCCCAACTCTTTCCTCCCCCCTCAATCCGCCCAACTCTTCCCTCCCCCCTCAATCCGCCCAACTCTTCCCCTCTCAATCCGCCCAACTCTTCCCTCCTCCCTCAATCCGCCCAACTCTTCCCTCCCCCCTCAATCCGCCATACTCTTCCCCCCTCAATCCGCCCAACTCTTCCCTCCCCCCTCAATCCGCCCAACTCTTCCCCTCTCAATCCGCTCAACTCGTCCCTCCCCCCTCAATCTGCCCAACTTTTCCCTCCCCCCAATCCGCCCAACTCTTCCCTCCCCCCTCAATCCGCCCAACTCTTCCCCTCTCAATCCGCCCAACTCTTCCCCCCTCAATCCGCCCAACTCTTCCCTTCTCAATCCGCCCAACTTTTCCCTCTCCCCTCAATCCGCCCAACTCTTCCTTCCACCCTCAATCCGCCCAACTCTTCCCCCCTCAATCCGCCCAACTCTTCCCTCCCCCCTCAATCCGCCCAACTCTTCCCCTCTCAATCCACCCAACTTTTCCCTCCCCCCTCAATCCGCCCAACTTTTCCCTCCCCCCAATCCGCCCAACTCTTCCCTCCCTCCTCAATCCGCCAGACTCTTCCCTCACCCCCCAATCCGCCCAACTCTTCCCTTCCCCCTCAATCCGCCCAACTCTTCCCTCCCCCCTCAATCCGCCCAACTATTTCCTTCTCAATCCGCCCAACTCTTCCCCTCTCAATCCGCCCAACTCTTCCCCCCCCCCCAATCCGTCCAACTCTTCCCTCCCCCCCCAATCCGCCCAACTCTTCCCTCCCCTCTCAATCCGCCCAACTCTTCCCTCCCCCCCACCAATCCGCCAAACTCTTCCCTCCCCCCTCAATCCGCCCAACTCTTCCCTCCCCCCCAATCCGCCCAACTCTTCCCTCCCGTCTCAATCCACCCAACTCTTCCCTCCCCCCTCAATCCGCCCAACGCTTCCCTCCCCCCTCAATCCGCCCAACTACTCCCTCCCCCCTCAATCCGCCCAACTCTTCCCTCCCCCCTCAATCCGCCCAACTCTTCCCCTCTCAATCCGTTCAACTCTTCCCTCCCCCCTCAATCCGCCCAACTCTTTCCCTCTCAATCCGCCCAATTCTTCCCCCCCCCCTCAATCCGCCCAACTCTTCCCCCCTCAATCCGCCCAACTCTTCCCCCCTCAATCAGCCCAACTCTTCCCCCCTCAATCCGCCCAACTCTTCCCCCCTCAATCCGCCCAACTCTTCCCTCCCCCCTCAATCCGCCCAACTCTTCCCCTCTCAATCCACCCAACTTTTCCCTCCCCCCTCAATCCGCCCAACTTTTCCCTCCCCCCAATCCGCCCAACTCTTCCCTCCCCCCTCAATCCGCCAGACTCTTCCCTCCCCCCCCCCAATCCGCCCAACTCTTCCCTTCCCCCTCAATCCGCCCAACTCTTCCCTCCCCCCTCAATCCGCCCAACTATTCCCTTCTCAATCCGCCCAACTCTTCCCCTCTCAATCCGCCCAACTCTTCCCCCCCCCCCAATCCGTCCAACTCTTCCCTCCCCCCCCAATCCGCCCAACTCTTCCCTCCCCTCTCAATCCGCCCAACTCTTCCCTCTCCCCCACCAATCCGCCAAACTCTTCCCTCCCCCCTCAATCCGCCCAACTCTTCCCTCCCCCCCAATCCGCCCAACTCTTCCCTCCCGTCTCAATCCACCCAACTCTTCCCTCCCCCCTCAATCCGCCCAACGCTTCCCTCCCCCCTCAATCCGCCCAACTCTTCCCTCCCCCCTCAATCCGCCCAACTCTTCCCTCCCCCCTCAATCCGCCCAACTCTTCCCCTCTCAATCCGTTCAACTCTTCCCTCCCCCCTCAATCCGCCCAACTCTTTCCCTCTCAATCCGCCCAATTCTTCCCCCCCCCCTCAATCCGCCCAACTCTTCCCCCCCTCAATCCGCCCAACTCTTCCCCCCTCAATCCGCCCAACTCTTCCCCCCTCAATCCGCCCAACTCTTCCCCCCTCAATCCGCCCAACTCTTCTCCTCCCCCTCAATCCGCCCAACTCTTCCCCCCCTCAATCGGCCCAACTCTTCCCCCCTCAATCCGCCCAACTCTTCCCCTCTCAATCCGCCTAACTCTTCTCTTCCCCCTCAATCCGCCCAACTCTTCTCCTCCCCCTCAATCCGCCCAACTCTTCTCCTCCCCCTCAATCCGCCCAACTCTTCTCCTCCCCCTCAATCCGCCCAACTCTTCCCCCCTCAATCCGCCCAACTCTTCCCTCCCCCCTCAATCCGCCCAACTCTTCCCCTCTCAATCCGCCCAACTCTTCCCTCCCCCCTCAATCTGCCCAACTTTTCCCTCCCCCCAATCCGCCCAACTCTTCTCTCCCCCCTCAATCCGCCCAACTCTTCCCCTCTCAATCCGCCCAACTCTTCCCCTCCCCCTCAATCCGCCCAACTCTTCCCTCCCCCCCCCAATCCGCCCAACTATTCCCTCCCTCCTCAATCCGCCCAACTCTTCCCTCCCCCCCCCCCCCAATCTGCCCAACTCTTTCCTCCCCCCTCAATCCGCCCAACTCTTCCCTCCCCCCTCAATCCGCCCAACTCTTCCCCTCTCAATCCGCCCAACTCTTCCCTCCCCCCTCAATCCGCCCAACTCTTCCCTCCCCCCTCAATCCGCCATACTCTTCCCCCCTCAATCCGCCCAACTCTTCCCTCCCCCCTCAATCCGCCCAACTCTTCCCCTCTCAATCCGCTCAACTCGTCCCTCCCCCCTCAATCTGCCCAACTTTTCCCTCCCCCCAATCCGCCCAACTCTTCCCTCCCCCCTCAATCCGCCCAACTCTTCCCCTCTCAATCCGCCCAACTCTTCCCCCCTCAATCCGCCCAACTCTTCCCTTCTCAATCCGCCCAACTCTTCCCTCCCCCCTCAATCCGCCCAACTCTTCCTTCCACCCTCAATCCGCCCAACTCTTCCCCCCTCAATCCGCCCAACTCTTCCCTCCCCCCTCAATCCGCCCAACTCTTCCCCTCTCAATCCACCCAACTCTTCCCCCCCCCCAATCCGTCCAACTCTTCCCTCCCCCCCCAATCCGCCCAACTCTTCCCTCCCCTCTCAATCCGCCCAACTCTTCCCTCTCCCCCACCAATCCGCCAAACTCTTCCCTCCCCCCTCAATCCGCCCAACTCTTCCCTCCCCCCCAATCCGCCCAACTCTTCCCTCCCGTCTCAATCCACCCAACTCTTCCTCCCCCCTCAATCCGCCCAACGCTTCCCTCCCCCCTCAATCCGCCCAACTCTTCCCTCCCCCCTCAATCCGCCCAACTCTTCCCTCCCCCCTCAATCCGCCCAACTCTTCCCCTCTCAATCCGTTCAACTCTTCCCTCCCCCCTCAATCCGCCCAACTCTTTCCCTCTCAATCCGCCCAATTCTTCCCCCCCCCCCCTCAATCCGCCCAACTCTTCCCCCCCTCAATCCGCCCAACTCTTCCCCCCTCAATCCGCCCAACTCTTCCCCCCTCAATCCGCCCAACTCTTCCCCCCTCAATCCGCCCAACTCTTCTCCTCCCCCTCAATCCGCCCAACTCTTCCCCCCCTCAATCGGCCCAACTCTTCCCCCCTCAATCCGCCCAACTCTTCCCCTCTCAATCCGCCTAACTCTTCTCTTCCCCCTCAATCCGCCCAACTCTTCTCCTCCCCCTCAATCCGCCCAACTCTTCTCCTCCCCCTCAATCCGCCCAACTCTTCTCCTCCCCCTCAATCCGCCCAACTCTTCCCCCCTCAATCCGCCCAACTCTTCCCTCCCCCCTCAATCCGCCCAACTCTTCCCCTCTCAATCCGCCCAACTCTTCCCTCCCCCCTCAATCTGCCCAACTTTTCCCTCCCCCCAATCCGCCCAACTCTTCTCTCCCCCCTCAATCCGCCCAACTCTTCCCCTCTCAATCCGCCCAACTCTTCCCCTCCCCCTCAATCCGCCCAACTCTTCCCTCCCCCCCCCAATCCGCCCAACTATTCCCTCCCTCCTCAATCCGCCCAACTCTTCCCTCCCCCCCCCCCCAATCTGCCCAACTCTTTCCTCCCCCCTCAATCCGCCCAACTCTTCCCTCCCCCCTCAATCCGCCCAACTCTTCCCCTCTCAATCCGCCCAACTCTTCCCTCCCCCCTCAATCCGCCCAACTCTTCCCTCCCCCCTCAATCCGCCATACTCTTCCCCCCTCAATCCGCCCAACTCTTCCCTCCCCCCTCAATCCGCCCAACTCTTCCCCTCTCAATCCGCTCAACTCGTCCCTCCCCCCTCAATCTGCCCAACTTTTCCCTCCCCCCAATCCGCCCAACTCTTCCCTCCCCCCTCAATCCGCCCAACTCTTCCCCTCTCAATCCGCCCAACTCTTCCCCCCCTCAATCCGCCCAACTCTTCCCTTCTCAATCCGCCCAACTCTTCCCTCCCCCCTCAATCCGCCCAACTCTTCCTTCCACCCTCAATCCGCCCAACTCTTCCCCCCCTCAATCCGCCCAACTCTTCCCTCCCCCCTCAATCCGCCCAACTCTTCCCCTCTCAATCCACCCAACTCTTCCCCCCCCCCAATCCGTCCAACTCTTCCCTCCCCCCCCAATCCGCCCAACTCTTCCCTCCCCTCTCAATCCGCCCAACTCTTCCCTCTCCCCCACCAATCCGCCAAACTCTTCCCTCCCCCCTCAATCCGCCCAACTCTTCCCTCCCCCCCAATCCGCCCAACTCTTCCCTCCCGTCTCAATCCACCCAACTCTTCCCTCCCCCCTCAATCCGCCCAACGCTTCCCTCCCCCCTCAATCCGCCCAACTCTTCCCTCCCCCCTCAATCCGCCCAACTCTTCCCTCCCCCCTCAATCCGCCCAACTCTTCCCCTCTCAATCCGTTCAACTCTTCCCTCCCCCCTCAATCCGCCCAACTCTTTCCCTCTCAATCCGCCCAATTCTTCCCCCCCCCCCTCAATCCGCCCAACTCTTCCCCCCCTCAATCCGCCCAACTCCCCCCCTCAATCCGCCCAACTCTTCCCCCCTCAATCCGCCCAACTCTTCCCCCCTCAATCCGCCCAACTCTTCTCCTCCCCCTCAATCCGCCCAACTCTTCCCCCCCTCAATCGGCCCAACTCTTCCCCCCTCAATCCGCCCAACTCTTCCCCTCTCAATCCGCCTAACTCTTCTCTTCCCCCTCAATCCGCCCAACTCTTCTCCTCCCCCTCAATCCGCCCAACTCTTCTCCTCCCCCTCAATCCGCCCAACTCTTCTCCTCCCCCTCAATCCGCCCAACTCTTCCCCCCTCAATCCGCCCAACTCTTCCCTCCCCCCTCAATCCGCCCAACTCTTCCCCTCTCAATCCGCCCAACTCTTCCCTCCCCCCTCAATCTGCCCAACTTTTCCCTCCCCCCAATCCGCCCAACTCTTCTCTCCCCCCTCAATCCGCCCAACTCTTCCCCTCTCAATCCGCCCAACTCTTCCCCTCCCCCTCAATCCGCCCAACTCTTCCCTCCCCCCCCCAATCCGCCCAACTATTCCCTCCCTCCTCAATCCGCCCAACTCTTCCCTCCCCCCCCCCCCCAATCTGCCCAACTCTTTCCTCCCCCCTCAATCCGCCCAACTCTTCCCTCCCCCCTCAATCCGCCCAACTCTTCCCCTCTCAATCCGCCCAACTCTTCCCTCCCCCCTCAATCCGCCCAACTCTTCCCTCCCCCCTCAATCCGCCATACTCTTCCCCCCTCAATCCGCCCAACTCTTCCCTCCCCCCTCAATCCGCCCAACTCTTCCCCTCTCAATCCGCTCAACTCGTCCCTCCCCCCTCAATCTGCCCAACTTTTCCCTCCCCCCAATCCGCCCAACTCTTCCCTCCCCCCTCAATCCGCCCAACTCTTCCCCTCTCAATCCGCCCAACTCTTCCCCCCTCAATCCGCCCAACTCTTCCCTTCTCAATCCGCCCAACTCTTCCCTCCCCCCTCAATCCGCCCAACTCTTCCTTCCACCCTCAATCCGCCCAACTCTTCCCCCCTCAATCCGCCCAACTCTTCCCTCCCCCCTCAATCCGCCCAACTCTTCCCCTCTCAATCCACCCAACTTTTCCCTCCCCCCTCAATCCGCCCAACTTTTCCCTCCCCCCAATCCGCCCAACTCTTCCCTCCCCCCTCAATCCGCCAGACTCTTCCCTCCCCCCCCCAATCCGCCCAACTCTTCCCTTCCCCCTCAATCCGCCCAACTCTTCCCTCCCCCCTCAATCCGCCCAACTATTCCCTTCTCAATCCGCCCAACTCTTCCCCTCTCAATCCGCCCAACTCTTCCCCCCCCCCCAATCCGTCCAACTCTTCCCTCCCCCCCCAATCCGCCCAACTCTTCCCTCCCCTCTCAATCCGCCCAACTCTTCCCTCCCCCCCACCAATCCGCCAAACTCTTCCCTCCCCCCTCAATCCGCCCAACTCTTCCCTCCCCCCCAATCCGCCCAACTCTTCCCTCCCGTCTCAATCCACCCAACTCTTCCCTCCCCCCTCAATCCGCCCAACGCTTCCCTCCCCCCTCAATCCGCCCAACTCTTCCCTCCCCCCTCAATCCGCCCAACTCTTCCCTCCCCCCTCAATCCGCCCAACTCTTCCCCTCTCAATCCGTTCAACTCTTCCCTCCCCCCTCAATCCGCCCAACTCTTTCCCTCTCAATCCGCCCAATTCTTCCCCCCCCCCCTCAATCCGCCCAACTCTTCCCCCCTCAATCCGCCCAACTCTTCCCCCCTCAATCAGCCCAACTCTTCCCCCCTCAATCCGCCCAACTCTTCCCCCCTCAATCCGCCCAACTCTTCCCCCCTCAATCCGCCCAACTCTTCTCCTCCCCCTCAATCCGCCCAACTCTTCCCCCCCTCTATCGGCCCAACTCTTCCCCCCTCAATCCGCCCAACTCTTCTCCTCCCCCTCAATCCGCCCAACTCTTCTCCTCCCCCTCAATCCGCCCAACTCTTCTCCTCCCCCTAAATCCGCCCAACTCTTCTCCTCCCCCTCAATCCGCCCAACTCTTCTCCTCCCCCTCAATCCGCCCAACTCTTCACCTCCCCCTCAATCCACCCAACTCTTCTCCTCCCCCTAAATCCGCCCAACTCTTCTCCTCCCCCTCAATCCGCCCAACTCTTCTCCTCCCCCTCAATCCGCCCAACTCTTCTCCTCCCCCTCAATCCGCCCAACTCTTCTCCTCCCCCTAAATCCGCCCAACTCTTCTCCTCCCCCTCAATCCGCCCAACTCTTCTCCTCCCCCTCAATCCGCCCAACTCTTCCCCTCTCAATCCGCCCAACTCTTCTCCTCCCCCTCAATCCGCCCAACTCTTCTCCTCCCCCTCAATCAGCCTAACTCTACTCCTCCCCCTCAATCCGCCCAACTCTTCTCCTCCCCCTCAATCCGCCCAACTCTTCTCCTCCCCCTCAATCAGCCTAACTCTACTCCTCCCCCTCAATCCGCCCAACTCTTCTCCTCCCCCTCAATCCGCCCAACTCTTCCCCTCTCAATCCGCCCAACTCTTCTCCTCCCCCTCAATCCGCCCAACTCTTCTCCTCCCCCTCAATCAGCCTAACTCTTCTCCTCCCCCTCAATCCGCCCAACTCTTCTCCTCCCCCTCAATCCGCCCAACTCTTCTCCTCCCCCTCTATCCGCCCAACTCTTCTCCTCCCCCTCTATCCGCCCAACTCTTCTCCTCCCCCTCAATCCGCCCAACTCTTCTCCTCCCCCTCAATCCGCCCAACTCTTTTCCTCCCCCTCAATCCGCCCAACTCTTCTCCTCCCCCTCAATCCGCCCAACTCTTCTCCTCCCCCTCAATCCGCCCAACTCTTCTCCTCCCCCTCAATCCGCCCAACTCTTCTCCTCCCCCTCAATCCGCCCAACTCTTCTCCTCCCCCTCAATCCGCCCAACTCTTCTCCTCCCCCTCAATCCGCCCAACTCTTCTCCTCCCCCTCAATCCGCCCAACTCTTCTCCTCCCCCTCAATCCGCCCAACTCTTCTCCTCCCCCTCAATCCGCCCAACTCTTCTCTTCCCCCTCAATCCGCCCAACTCTTCTCCTCCCCCTCTATCCGCCCAACTCTTCTCCTCCCCCTCAATCCGCCCAACTCTTCTCCTCCCCCTCAATCCGCCCAACTCTTCTCCTCCCCCTCAATCCGCCCAACTCTTCTCCTCCCCCTCAATCCGCCCAACTCTTCTCCTCCCCCTCAATCCGCCCAACTCTTCTCCTCCCCCTCAATCCGCCCAACTCTTCTCCTCCCCCTCAATCCGCCCAACTCTTCTCCTCCCCCTCAATCCGCCCAACTCTTCTCCTCCCCCTCAATCCGCCCAACTCTTCTCCTCCCCCTCAATCCGCCCAACTCTTCTCCTCCCCCTCAATCCGCCCAACTCTTCTCCTCCCTCTCAATCCGCCCAACTCTTCTCCTCCCCCTCAATCCGCCCAACTCTTCTCCTCCCCCTCAATCCGCCCAACTCTTCTCCTCCCCCTCAATCCGCCCAACTCTTCTCCTCCCCCTCAATCCGCCCAACTCTTCTCCTCCCCCTCAATCCGCCCAACTCTTCTCCTCCCCCTCAATCCGCCCAACTCTTCTCCTCCCCCTCAATCCGCCCAACTCTTCTCCTCCCCCTCAATCCGCCCAACTCTTCTCCTCCCCCTCAATCCGCCCAACTCTTCTCCTCCCCCTCAATCTGCCCAACTCTTTTCCTCTCAATCCGCCCAACTCTTCTCCTCCCCCTCAATCCGCCCAACTCTTCTCTTCCCCCTCAATCCGCCCAACTCTTCTCCTCCCCCTCAATCCGCCCAACTCTTCTCCTCCCCCTCAATCTGCCCAACTCTTTTCCTCTCAATCCGCCCAACTCTTCTCCTCCCCCTCAATCCGCCCAACTCTTCTCTTCCCCCTCAATCCGCCCAACTCTTCTCCTCCCCCTCAATCCGCCCAACTCTTCTCCTCCCCCTCAATCCGCCCAACTCTTCTCCTCCCCCTCAATCCGCCCAACTCTTCTCCTCCCCCTCAATCCGCCCAACTCTTCTCCTCCCCCTCAATCCGCCCAACTCTTCTCCTCCCCCTCAATCCGCCCAACTCTTCTCTTCCCCCTCAATCCGCCCAACTCTTCTCCTCCCCCTCAATCCGCCCAATTCTTCTCCTCCCCCTCAATCTGCCCAACTCTTTTCCTCTCAATCCGCCCAACTCTTCTCCTCCCCCTCAATCCGCCCAACTCTTCTCTTCCCCCTCAATCCGCCCAACTCTTCTCCTCCCCCTCAATCCGCCCAACTCTTCTCCTCCCCCTCAATCCGCCCAACTCTTCTCCTCCCCCTCAATCCGCCCAACTCTTCTCCTCCCCCTCAATCCGCCCAACTCTTCTCCTCCCCCTCAATCCGCCCAACTCTTCTCCTCCCCCTCAATCCGCCCAACTCTTCTCCTCCCCCTCAATCCGCCCAACTCTTCTCCTCCCCCTCAATCCGCCCAACTCTTCTCCTCCCCCTCAATCCGCCCAACTCTTATCTTCCCCTCTCAATCCGCCCCAACTCTTCTCCTCCCCCTCAATCCGCCCCAACTCTTCTCCTCCCCCTCAATCAGCCCAACTCTTCTCCTCCCCCTCAATCCGCCCAACTCTTCTCCTCTCAATCCGCCCAACTCTTCTCCTCCCCCTCAATCCGCCCAACTCTTCTCCTCCCCCTCAATCCGCCCAACACTTCCCCCCTCAATCCGCCCAACTCTTCCCCTCTCAATCCACCCAACTCTTCCACTCTCAATCTGCCCAACTCTTCTCCTCCCCTCCAATCCGCCCAACTCTTCTCCTCCCCCTCAATCCGCCTAACTCTTCCCACCCCCCTCAATCCGCCCAACTTTTCCCCCCTCCCTTAATCCGCCCAACTCTTCCCCCATCAACCCACCCAACTCTTCCCCCCTCCCTTAATCCGCCCAACTTTTCCCCCCTCCCTTAATCCGCCCAACTCTTCCCCCCTTAACCCACCCAACTCTTCCCCCCTCCCTTAATCCGCCCAACTCTTTCCCCCTCAACCCACCCAACTCTTCCCCCCCCCCTCCTTAACCCACCCAACTCTTACTCCCTCAATCCGCCCAACGCTTCCCTCCCCCCTCAATCCGCCCAACTCTTCCCTCCCCCCTCAATCCGCCCAACTCTTCCCTCCCCCCTCAATCCGCCCAACTCTTCCCCTCTCAATCCGCTCAACTCTTCCCTCCCCCCTCAATCCGCCCAACTCTTTCCCTCTCAATCCGCCCAATTCTTCCCCCCCCCCGTCAATCCGCCCAACTCTTCCCCCCCCCTCAATCCGCCCAACTCTTCCCCCTCAATCCGCCCAACTCTTCCCCCCTCAATCCGCCCAACTCTTCCCCCTCTCAATCGGCCCAACTCTTTCCCTCTCAATCCGCCCAACTCTTCTCTTCCCCCTCAATCCGCCCAACTCTTCTCCTCCCCCTCAATCCGCCCAACTCTTCTCCTCCCCCTCAATCCGCCCAACTCTTCTCCTCCCCCTCAATCCGCCCAACTCTTCTCCTCCCCCTCAATCCGCCCAACTCTTCTCCTCCCCCTCAATCCGCCCAACTCTTCCCCTCTCAATCCACCCAACTCTTCCACTCTCAATCTGCCCAACTCTTCTCCTCCCCTCCAATCCGCCCAACTCTTCTCCTCCCCCTCAATCCGCCCAACTTTTCCCCCCTCCCTTAATCCGCCCAACTCTTCCTCCATCAACCCACCCAACTCTTCCCCCCTCCCTTAATCCGCCCAACTTTTCCCCCCTCCCTTAATCCGCCCAACTCTTCCCCTCTCAATCCGCCCTACTCTTCCCCTCTCAATCCGCCCAACTCTTCTCTTCCCCCTCAATCCGCCCAACTCTTCTCCTCCCCCTAAATCCGCCCAACTCTTCTCCTCCCCCTCAATCCGCCCAACTCTTCTCCTCCCCCTCAATCCGCCCAACTCTTCACCTCCCCCTCAATCCACCCATCTCTTCTCCTCCCCCTCAATCCGCCCAACTCTTCTCCTCCCCCTCAATCCGCCCAACTCTTCCCCTCTCAATCCGCCCAACTCTTCTCCTCCCCCTCAATCCGCCCAACTCTTCTCCTCCCCCTCAATCCGCCCAACTCTTCTCCTCCCCCTCAATCCGCCCAACTCTTCCCCTCTCAATCCGCCCAACTCTTCTCCTCCCCCTCAATCCGCCTAACTCTTCTCCTCCCCCTCAATCCGCCCAACTCTTCTCCTCCCCCTCAATCCGCCCAACTCTTCTCCTCCCACTCAATCCGCCCAACTCTTCTCCTCCCCTTCAATCCGCCCAACTCTTCCCCTCTTAATCCGCCCAACTCTTCTCCTCCCCCTCAATCCGCCCAACTCTTCTCCTTTCCCTCAATCCGCCCAACTCTTCTCCTCCCCCTCAATCCGCCCAACTCTTCTCCTCCCCCTCAATCCGCCTAACTCTTCCCCTCTCAATCCTCCCAACTCTTCTCCTCCCCATCAATCCGCCCAACTCTTCTCCTCCCCCTCAATCCGCCCAACTCTTCTCCTCCCCCTCAATCCGCCCAACTCTTCTCCTCCCCCTCAATCCGCCCAACTCTTCTCCTCCCCCTCAATCCGCCCAACTCTTCTCCTCCCCCTCAATCCGCCCAACTCTTCTCCTCCCTCTCAATCCGCCCAACTCTTTTCCTCTCAATCCGCCCAACTCTTCTCCTCCCCCTCAATCCGCCCAACTCTTCTCCTCCCCCTCAATCCGCCCAACTCTTCTCCTCCCCCTCAATCCGCCCAACGCTTCCCTCCCCCCTCAATCCGCCCAACTCTTCCCTCCCCCCTCAATCCGCCCAACTCTTCCCTCCCCCCTCAATCCGCCCAACTCTTCCCCTCTCAATCCGTTCAACTCTTCCCTCCCCCCTCAATCCGCCCAACTCTTTCCCTCTCAATCCGCCCAATTCTTCCCCCCCCCCCTCAATCAGCCCAACTCTTCCCCCCCTCAATCCGCCCAACTCTTCCCCCCTCAATCAGCCCAACTCTTCCCCCCTCAATCCGCCCAACTCTTCCCCCCTCAATCCGCCCAACTCTTCCCCCCTCAATCCGCCCAACTCTTCTCCTCCCCCTCAATCCGCCCAACTCTTCCCCCCCTCAATCGGCCCAACTCTTCCCCCCTCAATCCGCCCAACTCTTCCCCTCTCAATCCGCCTAACTCTTCTCTTCCCCCTCAATCCACCCAACTCTTCTCCTCCCCCTCAATCCGCCCAACTCTTCTCCTCCCCCTCAATCCGCCCAACTCTTCTCCTCCCCCTCAATCCGCCCAACTCTTCTCCTCCCCCTCAATCCGCCCAACTCTTCTCCTCCCCCTCAATCCGCCCAACTCTTCTCCTCCCCCTAAATCCGCCCAACTCTTCTCCTCCCCCTCAATCCGCCCAACTCTTCTCCTCCCCCTCAATCCGCCCAACTCTTCACCTCCCCCTCAATCCACCCATCTCTTCTCCTCCCCCTCAATCCGCCCAACTCTTCTCCTCCCCCTCAATCCGCCCAACTCTTCCCCTCTCAATCCGCCCAACTCTTCTCCTCCCCCTCAATCCGCCCAACTCTTCTCCTCCCCCTCAATCCGCCCAACTCTTCCCCTCTCAATCCGCCCAACTCTTCTCCTCCCCCTCAATCCGCTTAACTCTTCTCCTCCCCCTCAATCCGCCCAACTCTTCTCCTCCCCCTCAATCCGCCCAACTCTTCCCCTCTCAATCCGCCCAACTCTTCTCCTCCCCCTCAATCCGCTTAACTCTTCTCCTCCCACTCAATTCGCCCAACTCTTCTCCTCCCCCTCAATCCGCCCAACTCTTCCCCTCTTAATCCGCCCAACTCTTCTCCTCCCCCTCAATCCGCCCAACTCTTCTCCTTTCCCTCAATCCGCCCAACTCTTCTCCTCCCCCTCAATCCGCCCAACTCTTCTCCTCCCCCTCAATCCGCCTAAATCTTCCCCTCTCAATCCTCCCAACTCTTCTCCTCCCCATCAATCCGCCCAACTCTTCTCCTCCCCCTCAATCCGCCCAACTCTTCTCCTCCCCCTCAATCCGCCCAACTCTTCTCCTCCCCCTCAATCCGCCCAACTCTTCTCCTCCCCCTAAATCCGCCCAACTCTTCTCCTCCCCCTCAATCCGCCCAACTCTTCTCCTCCCCCTCAATCCGCCCAACTCTTCACCTCCCCCTCAATCCGCCCAACTCTTCTCTTCCCCCTCAATCCGCCCAACTCTTCTCCTCCCCCTCAATCCGCCCAACTCTTCTCCTCCCCCTCAATCCGCCCAACTCTTCTCCTCCCCCTCAATCCGCCCAACTCTTCTCCTCCCCCTCAATCCGCCCAACTCGTCTCTTCCCCCTCAATCCGCCCAACTCTTCTCCTCCCCCTCAATCCGCCCAACTCTTCTCCTCCCCCTCAATCCGCCCAACTCTTCTCCTCCCCCTCAATCCGCCCAACTCTTCTCCTCCCCCTCAATCCGCCCAACTCTTCTCCTCCCCCTCAATCCGCCCAACTCTTCTCCTCCCCCTCAATCCGCCCAACTCTTCTCCTCCCCCTCAATCTGCCCAACTCTTTTCCTCTCAATCCGCCCAACTCTTCTCCTCCCCCTCAATCCGCCCAACTCTTCTCCTCCCCCTCAATCCGCCCAACTCTTCTCCTCCCCCTCAATCCGCCCAACTCTTCTCCTCCCCCTCAATCCGCCCAACTCTTCTCTTCCCCTCTCAATCCGCCCCAACTCTTCTCCTCCCCCTCAATCCGCCCAACTCTTCTCCTCCCCCTCAATCAGCCCAACTCTTCTCCTCCCCCTCAATCCGCCCAACTCTTCTCCTCTCAATCCGCCCAACTCTTCTCCTCCCCCTCAATCCGCCCAACTCTTCTCCTCCCCCTCAATCCGCCCAACACTTCCCCCCTCAATCCGCCCAACTCTTCCCCTCTCAATCCACCCAACTCTTCCACTCTCAATCTGCCCAACTCTTCTCCTCCCCCTCAATCCGCCCAACTCTTCTCCTCCCCCTCAATCCGCCCAACTCTTCCCTCCCTCAATCGGCCCAACTCTTCCCCCCTCAATCCGCCCAACTCTTCCACTCTCAATCTGCCCAACTCTTCTCCTCCCCCTCAATCCGCCCAACTCTTCTCCTCCCCCTCAATCCACCCAACTCTTCCCCTCTTAATCCGCCCAACTCTTCTCCTCCCCCTCAATCCGCCCAACTCTTCTCCTTTCCCTCAATCCGCCCAACTCTTCTCCTCCCCCTCAATCCGCCTAAATCTTCCCCTCTCAATCCTCCCAACTCTTCTCCTCCCCATCAATCCGCCCAACTCTTCTCCTCCCCCTCAATCCGCCCAACTCTTCTCCTCCCCCTCAATCCGCCCAACTCTTCTCCTCCCCCTCAATCTGCCCAACTCTTTTCCTCTCAATCCACCCAACTCTTCTCCTCCCCCTCAATCCGCCCAACTCTTCTCCTCCCCCTCAATCCGCCCAACTCTTCTCCTCCCCCTCAATCCGCCCAACTCTTCTCTTCCCCCTCAATCCGCCCAACTCTTCTCCTCCCCCTCAATCCGCCCAACTCTTCTCCTCCCCCTCAATCCGCCCAACTCTTCTCCTCCCTCTCAATCCGCCCAACTCTTCTCCTCCCCCTCAATCCGCCCAACTCTTCTCCTCCCCCTCAATCCGCCCAACTCTTCTCCTCCCCCTCAATCCGCCCAACTCTTCTCCTCCCCCTCAATCCGCCCAACTCTTCTCCTCCCCCTCAATCCGCTCAACTCTTCTCCTCCCCCTCAATCTGCCCAACTCTTTTCCTCTCAATCCACCCAACTCTTCTCCTCCCCCTCAATCCGCCCAACTCTTCTCCTCCCCCTCAATCCGCCCAACTCTTCTCCTCCCCCTCAATCCGCCCAACTCTTCTCCTCCCCCTCAATCCGCCCAACTCTTCTCCTCCCCCTCAATCTGCCCAACTCTTTTCCTCTCAATCCGCCCAACTCTTCTCCTCCCCCTCAATCCGCCCAACTCTTCTCCTCCCCCTCAATCCGCCCAACTCTTCTCCTCCCCCTCAATCCGCCCAACTCTTCTCCTCCCCCTCAATCCGCCCAACTCTTCTCTTCCCCTCTCAATCCGCCCCAACTCTTCTCCTCCCCCTCAATCCGCCCAACTCTTCTCCTCCCCCTCAATCAGCCCAACTCTTCTCCTCCCCCTCAATCCGCCCAACTCTTCTCCTCTCAATCCGCCCAACTCTTCTCCTCCCCCTCAATCCGCCCAACTCTTCTCCTCCCCCCTCAATCCGCCCAACACTTCCCCCCTCAATCCGCCCAACTCTTCCCCTCTTAATCCACCCAACTCTTCCACTCTCAATCTGCCCAACTCTTCTCCTCCCCTCCAATCCGCCCAACTCTTCTCCTCCCCCTCAATCCGCCTAACTCTTCCCACCCCCCTCAATCCGCCCAACTTTTCCCCCCTCCCTTAATCCGCCCAACTCTTCCCCCATCAACCCACCCAACTCTTCCCCCCTCCCTTAATCCGCCCAACTCTTCTCCTCCCCCTCAATCCGCCCAACTCTTCTCCTCCCCCTAAATCCGCCCAACTCTTCTCCTCCCCCTCAATCCGCCCAACTCTTCTCCTCCCCCTCAATCCGCCCAACTCTTCACCTCCCCCTCAATCCACCCATCTCTTCTCCTCCCCCTCAATCCGCCCAACTCTTCTCCTCCCCCTCAATCCGCCCATCTCTTCCCCTCTCAATCCGCCCAACTCTTCTCCTCCCCCTCAATCCGCCCAACTCTTCTCCTCCCCCTCAATCCGCCCAACTCTTCCCCTCTCAATCCGCCCAACTCTTCTCCTCCCCCTCAATCCGCTTAACTCTTCTCCTCCCCCTCAATCCGCCCAACTCTTCTCCTCCCCCTCAATCCGCCCAACTCTTCCCCTCTCAATCCGCCCAACTCTTCTCCTCCCCCTCAATCCGCTTAACTCTTCTCCTCCCACTCAATTCGCCCAACTCTTCTCCTCCCCCTCAATCCGCCCAACTCTTCCCCTCTTAATCCGCCCAACTCTTCTCCTCCCCCTCAATCCGCCCAACTCTTCTCCTTTCCCTCAATCCGCCCAACTCTTCTCCTCCCCCTCAATCCGCCCAACTCTTCTCCTCCCCCTCAATCCGCCTAAATCTTCCCCTCTCAATCCTCCCAACTCTTCTCCTCCCCATCAATCCGCCCAACTCTTCTCCTCCCCCTCAATCCGCCCAACTCTTCTCCTCCCCCTCAATCCGCCCAACTCTTCTCCTCCCCCTCAATCCGCCCAACTCTTCTCTTCCCCCTCAATCCGCCCAACTCTTCTCCTCCCCCTCAATCCGCCCAACTCTTCTCCTCCCCCTCAATCCGCCCAACTCTTCTCCTCCCCCTCAATCCGCCCAACTCTTCTCCTCCCCCTCAATCCGCCCAACTCTTCTCTTCCCCCTCAATCCGCCCAACTCTTCTCCTCCCCCTCAATCCGCCCAACTCTTCTCCTCCCCCTCAATCCGCCCAACTCTTCTCCTCCCCCTCAATCCGCCCAACTCTTCTCCTCCCCCTCAATCCGCCCAACTCGTCTCTTCCCCCTCAATCCGCCCAACTCTTCTCCTCCCCCTCAATCCGCCCAACTCTTCTCCTCCCCCTCAATCCGCCCAACTCTTCTCCTCCCCCTCAATCCGCCCAACTCTTCTCCTCCCCCTCAATCCGCCCAACTCTTCTCCTCCCCCTCAATCCGCCCAACTCTTCTCCTCCCCCTCAATCCGCCCAACTCTTCTCCTCCCCCTCAATCTGCCCAACTCTTTTCCTCTCAATCCGCCCAACTCTTCTCCTCCCCCTCAATCCGCCCAACTCTTCTCCTCCCCCTCAATCCGCCCAACTCTTCTCCTCCCCCTCAATCCGCCCAACTCTTCTCCTCCCCCTCAATCCGCCCAACTCTTCTCTTCCCCTCTCAATCCGCCCCAACTCTTCTCCTCCCCCTCAATCCGCCCAACTCTTCTCCTCCCCCTCAATCAGCCCAACTCTTCTCCTCCCCCTCAATCCGCCCAACTCTTCTCCTCTCAATCCGCCCAACTCTTCTCCTCCCCCTCAATCCGCCCAACTCTTCTCCTCCCCCTCAATCCGCCCAACACTTCCCCCCTCAATCCGCCCAACTCTTCCCCTCTCAATCCACCCAACTCTTCCACTCTCAATCTGCCCAACTCTTCTCCTCCCCCTCAATCCGCCCAACTCTTCTCCTCCCCCTCAATCCGCCCAACTCTTCCCTCCCTCAATCGGCCCAACTCTTCCCCCCTCAATCCGCCCAACTCTTCCACTCTCAATCTGCCCAACTCTTCTCCTCCCCCTCAATCCGCCCAACTCTTCTCCTCCCCCTCAATCCACCCAACTCTTCCCCTCTTAATCCGCCCAACTCTTCTCCTCCCCCTCAATCCGCCCAACTCTTCTCCTTTCCCTCAATCCGCCCAACTCTTCTCCTCCCCCTCAATCCGCCTAAATCTTCCCCTCTCAATCCTCCCAACTCTTCTCCTCCCCATCAATCCGCCCAACTCTTCTCCTCCCCCTCAATCCGCCCAACTCTTCTCCTCCCCCTCAATCCGCCCAACTCTTCTCCTCCCCCTCAATCTGCCCAACTCTTTTCCTCTCAATCCACCCAACTCTTCTCCTCCCCCTCAATCCGCCCAACTCTTCTCCTCCCCCTCAATCCGCCCAACTCTTCTCCTCCCCCCTCAATCCGCCCAACTCTTCTCTTCCCCCTCAATCCGCCCAACTCTTCTCCTCCCCCTCAATCCGCCCAACTCTTCTCCTCCCCCTCAATCCGCCCAACTCTTCTCCTCCCCCTCAATCCGCCCAACTCTTCTCCTCCCCCTCAATCCGCCCAACTCTTCTCCTCCCCCTCAATCCGCCCAACTCTTCTCCTCCCCCTCAATCCGCCCAACTCTTCTCCTCCCCCTCAATCCGCCCAACTCTTCTCCTCCCCCTCAATCCGCTCAACTCTTCTCCTCCCCCTCAATCTGCCCAACTCTTTTCCTCTCAATCCACCCAACTCTTCTCCTCCCCCTCAATCCGCCCAACTCTTCTCCTCCCCCTCAATCCGCCCAACTCTTCTCCTCCCCCTCAATCCGCCCAACTCTTCTCCTCCCCCTCAATCCGCCCAACTCTTCTCCTCCCCCTCAATCTGCCCAACTCTTTTCCTCTCAATCCGCCCAACTCTTCTCCTCCCCCTCAATCCGCCCAACTCTTCTCCTCCCCCTCAATCCGCCCAACTCTTCTCCTCCCCCTCAATCCGCCCAACTCTTCTCCTCCCCCTCAATCCGCCCAACTCTTCTCTTCCCCTCTCAATCCGCCCCAACTCTTCTCCTCCCCCTCAATCCGCCCAACTCTTCTCCTCCCCCTCAATCAGCCCAACTCTTCTCCTCCCCCTCAATCCGCCCAACTCTTCTCCTCTCAATCCGCCCAACTCTTCTCCTCCCCCTCAATCCGCCCAACTCTTCTCCTCCCCCTCAATCCGCCCAACACTTCCCCCCTCAATCCGCCCAACTCTTCCCCTCTTAATCCACCCAACTCTTCCACTCTCAATCTGCCCAACTCTTCTCCTCCCCTCCAATCCGCCCAACTCTTCTCCTCCCCCTCAATCCGCCTAACTCTTCCCACCCCCCTCAATCCGCCCAACTTTTCCCCCCTCCCTTAATCCGCCCAACTCTTCCCCCATCAACCCACCCAACTCTTCCCCCCTCCCTTAATCCGCCCAACTTTTCCCCCCTCCCTTAATCCGCCCAACTCTTCCCCCCTTAACCCACCCAACTCTTCCCCCCTCCCTTAATCCGCCCAACTCTTTCCCCCTCAACCCACCCAACTCTTCCCCCCCCCTCCTTAACCCACCCAACTCTTACTCCCTCAATCCGCCCAACGCTTCCCTCCCCCCTCAATCCGCCCAACTCTTCCCTCCCCCCTCAATCCGCCCAACTCTTCCCTCCCCCCTCAATCCGCTCAACTCTTCCCCTCTCAATCCGCTCAACTCTTCCCTCCCCCCTCAATCCGCCCAACTCTTTCCCTCTCAATCCGCCCAATTCTTCCCCCCCCCCCCCCGTCAATCCGCCCAACTCTTCCCCCCTCAATCCGCCCAACTCTTCCCCCTCTCAATCGGCCCAACTCTTCCCCCCTCAATCCGCCCAACTCTTCTCCTCCC